>JARLTB010000227.1:5430000-5945000 GCA_030141615.1 Unio pictorum
TCCCATCACTCACTGAAATCTTCTGCTTAAGTTATTCTGCGCACCCAACAAGAATAGCCATGTTTAAAACACTTACAAAAGATTTTGAGCTAATTTTGATCATTCTCATTAAGTAATATACAGTTTTTGGGAGACCAGAATCTCAATGCACAGTTTTATTGATTATATAGTGTTATGACCTGTTATGAGAGACCACCTGTCTGGAGAGACCATTATTTTTGACAGAAGGGGTGGCTTTTCAAGAAAGGTTCTATGTGCTATGTCCATATAATTTTCCTAACATTTTGGATGAGGTTCAGGTCAAATAAAATTATTTTCCTTCACAGTTTTGTTCTTTTCTTTTGTGTTACTTAATTGCCATAAATGATGAATTATTTGCCAATACATGCAGCTATCTGTTTACAATTTGTCCCTCCAGGAAGTCCCTGTCATTGATATTACATCCCATGAAGGTCTCGGAGGCCACTGACAGGTCTACATTTGACAAGAAGAGTCAGGCAAACTTGTTGTTAACAGAGCTGACAGACAGGGAGACAGGCAAGTTCTAACAAGAAACTTGGCCCATATGAGTTATCCATTGAATCCTTTTTTTTTGTATGATCAGTTGAGGAAAAATACAAGTTAGGGGAATATGAATCATGCAAGGGATGCACGTTTACAAATTATGACAAACTTTGGTGGCAATTATTGATGCATGAATGTGTTTAGACACAGACCACCATCGTGGTTATGGTTATATTTAGCTTTTTGCCAATGCAAGCCATTTGAGCAAAATTATGCCCACTTTTGTCAAATTTTTAGGTAATATAGACTTGCCCACTCAAAAGCAGCACATGTAATATTGATATATAACTTCATGTCTGCCAGTCTGCAGAAATACATCAGAAAAATATTCAGACCATAAAAAAGAGAGTGTACAAAGTGTCTTAAAACATTTAAGCATCAAAATAAATTTTCATTTTTTTCAGGCAAATTTTAAAGTAGTTTTATCTTCAGCATTGGCCATTTGATGAATTTTGTTTTGAAAGGGCATCGTATGGACAAAATTTAAGGAAGGGGTTATAGTTAGCACAAGTACCACCACTAAAATGAAATTAAGTATCAAGTGCTAAATCAAAGATGTTTTTGAGCTTGAAGGAAAATCCTGAGAGTTTGGTTTCTGGGCAAGTCTTTTCTCAGAAACTGGAACTTGTTAGATCATTATTTTTTCCATGTTTAATCACCAAACAAATGTCTATTACATACATGCCAATGCTAATGATTTGACTACAAGTCTTACTGAAATGACTCTTAAAGTATGGACATATGGAATAGTAGTAATAATGACAAAAATATGATCATATTTATGTGATTTTTAATAGTAATCTAGATTTTTGATTGGATTCGGTGGAGTTGATCAGGGAACCAGACTAACTGTACAATAGTACATCAGATGCTTTAAAATACTCATATTTTTCATGCAAAACACCTGCATGATCAAGCCAATGCTTATAGCATTTTTCTAAAAATGGCAACCAACAAATGAAAATATGTTGAAGACAAAAGGAACACTAAACCTCATAAAAAGTTGAAACAGCACAAGTACACAAAAGAATATTCATATTCTTTGGAAAGAAAGCAGGAAACAGAACAGTTGCATTTATTGGACATCATGTCATGGTGATTTAAGAATGTCTCATGATGTGATAAATAATTATCATTGCCAATCGAAAAACAAAACACCAAAGATTACATCAAGTTAAGAGAATTAGCAGAAAGCCTTTGAGTTCCATAGGGTTTGGAACAGCAGTTTCTAAAACAGCACTGGATGTAATTAAAACCCTAGTATGTTTCACAAACCTTTGTCTTGAACAAAATGTTTGCCATTGCTGAATCTCTCTCAGGTCTTGTATAAGTTATAACTGTTAACTGCATAGCTGAGAAGGTCTTGTTAGGGTTGGCAGATCTGAGTTACATAACCAAATAAATATATCATCTGCACTACTCAAATAAATAAGTGGCAGTACCAGATAAATGGATCAGTTAAACTACCAACTAATAAATTAGTTATACATCCAAATAAATCAGTTATGCATTACCTCCAAAATGTATTTATATGAAAACTACAAAAACGTCACATATGTGCTATTTTCTTAGTTCTAACATTTTATTTTGTAAATTTGTAATTGGAAAAATTATGAGGTTTTTATTTGTAATTTACTATAATGACTTCTGTACACCTTCAAGCTAAAAAGATTAGAGTGAAAGCCAAATTACATAATGTTGATCTCGATTTTTATATGAAAATTGTAAATATATATTAATAAATGGGGGGTGATATTTAAGTTTTAATGACAAAAATCTAAATCAATTAATAGTCAAATTGAAGAATTTATTGGTTAAACAGGAGGAGGATAAAGAGGGAGTAGGTGAAAAATTAGGATAACACAAAGAAAAGTTAAATTGAGAAAATGTTAATTAAATTTTGTCCAACATTGTGTAGAAAGTTGAGAAAATGGGGAGAGAAGAAAGTGGAGTTTCAGAAATAAATAAATAAACTAAAAAAATAAAAAAAATATCCATTAAGACAACTTATCAAAATGGTACAATTCAAATCAGCATGTGCAGCCATGCTCATGTTAGAATTCTTATTTATTTATTGTTTTAACATTCTGAGACCTTTACTTCCATTTAATTTGTTTTACCATTATGTATTGTATTCAGTATCATTATATTTTGAAAAAGGATGTGTAGGACCAGTATAACTTTTATTGTGTGTTCTACATTGGCATTAGGTTCTATGAGAGCAGAGTCTATCGCTGCATCACGTATGGAAAAAAACCTGTCAGAAGTGGCATCATCAGGAAATGGCTTAATCCAATCACAGCCTGAGGCACAGCGAACATGGCGACTCCTAAATCAGATCTGGCTCTATCTAGGTAAGTAGTATTTAAAATTAACGGGACTTATATAAAGTACATTTTAACACCATCGAATATAACACATTTTCTGATTACTTGAATATCAGTATTTGTAGTAGTAAAGTTTATGATCTGTCAGAAATTTTGATGCCATTGTGAAATTATAACTATTCCTGTGAAATAGTTATATATTACGCAGGGTCAGAAATTCCTTGGAAATGATCCTACCTGCCTTACATTGCACCTGTGAATTGTCTAAAAAAAAAGAAACTGCATGAAGATACTCATCCTGTCTGACATTGCACCCTTTGAAATAGTTATGTATTGTCCCAGGTAAGAAACTGTGTTGAGATGCACCTTACCTACCTTATATTGTACCCAGGGAAATAGTGTTCTTGCACCCTGGAAGATATTGCTGTATTATCCTTGGTTAGGAACTGCATGGAGATGCACCACACCTGCCTTATAATGCACCCTGGAAAATGGTGATCTTGCACCCTGAGAAATATTGTTGTACTGCCTCGTGTAAGAAACTGCAAGGACATGAAATCTGCTCACCCAACAATGAACCCAGTGAAGTAGTTTTGTATTGTCCAGGTAAGAAACTATGCAGAGGTGAAATTGACATTTTAAACTGTTTTTCTGACCAAAATGTTATTGATTTGGAGTTCAGCCAGATCTGACTGACTTTAATGATGATGATGATGATGACATCAGTGCAGCTGTTGACCTGGTAATTTAAAAGTAAAAGTTTGAAAGGTTTTGATGATGAACAGGATGGGTCAGATTGCTGCTGTTGAAATCACCAAATGACAGTGTGTGTGTTTGAGATTTAGATTTTCAACATATCTTTAAAAATCATTAAATCATATCGCTATGATGTCTGCAGTTTATATTGATGTATTGCACTGGAGCATAATGCCTCAGACATGTAGCATTATGTACTGCCCAGTCACATTATCCTGACACCAGGCCAACAAGTCCTAACAATAACCTCTTAATGCTGAGCGCCTGCCAAGGAAGTTATTAGTACCATTTTTATAAGTCTTTGGTATGACTTGGGCTGGGGGGGGGGATCGAACCTGTGATTACCTGCATCCAGGACAGACATTCTAACCACTAGGCCACTGAAGTGGTCTTCAAATGACAGAAGCTCAGGTTTAATGAATAATCTTGAGGTAACATTCAATGTGTTTACTCCTCATTCTGTATGTGTGTGAGCAGTAAAACTCACTCTTTTGGACAGTAGTTCATCATTTCATGTATATTACAGTAATATACAAAATAAATTCATGTGACTTTCTTCTTACACAACAGATGAGATTGGAGATCTATATGTTACAATTATTATTCTCATTAATGAGATTTAATTACTTTCTACCTTAACAAATAAAATTAGTTTTTTATATATCCAAAAATGCATCCCAAAATGCTACATCCAGGATTGTTCAGGTGAGAAACTGCATGGAGCTTCACTTTGCCTATGTTACATCTAGGATTGTTCAGGTAAGAAACTTCATGGATTTGCACCCTACCTTCCCTGTGCTGTATTTTCCCAGGTAACAAACTGCATGAAAATGCACAGACGGTCTTACATTGCACCTGTGAAATGGTACTTTACTGTCACAGGTAAGAAACTGTATGTAAATGCTTCCTGTCTGTCTTACATTGTACTGTTTTACTCTGATAGTAAAACCACTGTCCCTTTGGATGTTCAACCACAGAAGCTCCCATATCTGCTTGAGGTGTAGATTATGCTTCATGTACCATCCAGCGTGAAATGAGAGGCGACAAATGGAGACCATCATTGTGTCCTGGGATGAATCGTGTAATGATGTTTGAGCTGAGGTCTTAAACTTCGTAAATGATAAGAGATTATTTCAAAAATGGACTCTTATTGAAATAATTTATCTTTATGACATTGTGTCTGTTTTGTATGCCTTTTTTAAACCTGTTTGTACTCTGCATTCTATAGCCAGGATTGTGTAGATGTGCTGTTAAACCCAACTATATGGATATATCAACCCAAAAACTTGATGTTTATTTTCGTTAAACAGATTCACATTTCATTGATGTTTTCTCTACATAGCTTGGATTTCTGATCTGTTATATATATTCAATAATCACAACAGTCATCTTTTCTCAAGCAGCCTTTGTAAATATAAATTATCATGCTTCCCTGATACAGTTTCATAATTTCAGAGAATGATTCCAGTTATATTTATACAAGGTGCAAAGAAACCCCAACTGAACTTGACATAAAAAGATAACCAATAATGTACAGGAGGTTGACCTTGGGATGTTCTGTTTCTAGCTGTAACTAATGCAACTGATAAAAGGATGGGATCAGTATATATATTTACTTTATGAATCACCAGTTGAATTATTATTTTTAATATTACTGTTTGGCCATTTTCTTACAGCTGAACTATATTTGAGTCTGGACAAGATGGAAGAAGCAGAAGCATGTGTATCTGAAACTGCAACTCTTTTCCCACTGTCACATCAAGTGGCCTACATTGTAAGTAGATATAAATTTTTGTTACGTGTAAGTAGATATAAATTTTTGTTTATGGTGTTAGTAGATATTAATTTTTGTTACATCGTAAGTAAATATATTTTTTTTATGATGAAATTGCAAGATATTTAAAATTTGTGAGGACACACAATATGTATCTCACCTGTACTGAGAATTGTCATCACTTCTTATGTTATCAATGGCCATGCTGTCCTGATGTTAGGATAGCGGTTTATCCTTCATTTGAGACTCCATCCATTTTTTGTATTGCCTATTCTCATAACATTAATGCAATTGGGAAATGTTTTCAGTAGAAATAGCTAATGTCTTCTCAGTAAATTACGTTTCACCAAGAACCACCTACCTCATCACAGTACTATTAAACCCATCCTTCAGATTTGCATCCTCTTTGTTGTACTGCTTAGCTTAAACTGGGGAAACATCCAGTTGATAGTGGTAGTAAGGGTAGGTAAAAGTTGCACAAGTTCTTTCCTACAATATACATTTTTGTGTATGTATGTGTGTAGATGAGAAAGATGACAATTGTTGCCCTTTCTGGAGGGCTTAATTTGAGAGGTATTGGAGTTTGTTCTATAACAATAATATGCCCTCGCACCTGCCTTATATTGCACTTGTGAAATTGTGCTGAATTGTCTAAAATAAGAAACTGCATGAAGATACACTCTTCCTGTCCGACATTGCACCCATTGAAATAGTTCTGTATTGTCTCTGGTAAGAAACTGCGTTGAGATGCGCCAAGCCTACCTTATATTGTACCCTGGGAAATAGTGTTTTTACACCCTGGAAGATATTACTGTAGTGTCTTTGGTATGAAACTACACCACACCTGCCTTATATTGCACCCAGGTAAAGAGTGTTTTATTGCCACATGTAAGAAAACTGCAAGGACATTAAATCTGCTCAACCCAATAATGAATCCAGTGAAGTAGTTTTGTATTGTCCAGGCAAGATACTAGGCATGGTTTTGATAAAGGAGCAGCCATTAGATTTTGGAATTTGTTCCATAACAGTATTGTGTTCACGTAAGTATTCCTATGAAAATATAATTTACTAAAACAGTTATTTCTGTACAATATCATCCTTTGCCATCAGAATGATCCATTTGAATTCATACACAAACAAAAGTATCCATGAAGATGGAGCAGTATAAGTGTTTTGTCATTATTCTGAATTTAAGATTATTCAAAAGGAATGAAAAAGAGATAAAAAAGTTTAGTCTTTGTGTGTGTGTGTGTGTGTGTGTGTGTGTGTGTCTGTCTGTGTGAAGTTTTGCTAATATTAATGCATTGTATTTGTCTACTTTCAGAGGGGTAGGGTTCATGAACATAAACAGAAATACCAGGAGGCCAAAGCATGTTATGAAAATGCCATATCTATTAACCCAAGTCACACAAGCAGCCTCCAACACTTGGTAAGAATATCTACATACTAAGGAGAATTTCAGTTGTCATGTTTGAGTTTTCAGGTCAATGCATTCTCTTTCATCTTTCAGTTAGTAGACAGTTACTTGGTAAATTCACAGTAGTTAGTTAATTTGGCCACATTATTTCCTTATAGAGATTGTCTAAAAAATCATGAAAATGAAAAGTGAACCAAGAAAGGACAAGGCATTGTTTACATACCTTAATTTATCTCCAAGAAATTTTTTGCTGTGAATGCTCTCAACATCAAGCAATACACATAGCTTCAATTCCTGAATAAACTTCCATGTTCAAAATTTTATAATTGCAGTTGCATTAGTTTACAAAATAAAGGGAATATTTCCACTGGTCAAAACTTAATCATGTGATCAGACCCAGTTGTGTTTATTTTTGTATAAACTGTACGGAGAACTACTTGATACTAACTTCTTAAGAGTCATGTACAAAGTAACTAAGTAAACACTGAACTAGAAGGCAAAAACCCTACATGCCTTTAAAAAAATAAAAATGGTGGGTTTATATTTTAAAAAAATTGAATAAATTGATTTGAAAGAATCAAATAATACATTGTTGCTGTTTTTCTGAATAATAATAATTCCTTCATTGAGTAGATTTGAAAAATAAAAGCTGGCAAACTCAAAATCTGTCAAGAACATTGGGGATACAGAACATTCACTTCAATTACAAATTAATTTAAAATTAGAGGTAAATAGATGTGGGAATTGGGAGGAAGAGTTGTTCAAAGACCAACATTATAACAATTGGATACACAGTCCTACAGTGTAAAATGCCGACCTTGATAGTTTGATGTTGGGGTGGGTGGGAGATCCACTACACACCCCATCGTAACTGTCATTGTCTTGCATTGTTTGGCTAGCACTATAAAATTTACCAATAGTCTTAATTTCATCTGCAAGTATCCCCATTAAGTAGCTTTAAAATACATTGAAAAACTTGAAACTTGGTTATTTGCATGTCTGCACAATAACAACTTGACCTAGTCACAATGAACTCATGAGAGCATCAAATCAAAGAGTCATTTATGGATGATCTCAGATTTTCTTCATGGATTAATTTTAAATCAAGTCCAAACTGTGCTTTCAAAACATGGGAACTGGTAATGTTTTAAGTAGCTCTGCGTTAGGCACAATCCATACTCAACACTTGAGTTAGATCATATTCCAGTGTAAACATAAACACCTACATGTACTTCTTTATTGTGTAGAGATAGATTGATGAATGTATCTTATTGGAAAGTCAGTTCATTTAATTTTGTTGTTCATTCTAATTTTTGGTGGTCATTTTTTGTTGTTGTTGTTCATTCTGTTTTGGTGGTCCTATTAATAAGAGTACATATCTGTTCATCCTCTACTTTCAACAATTGATAAAAGCTTGCTGAGGGTATAAAGCATATAATAAGCTTTTAGCTTTTAAATTGATCACCTGGATATTGAATTTTTTATGGTGTATAGAAAAGATGAATTTATTTTGCCCTTCCCCCCACTTTATTTATGGAATGGCATATAGACTTACCTTGTCGGTCCATTGTCTTGTCATATTTGTTACAAATTTAATTTCTAGTCAATAACTTGTGAAGATGAAGGACATCATGAATTGAATTTTTTATTTAATAGGAGGCTTCACATTAAAAAAATAAAATGGGTTAAATTTTGATTACTATATTTTTTTCCCCCAAATATTCCCTTTAAATTTCATCAGGTTTGGTGAGGAAATCCATGTCATATGGACAAAGCATTTAAACTCCAATGTCATTATGTTTAGAGGGTTAATCTTTTCATAGTTTTTGTTAGCAACACGTTTTGGTCTGTATTTTGTTATATTTATAGGGAATGGTTCTTCACGAGCTTGACAATGATAAATTAGCTGAAAAGATGCTGAGGGATGCAGTCAACATGGAACCTACATCTCATCAATGCTGGTAAAAAACACACACACACACACACACATGAAAACTATACAAAATACTTTCATTTAATCACAGAATATCATCAGAAATCCCTGGTTTGGAACAACAACCGGTCAGAATGCAGTTATTTTTTGCTGAACTTCTATCGTGGCCTCATAAATACTGTACATTTCTTGTCCATGACCTCTTTAATACCATATACTTGTTGCCCAGGGTCTTGTTATAACTGTAAATCTCAATGGTTAGTGAGCATCAGATTTTTAGAAGTTTAGTAAGCAAAGTGCTTTTCACTGGGTCTTGTTACAACTGTAAATCTCAATGGTTAGTGAGCATCAGATTTTTAGAAGTTTAGCAAAGTGCTTTTTGCTGTGAAAATGTTAAGATGAAAAGAATTATTCAGTTTATTGTTGGGTTTGACAACAGTGACTGCCATTTGAGATGGACTTTTTGCTAGTACCATGTAACACAAAAGATGCAGTAGCATCAAGTGAGCAGATAGACTTGTACATGCTGTTAAGGACATTTTCTGATGTCAACTGTTTAGTTTTGACAGTAAGCCAATGTCATATATGTTTCTGTCTTCATAATTAACAAAACATTTTGTGGTTTACAATATATATTTTGAATATATTTTTGAAACATTAGGACATCATGACTATTTGACATAAAACTTCAAAGTTACATGCCTAAAGACACAGACTTCACTAATTCTGGTAAATTTTCTCTTTCAGGTTCTATCTTGGTTTGGTGTTAGAATCCCTGGGTCATTCAGAAGGGGCAGCCAACTGCCATGCAACAGCATTAGAACTTGAACTCACGAGTCCTGTGGTGCCATTCACTGTTATTCCACGCCTCATGCAGTAATAATACAAATTTATGTGTAAATATAGCTGTTTGTATGTTGATAAGTTTATTCTTAAAAGACTGAGGCAAGGAGACTTAAGACAATTAATTGTTACATGGCCTATTTGAAAATACATTTATACCAATTTTACCAGCATCGAGTCATGATCCACTCTTCAGTGTTAATGTGGTTTACTAATGGTGCCTACAGAAGGTATTCCATGTAATTATGAACCGCATTACTTTAATTACTTAAACTGATATTGTAATAAAATGACATTGCTTAGAAAGAATTTTTTTAATTAAAAAAAAATGTTCTTAGCAAGAAAAGTTTTTTCTTGATTAAAATGTTAACTAACACAGCACTCACTAACATATAAGCAGATAAGTTTGAAACATCATATATTTGTTTTAATCCATCTATTATCAAAGAGAGCGCAAACAGATCAATAAGATACATTAGGTGATAATTATCTCTATTTAGATAATAAATGACATTATTTTGTGAAGAATAAATTTAAATTGATAAATATTTTCTAAATCTGAGGGAACTTTGGAATGTACTTTTTAGTTTTAGTTTTGGAAAGAAATACAATTTGTTTCAGATGGAAAGTCCTATACAGTGGAAATTCTTATACACGCTGGAATAATTTTTACACCACATTTGGAGCAATTTGATGCAAGGTACTGTAGGCATGACTGTTGTCAGGCCATCTTTTGATGGTGTTTTCATTGATTTGTAGAGGTAACTTGGATAAAGTTTGATGTGGAATCGGTTGCCCACAATCCCGAAAGGGACATTACCCAAGTGCTTTGAAAAATTCACATAATTTACAATAATTTGCATTACGCTGGGTAAGTTGGATGCTTTCTGAAAAAATTGGTTCCAATGCGGTTGATTGCATAAAGTTATAAAAACAACTATTCCATGCTTTCCCTAGCCTTTACATCTTCATCCATATTTGCTGTCACATTAATATTCCAAGTTACTTAATTTCTGCCAAGCAGTTATTTTCATAAAAGTTTTTTTTTCTGCTTTTAGTAAAAGCAGCAGTATTTCTGTAAATATGAAAAGCATTTAAACTAGAACACTGGCAAATTTGGTGAAGTTCAGTTAAGTGTCATTTAGAAGTTATTAAACAGTGTACAGTTTTTAGTAATGGCATTCATATTACAGATTGGCCTAATGACCTTCATCGAGGATGCTGTTAAATGTTGTAAAATTTGGTTCATTGGTTTTCAAGGATAGTGTTTTAAAGGCTTTTCTGCTCTTAGTAAAGATGACTATATTTGATGATGGTTTATTTGTGCAAACTTCCAAGTCATCTATGTCAGAATGCTTTCTGTCAAATTTAGTCCAGTTCTCTTAAATCATTTTTCAAAATTATTTAAAATTTTTCTATTTATAGTAATGGTGCCATTATTGATTTTGGATTGAACAAATTTTAAAGATTTTTTGCCATTAGTGATGAATCTCACATGTAAAATTCATTGACTCATCTTGAGCAATTTATTGTGGTTTATTCCATTGTGTTTGTGACAATGTTTAATACAGTGGCACCCCGCTATAACACGGTAGTTGGGAGCCATAGAATCCGACCGTGTTATGAACCGAACCGTGTTATAAGCAACCATGTACAATACCAATATATTTTCGGATTTAATTTGGGGTGGGTGGGTACATAAAGACAGGTGTGTAAATGCATGGCACAATTACCACTTTTGATCAATATATATTAAATGAGAAAAACATTTGATGTGGTAACAGAAATTGCAGATATAATATATTACTTTATTCAGAGAACCATGCATCTTTACATACGTGTCTAATTTATATATATATGTATTATCTATTGCATGAAAAGAGTATCAACACCGTGTACTCACCAGCAAATCTTGTAACATACATTGAATCCATAATACAAATATTTCCATCGAAAATATCCACACACGGATGTAAAATATTCAATAATTTTGTCTCAGATCATTATGTGACTGAATTCAATGAAAAGAAAATAACAAAAATTATGTAACCGGTGTACGTAATGAATGATGAAATAGTACGTGTCCGTAGATTAAATAATGGAAGCTAAAGTGTATTCTTATAATAACTACATGTACATCTCAGGATCTTCCTGTCTCTGAATTCAGTCATTGTAAATTTCAGCACATTTTCCCACCCAAGCTGCTAGTCAAAGTCCTTTGAACTTGCCGCTAAGGCTATTGCGTCATGTTCTTTTGATGTACTCTAATAAATACAGCAGGCAGAACTGGCTGTATTTTAACCACTGAATTATGTCACTGTAAATATCGGCACAGTTAAAATGATAAAGTAATCAACACTAACGTTTGTCGCCCAGCTATTTGCATGCGTACGGAGGACTCCTGCATGGAGTGATTTATGTGTCCCAGATCAAATTTTTGCGTTCAAATACGCGCAATTAAGCATTTCCAAGACCGCTGTGTCGTATACATTTTATACCATTACATTTCTCATCTGTCAATAGTTATTATTTTTGTGATTTTTAGCTGCTTTCTGCTAATGTCACGTTTGCTCTTGGCAAAGTCAAATATAGTTCTCAGTTGCAGAATTCGAATTTACTAGTCAACAGATTGCATAAAACAACACCGCCAAGCCACGCAAAGATGTTGGCGGCTTTTGTTTCTTTGATGCTGTATAAATCGTTTCCCTGGGATTTGAATAAGTTTAGCTCGGCAGTTCACTTTGATGATAAACAATGTACTTAAATTAATTGATTTATACATTCTGGTGAGAATCTTATGTCAACCCCCGCATTGGCTGTTGCTTAGCTGTGTATGAAATTAAGAGAACATACATGTATATCGGAGATTATTAGAACAACGATTGTATTCGGAATGCATTCAAGACAGACACAAAGTAGACACGATGGCTTCATTGCTCAGGGATCAGTAATAATAATATTGACACCTATGAGATGTAATTTTTCAACAATAAACAAAGATCAAAGTTCTCAGTAGGCCCAGCAATTGGTTCGTATTTCCAATGTTTATTCTGGCACGAAACTAGTTTTTGTTTTTTTTTATGGTTTAATGCCATTTTTAGCACAATATAGGCTATACATGGCGGCCAGTATTAATGGTAGAGGAAGAAACCGGACAAACCCCGGAAAGAACCACCGACCCATGAGAAGCTACTGGCAAGCTTTCTCACAAAACTACATTTGCCGAATCTTAACCTCTAACAGGCACAAAACTAGAAGAAATTTGTTCATTTTTTAAATTTTAGGAGCCATACAACGGTTATTTTATATTCGATTTTGTGTTTGATTTCCTCCCCAAAATGATAATACATTTTTTGCACGTTTTTTTTCTCGCACTTTTTAGACGAGTATGAGAATGATAATTAAACTCTTGACGTATTTTATTTTTCATACTTAAATTATTATTTTTTTGGTCTTTGAGAAAAATACCTGTAATAAATTACCTGAAATTTCGGGAGCCATGCCATGGCCGTGTTATATCCGAATTCGTGTTATAACGGGGGGTGTTATAGCGGGGTCCCACTGTAATGTAACTCTTATAAAATACTAAAAATCAATCTAAGACAGTACAATTTAAACTTTGCCTGAATTTGTAAAACTTTAACGACATACCAAACACTATGTGCAAAGCTGAAGTATATTATTCATGTAGGTCACATTGATGAAATGATAGCAAAAGAACATTTACAAGAAAAACTAACCAATTTGATTCTGCAAGATTCCATGGAAGGAATTTTGGGGAATGTAAAAAAAATGAAATTAAGAGACAAATTTGTAAGTTTATCAGTCAGCATGCTAGAGATCCAGACAGAAAATGCCAGACTGAAAGAAACAGAGCAGGTTGAAAGATGCAGAATTAGTGGAGAAAGCAAATTTGTTAGAGTAAAAAATTACGTTTTTGTGAAATTATGTGTCCAATCATATTAACATTAGGAATAAATTAAAACTGTTTGATGTCTCTCATCCAGCAATTCCAGAAAGACGAAACAATTACATCTTTCTTGTCTATGTATGATAAGGACAAATAGAAAAACTTCTTACCTATTATCTCCCCTTACCCGTAAAAATGTGGTACTAGTATTAGCCCATTGATTCATCACTGAGGATGATTGCATTTGTGGGTAGGTATGGGAGGATTTACTAATAAAGCGGTAAGATCAGTATTCTTGGAGAAATATATTTACACAAAATTTCTCTTCAAAATACATTCCCATATCGTGTTAATGGTAGCATAAGTGATGGTATGACTTGTGGTCAACATTGTCACTAATTGCATAACAGAACAAAGTGAATGAAATTGTATTTCTCACCATGGGCAATCTTCCAATTAAATGCCGTAACTAAATTAATGGATAATTGTTAAGACAAATGGATACAATCATATATTAAAGTGTACATGTAAAACCTGTGTAGATCTTTTAAACTGAATTTTTAAAAGAAATGTAATAAAAGATATTTTGGGAATAATAAATTAGTGAATGCACAATTTCTTAGCAAGTCAACAACAATAACAACAAAAACATAAATAAAAAAAAATTACAATTAAGCAATGCTGACTAGCATTTTTTTAAGTAGGTCAGTTATGAACCTTCATTTATGCTTATGTTTCTATATTGTGCATAACACTTAGAATATGCATCAGATGATGAAATTCAACTGTTAATCTTCCTTAACCAAAACACTTATAAATAAAATGAATAATTTCCATTGCATACTTTGTTTATTTTGCATTAAAGTGAACATTGGAAATGTGATAGTTTCCATTTGCATTTGATGATTGCTTACTTTCTCAAAAGGGCACATTTCATAAAATTATCAGTTTTGAAAATTGTATTTTCTGTTGTGCAACTAAATGTTGAATCTAAGTGTGGGCCTGGTCTTATTTCGGGATGAAATGACAGCACTCGCTTGGTTATGGGATTTATCACAGATGAAATAATACGAGGTAAACCTAAAACAATACAAAGCATATACTTGATATACATCGACAAATACAATACATTATATAACCGACATCAATACAATACACAAAAAACAACCCACGCGCTAACATTTATAATTTTATCAGAAACAATACAAATAATACCTTACCAGACTCGAAGAGTATAATTATTTCTAATTATATTCAATCTCTTGTCTTTCACACAAGTGAAAGAAAAGTGCTTTAACTATTCACTAATATTTCTGCTTAGATGTTGTCTGTTCACGAACCAGAGTAAGAATGCCAGATCTTGTTAGTGTAGCGAGGAGTTGATGTTAATACTCGTGAAGCCAGGGAATCCTGCATCGCTATCAATCACTCCCTCGCTCACTCACTCATGACGAACACGCCCATAGGCATACGACACAAGTCCTGGGTCACATAATTTTTTCAATGAAAAATTTAAAGACTAAAATAAATAATTTCAACTGCTTATTTTACTAATATTGTATTCCATTTTTTTCATTGTGTATTTTGTCATACTTATTCTATAACCCAATGATCATGTTCCACAACAGCTAGACCATTTTTTTAAAAATACAAACAGTGAACTGTATACTATTTTATTTGTGGGCACTTCTGCACCCTTCAGCTGTGTTAAGCTATTGGTCTTTGAAGTGCCCCCACCTCTACCCACCATATGAAAATGTTATGGGTTTCAGTGTGTTTCAGTATCACTCATTGTGTTAGATATTAGCTTTTCAGTAACAAATGGAAAAGAATTCAGAAGAAAAAAAAGTATTTATCTAACAAATTTGCTTTCTTATGATTTCAAGTTGGTTATGAATGAAAATGGCTCCAGCTGTACATCCAATATGGCTGCCATGACAACTGTCATAAAATTTTGTTGTCACTACTTGCCCTGCATGGATGATCATTATGATATGGGATTTATCCAAGAGTTTATATCCACTTAGTCCTTAACTGGATTAGTAGCAAAAAAATGTCCAGAAATTTAAAGGGTTTTTCAAGGTTCAAAATCGTGGTTTTCAAGGTGCATTATTACGTTAATTTTAAAGGATACAGAAATGAAAAATAAATAAGTTAATACTTACCATACTTCATACGAGAAATATTTCTTGCAAATTTATTGCTTAAGATTATGATCACTGATTTTATTCCAATTATATTACACATCCCACATCTGTACAGTCACTGAATAATGTTTTATTTACAGTCTACACTACACTATTTACAAAGTCCACAATATTTTATAGTGAATTTTTTCATTCTTGTAGCTTGTTATCAACCTGGTTTTCAAGCTATTACAGAGACACATGAGTCTTGACGTTTTTTCAATAAAGTATGGCGAAATCTCTTGACAACATTAATTTCCCTTATCGGTAATATAAATATTATCATTTATCGGTAATATAAATTATTTATACTACTGATAAGGGGAATTCATGTTGTCAGAGATTTCGCCGTACTTTATTGATAAAACATCAGACTCCTGTGACACGAGATTGGTGGGTTTTTTTTCCAGCTGCAGGAGATCGTAAAGCACTCTCTCCCATAGCACGCAAATCAACAGCTTTCTGACATAATTTGCATTTTGCATAGTTGTCCGAGAAAGATCGCATTATCCAGAATTTATATTGTTTTTGTCTAGCCACTGAAGATGGAATTGGCAGCCCCCCATTTCAAAGTGTACAAGTGATCCAAATTTAAATTGCGACTACATCCGCGCTTCAAACAACTGGAAGTTCAAAACATATGACTGTGCAGTGGCATGTTGTGGAAATTTCCGATCTGGAACAAACATAGCGAAAGATCGGGTTTATTTTTATTATTTTAAATAAGTTTTTTTAAAAACTGAAATCTGTAAAACGAAAAATATTTATCAATTCAAGAAAATCGAGGCTTTTCAAGGTACCCAAAAATAATTCGAGTTTTCAAGGTCTTGAGGGACAAATTCCATTTTTCAAGGTTTTCAAGGCCTGCTACGGACCTTTCCTAAATGAAAACTATCAAACGGATGTCCAATATTGTTCAACAGTGAAGAAAAAAACCCTAATAAAATAGTCTTGTCTTAAATTTGTGTAAACTCTCATTAGTAATGCATCAGTCCCTTCTAGGGACTCTTGTGTCCTTTTGAATACCTTTCCTCGTGACATTAATGCTCCAAATAAGCTTACCTCCAGCAATCCAGAAATACAATTAAATTTTGTCTTTCAAGTCTATTAACATATAGCTACCCTTGATATCACTTGGTGGCACTAATTTAAACTTTTGCATTGAGTTTTACCTGTATTGTTTTGGGATTTAAAGACATGGTGCATAGATCTGTTCTTTCAAAAGACCCGTTTTGTAACTTAGTTATCTCCCTCTTGTATCAGGTATCGCCTACATCGTGTAGGTAATTAGGTCACTGGACAAGAAGATAACTGATAACATCACTTATGAATCCATCTTAGCTAAGTGTTTTGTATTTAGTTACACTGATCATGATGCAGTGCTTAGTAATTTCTAACTACTCAAACAGTATACAATTAATACAGGGGAAAGGAATGCGCAAATACATATGTATACAGCAACACAATAAAGAAAATATCTCTCTCTCAAGACCCCTGAACAAGAATAATAAATGGATACATTATTACAAGTGAGTCGATTTTAATGCAACACCATACAGCACTCCGTGCTCATTACATTTCTCAATGGAATGTTACGAGAGGGATCCTGAAAAATAGCTCTAGAATACGCAAATGTTAGGCCTAGACTAAAAGTTGAAACTGTTCCAGACATACCATTACATATTTTAAATCCTGAGAAAAGTGTCAAACGTACGAATTACGAAAATAGGCAGAAGGTCGAGTAAGTGACCACAAAATGCAACAATCAATTCATAGATCTTTTATCTACATAATCAGTGTTAATAAAAGAATATGATAGCCCGACACCTGATTGTGCTGATGAAATGTGTAAATGTATTTTCCAGATCACAATCTAAATCAAGTCATCACTGTCTTATGTGAAATTAAGATCTGACTTTAATCAAATCAGTTCAAATATGCAGTCAAACGTTACCATACATGTATGTGGCAGCTGTTTTCCTACATTTTATATCCCACCTAATTTCCATTCATTTAAGTGTTAAGACATGCTACACTGTTTACTGAATAAAATATTTATTCTGAATTCGTTTTTGGGGAGCTTATATACTGCGTTTTGTGTATTTTGTTTTATTTCTTCTTTTAATTTAATCATGGTAATGATACTTTACATATATGGTATAGGTGTTAACTGGCCAAGTTTGTTTGGTGGAAATGGAGATTTTGTTGGTGGAGAAAATTATGCAGCATCCATTGTGATTATTCATGGGTTTTAAACAAATTGGTGACAATTATTTTTACTACAGTACTTTTGTAGTGGTTAAAAAATCTGAAATTTCTGTGGATTTGATGATATGGATATTATACCTAGTCTCCACATAGTATGCAGGAAGCATACAACAGATCAAAACCTTTTAAATCCATCCATCTCCTCATCTGTTACCAATTTCATTTTTTGCATTTTAACGAGTTTTCCACCATCTTCAGTTACTAGACTATTTGAATGGTTTGCACTTGGGGTATGAAAAACTTGATTAGTACAAAAACTGAAGGAAGAGAAATGGTTTCTGCACAGTAAATGAAGTTCTCCATCTACAGTTACCAATTTCATAGATGGCTTAAACATGGAGTAAGAAAGAATCATATTTATTATGAGGTCAGGAGGTAAAAAAAAACCTTCAATGTCTTTGGGACTAAAATAATAAAAGTTATATGGCCTTATTAAATGCACTGGTGAAACCTGAAATGTATTGTTGATCCCTCTGATTTTGTGACATGCTGCCAGGGAACCATTTTCTTGTGGGTTGTATAACATTATACAATTTTCTTAATATTTAGTACTTAATTGTATTTTAATAAGAAAACACCACCCAGATGGCTTGTGACTATTTCTAAATAAAGAATCCAGTGTGTACCATCATTTTGTCCAGGCTCTGTGGTCTAAAAACATTTTGAGCAATAACCTCATTTTTAAATCCCAAAATCTGATGTGATACTAAAAATTCAGTTACATAATGTAAATTTTGCAGTTTAGTATCAGGACTGAAGTTAGGAAAAATCAGAAATTTCTGATTCTAGCTCTATTCTAATTAAAGTTTTGGACTGTCAACATTTTGGTACTTTTTACCTGTACATTCTTGCTCAAACACTTTACTATGGAACCGGGTCTGCTTCGTTATTTGCTATATGCATACCCCCCCTCCCTATTTGTACCCATGAAAACTTTTAAAAACCCTCATTGATATGCAAATGCATTGTTATGGACCTCCTGGCAATAATCAGGTTAGAAATTATATTTAAAAAATTTGGTAAAATTACTAAGCTATGTGCATTTTTTCCTTTGCTGATTGTTGTATTTAAAATCACAAGGGCGTTACAAACTGCCAGAGCATGGGGTTAGGTGAGTACTTTACCCATGTATCGAATATTAGCCTGGCACAGACAATATAATCACTTGACATCCTCTGGCTATTAGTAAATGGTATTATTCCGTGTTCTGTAAAAATATTGCTTGAATGTGTGACAAAATCTAAGATCCCTTTGTTTTGAGGATAACTGATGTTTACTGTACAGGTTATAATATTCCATTGCTTTTAAGAAGCAACACTATCAGCAGAGAGGAAATGTACAAATAAAAGAGCAACTGTACAACTTGGATATTTTTTGCAAAGACAACAAGATGCTTTTATGAGAATTTAATCCACCACAATACAAAAATTAAGGTTCTGATTCAGAATATACACACACACACAGAGACACATGTTCTGTCACAGGGTGAAAAATCAGCTCCATACTTGCTTGAAGTTTTCTGTTCAGGCATAATTAAAATATTGTTGACACATTTGCAAAATCAACATGATCTTGACAAATTTATGAAAGCAAAAGTAAACTTTTTCAATCTGCATATTTGAAACTGTCCATTGCAATCACCTAATAGTTCTCTTCTTTTTCACTTCTTTATAAAGAACCTTTTCTTGCACTGAAAATAAAATAAAGATGGATTTCAAAATGTTGTAGATTGAATTTTAAATGGCATGCTATAACAATGATACTTTCTAAACATGATGATCATATGTGCCTGATATTCTTCTGCCCCACCAGTTCCTGAAATGATCTAGATGAAAAATGTAACCAAGGTGTGACAGACAAATAAACGAACAGATACAGAAGGATAGCACTTCATGACCCCCCCCCACCTCATCCCTACATGTGATACAGACCCTCCAACTCTAGGTAGACCTCAGAAAGGCAGTCAATATTTTTCCTCAATTCAGACCAATTTTCAGTGAGGAAGAATGGGTGGAAAATTGTCAATGTAGAAAATGTGCTTGAAAAATTCAGCATTGCCATCTGACACTAGTATAGAGGTACAATCTTTATGTTCAACTAAAACATTCATAAAGTACATATAAGCCTTAATGGGGCCATGGGAAGCCAAGTGGTATAAAGTGTTCACCTTTAACAATCACTCATCTAACCTCTGTCCACATTGGTTCAAGTCTCATGCTTGGCCAATGTGGGTATTTGAGAAAGCTGCCAGTATTGGTGGTTCATACCAGGATTTTACCAAGTCCAATCTCCAACAGTTATACTGGCAACCATGTATAGCCTAACTTGAACAAAGAAATAGCCTTAAACCTTAAAAAAAAAAAATAAGCCTTAATGACCTGTAAATTACTTTATGCTAGCTCTCTCGATTAAAACAAAAATCCATTTTCTAAAACTCAATGATGTGGCAATCTTCTCTCTAGATATAAGCAATGCTCAAGCTGACACATGATTGTCCCAGAATTGTATGCTATAGGATTGGTCCTCTGCCATGTACAGATTTATCCATAATGCATGTATGGATCATTTGTAGAAACTTGTTTAAACAAAATTCTGTACCATATCAAACTTTGTGTGTATATATATATATATAAAACCATGTGTCAATGATATCTAAGGAATGCACTTATAGCCATTCCTGCTTTTTTCCAAGTTTTAGAAAGCTGACCATCTTCTTCACCTTCAATTTATTTTCATAAGCTGGACAAACATTTACAGACTGCTATAACCTAAAAAGCAAAAGCTTAACTGATCATGTGTTTTGCATTAATAACATCGGTATATTAAAGCATTTGAAATACCCACTCTATAGTCTGGTTTCCTGACCAATTTCAACAAGTCAAAAGTGGTGACCTTGACCTTTGAAATATTTTACCCCCAAATAGATAGGTGGCATTTTTTGGTCTCAAATACAAACCATTGAAAACATCTGGTCATGATTTGTGGTGATACAAGACTAAAAAATAACTTTTTTGTCTTAAGTCCATCTGACCTTGTTATTGTACATATAAACCACCAAATCAACAGGTGTCTTTCTTGTCTCAAATGCATGCCATCTGTGGCAAGTGGAACTGAAGTTAAGTAGTGTTATTAAAATTATTTTCCTTCTTCCTGTTCCTGTGGCATTGACTGTTGGCCTTAAATAGGTATCTGCTATACAAGTAACTTTATTGTGTGAAAACAGTTTTCATACTTCCAGTTTGCATGACCTTGACCTTGGTTCTTTTGAGCCTGAAATCAATAGGTTTCTTTCTTGCTCCAAAAGAAAGCTACTTACAATGTTTGGTAGTGGTAGATTGTGGAGAACTTGAGTTATTGTGCAGAAATGCAATAGGAAACATATATGGATAGACAACACCAGGTCTGGCAAGTGTATTAAAAACCCAGGAGAACATGTAGAAAACCATCAAGCAAAAATTGTCACAACATACCTGTGATAATGATGGAGTTGCCTTGAAAAACATACAAAACTAATGTGGAAATGCCAATTATGATTTTGTGGTACATCTAAGAATTCAAAAGTACTCTAGCAAACTCCCAGAAGAGGGTAAAATGATTGGAAGTGGCTAGTATAAAAAATGGCTTAAACTGTCTTCTTCACTTTTTTCTACAATAAAAGCACCTACTGCTTTATCTATTATAGAAGACAATGTAGACCCTTCTATGAATATATTCTTTTATTTATATGACCCCAGGTCATTTGGTCGATATCAAGGCTAAGCTAGGTGAATGCAATAACAATTGCATCATCAATTAGTACTGCTGAACACTGTCAAAAGCAAAACCATGAAAAAGTTATTTTCTGTTTAGTAGGAAACACTAGAATCCATAATGCTGCAAAACATGCAAGAAAGTTTAAATCATTATGGAATAATGTGTATCCATGACAATACCACCAGTCAACAAATTAATGTTCTGCAACCACTGAAGAAAAAGTCCCAAAACTGCTCAAGGCAAAAACAAAAGGTCTAACAATTAAGCAGAAGCAAATATGTGAGTGGACATAACTCACCCCAGAAGAACAAGAATGAATGAAATCATGAAAATTTGATACTATTGTGGTTATTTATACCTTGCCAACTCCTGGATGTAAAATTAAGAATCTTATTAAAATGGTCAATAACCATCTGATCAAACATAAAAACACTCAATTGACCATGCTATACTTTTGCTGAGTTGGGTGTTGCTAAGTACAGTTCAATGACAAATGCTGCTGAAATTTTTGCACTTTTTCTGTTATATTATGAAGGTGAAGGCAGATGACTATTACATTTGACACCACATGTACCAGATGGATTTAACCTGGACATTTTGTCTTAAATGACTCTTTTCGTAAAGGGCTCACTGTGACTATTAAGATTCTGAAACTAGGCCTGTTATAATCACATTCTAACAATTTCACACAAAATGAAGACCTAATTGGGACACAAAAAAAGTATTGATTCAACTTGTCACACCTTTGCATACAATGTAATACAGTAACAGTACAGAATCAGTAAGCATTATATTACCAGCAAACAGCTGTATTAAATAGCGGTCTCTCACTGCTCTGTATAGCTGACATAACAGCCTACAAGTCGATTCGTAGTACAAGTCAAATTCACCAATTTTGTAAATTCTCCATCCTTCGTACATATATAAGTCAATTTGGAGTATAAGACGAGGCCAGGTCAATATCTTGGCTTCATATTTTACACTAGTAATGGTAATGTTGTATGATATTCCATATTAACGGCAATCATGAAATTGCATTACCGATGCTAACATGCTTGTGACTTTACTTCTGAACAAATCACTGCAATATTCTGTTATCAATCGACACAGCTGAAACAACAGTCCATGCTTGTTTTATTATAATTTAAAGCACATCCATGTTGTAGTTCATTGTATTACCTATAGTTATCAACGTAACTTATATAAACTTTCAATGACACAATCCATATATAAGCTGATTCAGAGTACAAGACAAGAACTTGACATTCAAGTCAAAAAGTATTGACTTACAGGCTGGAAAATACGGTAATATACCAGAGTATGGGCTGACTTTGCACATAACATGGTATGCTTGTATGGCTCCAAAAAATGGCACAACCTCTGTATTCTACACTTATCCATATAGCAGAAACAAATTTGAAGAAAATCTTACCCCATGGATCCCAGCGAATAAATTCCAATTTATCTCCTAGCTTTGCTCGAATTTTCAGTACTTTATGACCGGTACCAGACATGCTCTCACAGATCACCATGACTAGTCTGAAAGAATACAAGTTTGATGGATCTCTGTACAAGCAAGCTTAAAACAAAGTTTTATCACATTCTAAAATTAGTTTTAAAAGAATAACATTAAACAGATTTAATTGGTGAACATTTGGTATTGCAAATACTCTTTAATCATGGAATTACAAATGAGATGCACAAAATAGTTTTTAATGGAATAATTAAAATTGCAATATATAACTTTTAAAATTTATTATAGGCACTTGAAGTTCTGAATTCATGCCTTTATAATGGATACTCTTGATGATTTTAAAAGAAAATAATTAAGATACAGAAACAGATAAAAGGCTGATGCACTATTCTGTTTTAAAAACTAAACAAATGCAGTAAATCAACTAAGCTTTACAATGCATTATTTAGCCCAAGTTTTGAATAAGTTTTCAATTTGTGGTGGAACTGGCACTGTTGCAAAAAATTTCATCATCTGTGTCTTACATGTGCTTTGTGAAACAATTTCATAAACATGTATTGTACATTTGTTTTGTATGTTCCCTAGGAAGAAAGATTCTTTACAAGTTTCACAAATGTCTGTACTTAGTTATTTGGCCTGGAGACAATAAGCATTAGTATTAAACAAAATAATTTTTACATTATCTATTCATTATTTTCTAAACTGTTTTTTTAATTTAAAACATTTTCCTGCAGAAATTTACACGTAGTGAACACCTATAAAAAACTTGAACTGTCTCCACAAACTACTGTTATTCTCACAATAAAGAGAGAAAGGGATGACTATTACCTGGTCAAAGTATAGTTATGTATATTTAATTTTGACTTATTTTGTTAGTTATGATTGTTTATTATTTAAAATTTATTTTATTATATGCTATGGTACATTTTATGTTGGATTTGATCTACCGGAAGTCCAAAATTAGATTTATTTTCAACCATGACCTAAATCATATTTTTAAAACTCTGTAAACAACTATTACATAGCCAATACCTTGTTATGAGAATGTGTTTATTATTAGGATTATTATCTTGGGCAAGGCCATTGTGTTTACCACATTATATGCTACTAGTGACCTTTGGTCAAGTAGAGGACTGTATACTATTGTTTTTTTCTTCTAGAAATAATTGATCTGTGCTATAAGATCTTGAGCAGAGTCAGTTGTATTATTGTTGTGTCCAGTAGTTCATTTGGGCTAGAACTTATTTATTCAAATTATTTAATTAAAGTAATTTTTCTCTGGAAATAAAAGTGCTCAAAAAAAATTCTCTTAGAAATGGAGATTTGATCTAAAGTGAAATTTCAAATAAGGATTTATTCTTGGATTGTATTAGTGCAATTCAACAATTTACTGTCAAAACATCATCACAATATGGGCCACCCCAGGCACATAAATTTAATTTGCGTATCCACTAAACTTTATTCAGAACTTTTATCATTTGGCCCTGTGTCTGTAATTCTAGGATTATTTGGTATTTAATTTGCAATCTGTCAAGTTCTTTTTTTAAATTTTTCACATTATAATCTAGTGAAATAAATTTTTTGTTAAACTGTACAATGCATGTTGCTTCTCACTCATTGCTTTCATTTAAGACCATAGAGTCGTTAACAGCATGATAATAATGGTAAAAATGGTGGGAGACTTGGTATTTTCAAGGGAATGATTAAAAAACACACACTGACAGAACAAAGCTTATTTGAAAATATATTTAAGTATACTGGGAAAGACGTTTGAAATGACACTTATAATGATGATCCACTGGTAAGACAAAAACAAAAGCTTCTGAAACTTACAATACAGTGTATCCCTTAGGGGTCCATGACGGAGTCAAAAATCTCCTTAGTGTCAAAACTGGGATAAAAATCAAATGTTGGTATGCAAGAATGGAACACATTTATTTTACCCAATGAGAGGACAGTCTCCCATTCAGCAGGTTGTACTTGCATACCAAGTGGGTACAATCTGGGCCATGTGGAGCGGCAGCATGGAAAACTCTGGATAGGATACATAGTTGAATGCCTGAGCTAAACATCAAAGTTAGTACAATGAGTGAAATATAGCTTGAAATAACAGCGTTTATTCTTAAATGGGTCATGTGAGAAAGGAGAGAAGTGAACTCCATTGTAATTATTATACAGTACATGCAGGGCTCGAAATTAGCGGTAGTCCGCTAGCCCAAAGCTAGTAGATTTCCTATCGGACTAGTAACTATCATGTTATTAGTCCGATGGGCTAGTAAGTTTTGTTTATCAACAGTCAGCGTTTGTTTACTCAATACCCTAATAAAGACGTGACTTCAGCATATATTCTGTTGAATCAACACAGTGACCATTGTAAACTCAATCATAAAATATTAGCATGAGAAGATGAAGTCAATTTCTGCCTCAGAAATGTGTTTCTATTACAAGAAGCCATCTGATTTTGTTCATTTCACTTAACAGCGCCAATCACGGTCCAGTCATTAACAAATAACAGAAGCTGGTTAATTGACATCCTAATTAATCTGACAGCAAATTAAATGAAAAATAACCTGGTATCACACTTTATTCACATGACCACATTACCAAACTATAACACATGGTATCAACTATTCAAAGAAATTAGTTTGCACGCTCGCTTGTTTGTTTCCTATTTTTTTTTGCTTGCTAGCCAAACGCGATAAACATTCACAAACGGGGAACTGCATAATTTACGTTTGCATCGAAATAATTATAAGAATTAGATCAATTTATTATGATCACATTACTGACACATAATTTCCATACAACTACTTTTTCTATGACAATAAAAATTGTTTTTTAAAAATATTTTTCCCATACAAGACTGAACAAATAATTGAATACACGTGGAGATATCCAAGCAGAATGCCGTATATTTGTTGGGAATTAAAATCTCTCAGCATGGACATCTAAGATTTGAAAAATTTCCGCTAATTATTAATTTCAACAATACATTGAGGTCCAATTAATTAGGAACACTTACTAAACTTAAGCTATTAATGACGAGACCGTAATTGGAGCTGTTGAATGCAATGCGCAGTCAGATGGTTTCGTTTGATGGGAACACACATTTTCCAACGTGAAACCAACATTATCTTTTGATGTTAATATTTTATAACAGTGTTTACAATAGCCACTGCTTTGATCCTGCAGAAGTCAAGACTCTATTAGGGAGAGGCCATTTACTAGGGGGAGGGGGGGGGGGGCGGCGGGGCCAAAAGCATGTGTTTTGAAATGTGTGTCTTGCTCTGACTTTCTTATATAAAGGACACTGCCATTCCTTTTCTTACTTGAAATAATTCGATTTAGTAACATTATGCATTTAAAAAAAAAAAGGCACAATTCATGCCTTATAAGACAGGCAAAATGTGGCGTTTTAAAGAAGGTGTTCAGCTTCCAGAAAAACAAAAGTTGAATGAAAATGAAATAAAAGAGAGGAATAATTATTATGATATGGAAAAGCAAAAATCGAACGTTTCAGAAGACATGGACAAAAGACAGGGAATGGCTGAATTATGATGAGAACAAGAAAGTTATGCAGTGTAACTGGTGTATGGAATTCACAAAAACAAACACAGAGAAGACATCTAGTTTTGTTGCAGGTTGTTCAAACTTTAAAATTGAATCAAAGATGAAAATGGTGAAGAGTGACTGGAGATCTTCTTTGAGACCTTGGATTCTGTCCGACCTACTCTTAATAATCTTCCATACAAATGACATTCCAACATATGATCCGTCACCAGCAATACGTTTGTGGAATGTTTCAGTGAGATGGGTAAGGAGACCAGAACAAACCCCATATTGACACAGGGTGCAGGTGGAGGACGAAAAATGGCTCATGGTCGTTCCGTACCCAAGTAGATTCGTACCCAAACGAGTCGTTTCGTACCCAAAAACAATGGTCATTTCATACCCATGGTGCTGGTCATTTCGTACCCAAGGTGCTGGTCGTTTCATACCCAATGCCATAGTCATTTCAAATGTAACAAAACCATCATAAAAAGATATTTCATACATATTTTCTATGTTGCTTTTTTCCCTTTGTGATAGATATACATTTAAATAATAATAATAATAATAATAATAATAATATACTTTAACGGGAATCATAATTGTAAGGGTATCAAATGCTAAAATCCATGGATATCTAGTAAGTTTAAGCTTTCAAGCTTGATTCAATTTCACACAGGTTTGATTATTTTTTTGTTTTTGATTTATTTTGAAATAATTTAACTTTATCTTCGGAATTTAAAATTTGTTTTCTCAGGCACATATACTTTAGTATAAAGAGCATATGGCAAACTTGGAGTTATAGACAACGAATTCAATTTATCATCAAGCCAAAAAGAATCAAATAGCAAACTCATTCATTTGTTCTCATGGCCGCATATGTTGTTACAAATTGTCCCTGCTCTTCATGTATGCATGTAATAAAACTCTAGAATGTACATTTCGGAATAATGTTGTTAGTCTTTTGTTCTTTAAGAAACCTTTTCAAGCTATTCTTTCGTCTTACTGAGACATCTCCTTCAGTCATTCTTTGGATGGTAATTTTTACTGTTCTAATCTGGTAAAAATATATGCCATATTACATAGGGTGCTGTATTGAAAACGTTTCAATACTGGCAGCGGCTCAAACAAAGTATGCATACATATATTTGATTATTTAAAAAATTAAATCTGCTTTAAAACAACAAAGTAAATATATGTAAAATGCAGAGACAAATTGAATCTCTCTTTCCCCCCTCTCTTATTTATGTGGAGGATCACAAACGTGAGCAAAAATGTGCACAAGTATGCCAATGTGATCTGCTGTCTCCCCCCCCCCAATGGCTTGATTGCCCGTATAATATACGTTTAAAACTTTTAAAAGCAGGCAACAAAAGTTGAAATTAACACCAGTATTAGGTGTAGGAGAAGAGAAACTTTACAAACAACACTAATGTATCTGCATTCAGCTCCATTATCAAAAGATCGCAAAATGTATAGTTGTTTTGAGGGGATAACCATTTGTAATTTATCGGACACATTAGTCATTACTAAATAATACCAAGAAATATGACAAGTAATTGTTAATTGGAACTATATAGAAATAATGGAATTATTTGGTTATTTAAACCTCGCCAACGGTTGTTTTTTTTTCCTTCTTACTGGCAATGTGAATATTTGTTTAAATTCTAATTAACTTAAATTTTCGTAAATGAAACGACAAGCACCTTGGGTACGAAACGACCAGCAGCTTGGGTACGAAATGACCAGCACCTTGGGTATGAAACGACCAGCACCTTGGGTACGAAGCGACCAATTTCCACTGGGTATGAAATGACTTGGGTACGGAACGACCAGGTACCACGAAAAATGACAGATCCCTTTCTGTAATTGGATCCAGATTGTCTTGAGAAACAAGAAATGTTAATTGACTGATTGATGATTTGAAGTAGGATTTATACTTCTGTACCTCTGCATATCTTATGATAATGCTATTTATGAAAGAAAATTGTTGCTAATCTCAATACAAGTGTGTGACATAGTTTTATGGACAGGACTAGTAAATGTTTGGCAGGACTAGTAGATTTCTCAGTACACTAATCCTTCTGGCTACCAAGAAATTTGTGTTAAATTCAAGCCCTGACATTTATGAAAGATAAATTGTAAACAACATTATGAGCCCCTGTGCTTCAGATTAGTATACTGACTGGAAATATTTTGCATGTCACATGCATGTTCACCATCATCATTCTCAACTGTGACCCTGAGAAATAAATATAATTACAATTCTTTGCCAGTGCAATGGTAGTGTAGTGAAACAAATATTCATCTTTGAATTTTAACATACAATTGAGATCATGAATGCATTTATATCTGTATCTTTATTGTTCTAAAATGTGTTAAGCGTTGAAGTCCTCTACGAAGTAAATCAGTTACAAAAAAGCAAAAAAAAAAAAAAACCAACAAAATACCCCCCCCCCAAAGAAAACAAAATTAATAACCGAAAAAACAAACAAACATACAAAAGAGGAAGGTTTTCCAGCTAGACCCTTGTGTAGACATAAAATCATATCATTTAAGTGATACAGAAAATCAAGCCTCTGGTTCACTAAGATTATAAAGTTGGTGTTTTTTTTCTCTTCTGTACGCATGCTTCTGTTATAGTTTACAAAGATTTACATAGCGACAGGAAATAATTTTGCTTAATAATTTTGACCAAAACAAACCCGAGAAAATTAAATTAATCTGATTTACTTTCCACTCTTCGCAAGCCTAACCAAACTTGTGAACATTCTGTATATATGTCAAGTGTCTTTGATCCTTATGGGTAATGGCCTTGACCGTTTTCCTCAGGACCAGTCTGGGTCCCCATATTTAGTTCTTAAGAGCAAATTATAAGCTAAACTTTAGAGAAAATTAATGGGTAGTAAACAAAAATATGTTTTGTGTTTTAATGTTCAGTTTGCACATATATAATCAAAATTATAATCAGGAAAATGCTCGAGAACCAGTTCGTTCCTTTAGCACGCACCTGCTTTTGCGGAAACGGAAATAGGTGTTCGGAAAATAACGGAAATTTACGAATGCCACGTTAGCAAACGTGCACGGATGCGTCGTATGTTTTGCCGATTCTGTCTCTGATAACTAATCTTGAAAGACATTTAACAAGGATGGATATAATACATATAATTTGTATTTTATGTAGTATTTGTATGCTTAATATTGACGCTTTGATGTTTCATCTTTCTCCAAACCAAAAGAAATGTTTGAAGGAGGAAATTCACAAAGACGTTTTGGTAACCGGTGAATTCGAATTGTCAGACGCACCTGGCCAAAAAACACATTTAGTGGTAAATATATTCATTTAATAGTGATATGTGATTTGTCTATATTTACCCCGTTTTGTATTGAAACTAAATGACGAATTTGATTCATGCAGAATGAATGTCTTCTATTCCTGTAATGGTTTTGATGCAGATGTAATGGTCTTTTTTGGACGCCTTCAATACTGTTTTTGATAGAAGCATTTGAAAGGACCATACATTATAAATTTTCAGTTTTGAGGGTCGAGTTATTATTCTTACTGTCTAAAATTAAAGCCATAATGTTTTAGTCAGAATTTACATATAATCACAATTATCACAGGTAATGAATCAGCTGGCTTAGTTTTTCATGCTTGTATTATAATACAAAATATTTCACAATGAATTGGCATTAGTAATCTGATGGCATATATTGGTTACACAACAGTATATTCATAATGTTCTAACGCATTGCAAGGGGAAAAAAGTATCATTATTAGAACTGCATTTTTAGGAAGATGTCCTGGGTACTGCATCATTAAAAATCCTGTGGAGAACTACTGTGTTGTGATCGCTTGAATTCATATAGCCAAATACATAGCATAATATCTCTACAGTGAAACATATCACATATTTGGTATGAATACACTGCATATAAATCTGATACAAACACGCACACATCTTGTCCAAAGGGAGGTCACTTCTCCATAAACATTTATGTCTAGCTTCACCCTCTTACAATGTTATCTTGTTTATATATATATTTCAAAATTACTAATACAATCACCATATTTGCATGGCTGAGTCTATCTTTTCTCTTTCATAAGCTGTGAATAACTCAATAAATGTCTATAATTTGGGGAGTTAATCCTTTATTAAAGATTTGTCTTTATATTTTTTGCAGGTTTCTTTAGAAAAGAACTATTACAACTTGACACAAATATATTAAGTACATGACACATTTTATACTGAAAAAAAGGGACAGTTATAGGAACGAGAAAGACATTGTGCAGTATGGCTGTTACCATCGACAAATTCAGGGCATCAGGATTTATGCTTAGCCTTAATTGAATTTAGAGAATACAACACCTGAAAAGAATGTTCACAGCTGCTTCTCTTGTTGTTCATCATTGAGTTAATTGTTAGAACAGGCTTTACCTGGTGTCTGGATAATGTGACTGGGTGAGACAATGCTACATGTATATGGCATGATGCCCCAGTGTTAGACATCACTATAAACTGCAGACACATTGTAGTGATAATAATAATAATAATAATAATAATAATAATAATAATAATAATGAGGACTTTGTATCGTGCCTAATCTTTAGAAGCTCTAAGAGCTTCAGTGCGAGTGAAAAATTGTTAAAGCTAGATTACAATTTTAAATCACATGCATGCAAATGTAATAAGTGCTTCATGCTGATGTTCATTTGCAAAATGTTAAATGCATTATTTAGACCTATAATTTACACTAGAACCAGGAATGTACATCAAGGAAAAGCTGAAAAATGATTGGACCCCACATTTTGCAATTAAAAGTATAAATGATGTCATCAATATGAAACCCTGTCTTCTAGTGTTCTTAATTTATGGTTTAGTATGCATGATATCTTCCAAAATCTTGCTTTGGCTTATATTTAAACTTCAAACGTTATATTTTTCTTTTGCCAGCAGTTTAATTGGGTTATAAAGTCAAAGAAAACTGGTTCTGGTAACCCAACCTACCATATTTTAGTACTGACCATTTTTCATAACTGTAGATTTTAAAAGTGAAATTAACTAACACCAGCTAACTTAAACTTTTTAGTGACCATTTTATTCTATATTTATGCTCACAACGATTAAGAACCACAGAATTTATTTTGGTATAAGCTTTTCATATCCACAAATTACCTCTGCAACATATAGGTAGATTTTTGTGACATTAACTGCATGTGTTTCAGCAAAAGCTATTTCTCAATATGTTTGTACAGCAATTATTTCCTGAAATTACAGAAATGAAAATTAAAACTCTTGTCAAGTTTTAAATATCAGATTGATATACCAGAGTCTAAACCTTGAAGACGCAATATTTTGCCCATACATAGATCATCTATAGACAGACATTCATCACCCATACATAGATCATCTATAGACAGACATTCATCCTATGGTCTGGTTGGTCCAAAATGAAAATAATCCTTTTTGTTTATCTCTACTTGCCCTGAATGGATGATCATTAAGTTATGTATTTTTACCAGAAGAGTTCTAGATATGTCTGATTTGTCCAAATTGAAGAGAGTGCAAAGCTGACAGCCAGTATGTGCACCACAGTAGCTAATTTTTTTTATATAGATCTTCAGATTATTAGAGATTGTTGCAAACAATTAAAAAAATAATAATTCTTGTAAATTATATTTCCTAAGGAAGAGTAGGAGTTCCTCAATGAGCTCATGTTTTTAATTTGGCATCAATAGACATTTTACAGTAATCAATAGACATTTTACAGTAATCTAAATACAAGAGAACCAAATACAAGTCAGATATAAGTAGGTTTTTAACCAAAAAAAGTGAAGCAGGGACCTCATTACAGAGGGCTCAGTATTGTCTTCATCATCAACATTTAGCATGAAAAGATATTTGTTTAAATGTGGTAGACCATGCACTATTCTTATAAATTTAAATGTAAAAGTAATTAAGGTATTCACTATTTTCATATTAATTCAAATTATTATACTCTGGCATTATTGAATGGGGTGGAGCTTGCTGGGGAAATTCGCATAACCTTAACATCAGCTTTGTAGGAAGCTGCAGATTCATCATTTTGAGGTTCTCCTTTCTCCAAATACCTTTGTTCAAAAATTAGTCTACATGCTTTTCTTTTTACTTATTTAACCCCACCACCACAACAATACAAGCCATCAACAGAGTCCCTATTACTTGGGTATTCACCTATTGATAATAACCTAGGTAATACAATGGTTAACCAGGTACCATTTAGAATATTTAAATGTTTCCAAGTTCAGATCAAAGACATTAGGAGTGAGTTGGACTGAGAAAATTGCAGTTTGAGGCTTTTGTTGTGAGACTTGGCTGCTGTTTAATCATTAGTCCTCTAATTTCCTTATTTTCTATTTATAGTAACTCTAACTGTACAAGAAACAGTTCCAAAATAATAGATGGGTTTCATGAATGTGAAACCATGTGTCACAGATTCTGTGTTAAAAATGTTGCAGTAGAGGGATTTTGTTCAACTTTACATGTTGCACCAGGAAAAGGACAAATCAGTAGCACTTACATTTTTAAAGAGGAATTAGTGATTGAATAGAGCATTTATCACAATTATTTACTACCTGGTCAGAGTTTCCTAAAATTCTGACATCTTTAATTACCATCATCCTCCTTAAACATATGCGTAGTTGACCTACCTTGGTTCACTGCAGACATCGTAGCGATATCACTGAAATATTGTTGAGGCTATTTTAAAATCCAAATCACAGACACTCTATTTTATATATTGAGTGGTCCCTAGGGGCATTGGACTAATATTAATCCTATTTTATGGTGTGGCCCCTGGGGTCAATACGTGAAATCCTAGGTCATAGTGGTCCATGGGGTTAAAATGGGAATGGGTTTATAATGTCACTTTTGACCTTGTAGATACTTGAGCACCATGAACCCAAACACTTCTGTTGGTATCCCTAGAAACTTTTTTGCCTCATAACTCTAGGATTTCCTGTACTGCCTGAGGATCTTAGATCTCTCAGCAACATAACTTTTTAACATGTGACTGGATTTGTCTTCATTTTGTCTATTTCTTTTACAGGTGACTGATTCGAAAGGGCATATACTCTATAACAAAGAGGATGCAAAGAAAGGAAAGTTTGCTTTCACAACTGAAGAATATGACATGTTTGAAGTTTGCTTCGAGTCCAAAATGGTGTCAGGTAAAATTGGTCACAATGATTCTTTAGCACCTTTCTTTTTATGAATTGTGTAGACTCTGAAGCATTGTACATTAGATTGTCATACATATGGATTTTACTTTTGTATTTCTTATAGGAATTTGTTGACTTTGAAATAGCTTATGTACCTACCAATTATCTGAATCACAAAAATATGAAAACTTAACTGTAAATACAAAAAACAGAAAGTGACTTTTAAAGTTAATTAAAAACGATACATATTCTCTACAACAAAATGTTACATATATCTCTGCTGCATAAATTAAGTTTGTTGCGTTTCGTAATTTTATAAACTGTATGATAAAATTGTTATAACATTACTCTTTTATTTTCAGGTGGACAAGGTACTGAAAGGGAAGTTTCTATTACAATGAAACATGGAGTAGAAGCAAAGAGCTATGAAGATGTAAGCATCAGTTTCAGTTGTTATGAACAATTTGAAAAAAAGCTGTTAGGTACTGTTCCAGAATAAAACATGGCGGACTGGGGTTAAAAATATGGGTTGAACTTTTCATACCCGTCACCCAAAGAATAAAATTCAGGAAGATCCAACTGACAAGCTTCCTTTCTTTTTTTATGTTTATGTCGGAGCTAAATGTTTTCTATCAGATTGTCTTTGACTTGTAAAAAGTTAGCTTTGAGTAATAATAATAAATCTATGTATCATTTGAATTTCAGAAAAATCTGATTAATACTACTGATATAATGAGCCAGTGTTTCTAATTTTTAACCAGCATGCATCTGCAGTTATTTCGTTAACGACAGGAAATAAGCTTAAGCATGCAACATACTTGCATGCAAGTCTGGGGAATTCCCTTCACATGTGTACCTTGATGTTTCAAAATACCTTAGTTTTTTCTCCTGCAGATTTTATCCACATGAAAGTTACATCCCTTTATCCATGGAAAAAGTTTCTTTTCCTATTTCTAATTAATAAGGGTTGTTCCTCTTGCAGTGTTTTGTCCTGATTCAGATTGCTAGGTTTAATTTACAGAGAAAGATTTGAGTTTGTTGATATACCATATGTCTCTCATGGAAAACAAAAATTCATGGTATGCGGGGGAAAAATCTGAATGTTGCATCATGCATTTATAAAAAGGGTTTCCTTTGCCCTGAGGACCTGGGTCCCTGATGCAGCAGCTACATGGACATGCACATGCTTTAGGTTACAGCATATTTTGCTTGGGTTCCTGTAACATAAAAGGCTTTGTGTGCACATTGACACTGTTTCAAACAATGATCAGTTGATTGCTCCCATTTAGTATCCTCATCTGTGGGTATGATGTCAAAACAAATGTATAATAAGACACTAATCACATTACTTAATTCCTCATTGTTGTGGCAGGGGATTGTCAAACACTGTTGGAAGTTATATTGCTTCTGGTAGATTAGATAATGTATAAACAGCCATCTTTATTGAAGTCACTTTTTGCCAGCATCTTTATTGAAGTCTTTGTTTTGTATTTCATTGAGAAAGTAGTAAATTTACCTTTTATTTAATATTGCGCAATGGGTTTTGTTTTGGTCATAAAAATTAAACCTGTTGGCATTGGGCCTAAATGAATTGAATGCCAGCAATCAGCTAAACATGATCAGTTAAATTCACATAGTGCAGTGTATTTCCGGCTATAAGATACTTTTTATAATGCCCAGCAACTAGCTCAACTGAGATTTAAGAGATGTCTTATATGCAACTTTAGAATGAGGCTGACAAGGTCAGTCATTTTCACAGGCCCAAGAAAGGACATTGGAAGTCAAATAGGGTAGACAAATTCCCTTGGGTTAAAAAGAACGTTCAGAGATATAAGTACTGTTTGTTCCTGGTGTGTGGAGTGCAGAACGATGAACTCTTTCATTAATGGAAGTACTTATTTGCAGTTTTCTGTATGCAAGATGCATACCATACATGCATATTTAATCAAGACATCACTCTTTCGTAACAGAATTGGGGGGGGGGTGTTGGCGATTAGTCTCAGGTGCTCTGTTTTACCAATTAAATACATTAAAACCTCTGTCTGCATGGGTTAAAGTCTTTGGCTAGACCAATGTGGGTAGATGAGAAAGCTTGCCAGTAGCTTCCTGTGTGTAACTTATTATTTTTTCTGGTGTTTTTTCCGTGATCAAATATAAGAGCAACCATGTATAACATATCATGTGCAGAAGAATTAATATTAACCCACAATGAAACCAAACAGAAATTGGCTCTGGTCACAGATATCACAAGTGCAGTTCAGTTTTCTTTGATGCTTATTTTTTTTTTTGCTTCTATAATGCAGACACAGAAACTCCTTTCCTACCGATAATCATTAAAAATCTATATTGTTACATTTTATTAAAGATGTTAATTACATTGGAAAAAGAATGGCTTGGAACACTTCGACTGGGACATGAACACTGTGAATTGGTTTGTGACTCTTGATGATCTTTTAAGCCAAGATTCTATGATTCTCAATTTTCAAAATAAGTCAAATCCCTGAGACATGTTGGCATGAAAGATTCAAAAGCTGATAATCCCCTGCTATCAGATTGATTAAGAACATTTATTCTCCACACTACATAGCATACAGTAGTCACTGTTCTCTGGGGATAGAAAATTTATATAACCATCTACTAACCCTGCTAGCCTGAACTGAAATCAAAGGGAAAAATCAACATCTTTAATATCCCAGTTCACAGTGTTTACCAAATGGACCACTAACTTGACTATTTAGGACATGATCTGTAATATCATGGCCTACAGTTTTCTTGATATCACTACAGTGGTCAAACTGTTCTTTGGTACAAAAAGCTGCTGATAATTTGATTATGTTTGATTACTTAGGCCACAAGATCTGGTTAATATAGGCTGCATTGCATAGTGAGGTATGATACAAAGTCACATAATAACACTCCCCATGTTTTCAGTAGGCATTGGAAAGGTCAGAAGAAACTTGGACCAAAAGGAACATGGCACTAGAATAACACAAGGATTTAAAAATAACAGATGCCGCTTCTCCTTGGGTTCTGGTTAATTCTGAAAAGTTTTTATATAGAAAAAGAAATTATATTATTGCATGTAATTTTCTTTTGCACTTTTAATTATATTTTTGTGTGGTAATAGTTTTCAATGAATTCTGCATGCAAATTTCTAATTTACAAAAGGTCTGTTTACAAACAATTAAGGTAAAAAATATAACAATTTTATGTACTTGATAATGTTTGAAATGGACATTATAAAACCAACAGAGTAATTGATGTCCCAACATTCTGAAGGACAAAGTGGAACCATTTAATCATGCCATCTGTGTAGGTATGTGCATGTGTGTGCTCACATTAGCCTTTTGGAGAATTTATGTCGTTATTAAATAGTATAGAATGTCTGAAGTATGAAGATCATTTGCCAAATATAAGTATGCATATTTATGCTTCATTACCAGCCTTTTGGACCCAATATTACTAGTCATGGAGCTGCATTGGTTGATCAGAATGGAATTTATTGTGATACTTAGATCAGTCTTTTTCTTAAATTTAAATTTGTAATGCTTCATGCAGAACTCTTGCAAACTTTGCAACATGTAACATATTTCTTTTCCAGGCAATAATAATTTGATTGCCATACTGTGGCAGCAATTTTCATAGTAAATCTTTCATTTTGTTTTCAGCTCGCCAAGGCTGAGAAATTGAAGCCACTTGAAGTGGAGTTGAGACGATTAGAAGACCTTTCCAAGTCAATAGTTGATGACTTTATATACATGAAGTCTCGGGAAGAAGAAATGAGAGATACCAATGGTGTGTGATATAGATTACTAAGGATTGGTGTACTGGTACTTCCTTGGAAAAATAAAACTTTCAAATGCCTGTTTTATATCTTCCATTGTAGCCCATCGTGATTTGTGTGTTATTTTACAATACTATGCATCCATATTTCCTTGATAACATTACAACTTTTTTTCTTCCCTTCAGGCCTTGAATGTTGATATATTGTATGGGGCATTTTACATCAGTGTTCTTGATCATCTGTGTTATATTGGTTACATGTTATTTAAAAGTCCAGATCAAAGCAGATAGTCTGCATATCTGACACTAGTTATACTGGTGAAAATTTAAATTTTTGATGGTAGAAAATATTTAAGAGTGAGTTGATTCAAAATAGTGTACTTAATATACATAATTGCATAGAAGTAAAGTCAAACAACATCAACACTAATATTCTGTCATATAATGCACTGACAGAAGGGTATGATGACTACTAGAAAGCTGCATATTCCCAAATATCTTGGCAAATTATGCAAATGCAGATCTTGGTCTTGGTTCATACAGTAAATCAAAATGATTTATGAAGTGTAGCAAAGAAAAGTAATTTCCTGGTTGTACCTGTATCACTATTTTATCCAACATCTATACTTCACATTGTCATGGTTTGTAATATTCACTGCAATTGATTTCAATATCGCCCTTATGGTGTAGAAGAATTTATAAAGGGTTTCAGCTTAAAATTTAAAGGCTAAAGTTCAGATTAAAATATACCTGTTGTTAAATGTGATAGTCTATAATTTAGCACTGATGTGTATTACCTTCATCAAGACAGAAAATTGCTTAAGATCTTTTGAGCAGGCTTTACTGTCAAAATCAATTTAGGAATTGTTTGGTTTCATTTTAATTCATTTTGAATTGTCTTACTAAAATCAAAGGATGCTGTTGTTAAATATCTCCTTATTCTTGTTATTTCCTTTTCAGAATCGACCCATTCGAGAGTGATGTACTTCAGTATATTTTCTATGCTATGTTTGCTGGGTCTGGCAACTTGGCAGGTGCTCTACCTCCGACGATATTTCAAGGCTAAGAAGCTGATAGAATAGATAACTTCAAGTCTTCATCAGATTTTGCAAGAACAATGGCAGCAGGAAAAATGTTGGAGTGATTTTATAAAGAACCATTGGATAATGTGCGAGGTTGATGCCCCAACACTAGATTTTGAGTTTATAAACTTGTATATATATCCATTTTGTTTTAAATGTGTCAGAAGTTTAATGATCACAGTAAAAACGGATTTAACTGTGTCTGGCAACAGCTCTCACTATAATGTGAATAAAATTGAACTTGAAAAACTTATAAAGAATTATCATTTGTCTCAGAATTAACAGATTTAACAATTAATGCAATGCTCAAGACTAATCTGGAGCAGCTTGTACAAAAAAAGTTTACATTTTTGTGTAATTAGGAACATTCAGGGTAGTGGGTTTTTTTTTCTTAATTCATCAATTGGAAATCTTTAACCATTTTGACTTTAGTATGTATGTATTGGTGTTTGATGTCTTTTTGTGAAAAGTTAAGTTCTAAAAATATAAAAAGGAAGAAATAAATAAGTATGAATTGCAAAAAATTAAAATATGAAAGGTAAAGGTTTTAATGTTATGTAAAATTTTTATAATATAAAGTATATAAAAGTAAATAATCGGTATTTTTCAAGTGTAGATCAAAAAGCTTTCATTGCACATGGTGGATGTTCATGCACTCAACTGGAATATGTGCCACTGTCAGTGGAGACTAGCAGAGTATTCACTTGGATTGAAGTTCATCCTTCAGGGGACATGCCTATATCTGGTACTGACTATATTTACTAGTAAGTCAAGTTCAACTACAAACTGCACAGATCCAGATGTGCCAGCAGATTTGGGTCTGTGTTGTTTGTAATTAGTAGAATGAACATAAACCCTGATCTGCCAGTACATTCTCTGATGGCATTCTAGGGTGTTTGTTGTTTGAATTTGGACTTGTACGCATGTATTAGCAGTATCTGTGTCGCATATCAACTGAAAGATCAGGGCAATTGTTTTCAATCATGTTTGTCCTGTGTTTTCTTGACCACTAAGTGATTAAGACTGAGGAATAACTATTAAGATGTGATGCAATGCTGATTGGCTACTGTACATAGCACAAGTGTCATAATAAGTTGGATTATATTTTGAATTGCCCTGTTCATATTATCCAAACTCTGATGTGGGTTATTTCATATTTAGAAGGTCTTTATTGTACTATTTAAGCATTATTTTTGAGAAGATAAGTTAGAACTGCGAAATATCAGCAGGATTTAGAGAGATTTTGAGTTACAGATACAAACAGTAGTGGTTATGATATTTTTGTTTGTCTAAAATGCAAAACTAAAGTATTTGTGAAGTAATGTTTGTATATATCATGGAGACATCTGTTTTAAAATCTTGTTATTACACAGTATAGTCTAGAGAAAAAATACTGCCACCATCCCCCCAGGCATTATTCAATACGTTTCATAACATCTGACATAATTTTCATTAGTTGTCCATAATTAAAAGTAAAGTTTGCAGAAATGGATAGTTTGGATGATTTGGTTTTGTTTAGAGCTTTAAAATAGGTGATTTAGTGCAAATACAATTGGAGTAAAGTGCCTTGTCCATGGACATAACAAGGTAGCTGATTGGTCTGATGGTAGAATTTGAAACCACGCCCTTTTTCAGACTGGAGTTTGGCACACTAACCACTGAACCAATAGTTTGGATGTTGACTTGCAGCTGATTTTATCAAAGGAGTGTTATCGACTTTTTGTTTGTACATTTTAGATGTTGGCTGTATAATATATTGGTCATCATTTGTAGAGAGCTGTTTTATTTGACTGCTAATAGATAAGTATAGTTTCAAGCTTTGACATTTTGTATTTCTTCATGTTCCAAGCTCAGACATGTACTTGAACTTCTTGATAGATACAGAATATTTTCCGGTTTGTTTTTCTTTTTCTGTTGATATTTATTAATGAATAATTTGAAAAAAGTAATTGGTATTAAAGTTGATTGAAAACAAATTGATATAATATGTACAGGACTGAAAATAAAGCATGTGTATGTTGAAGATTCATTTGTAAAGTGTATTTAACATGGTAGTGCCTGTCTGGATTGATGTAAATCTTGTTGGAAATAAATGTATGCATGTATAATAATTGTATGAACTGTATCATAATTTCATATTGACACATTTCTTTCATAAGGTGGCAGTTTCTTAATTATCATACTTGATGTATCTACACATTGTTTGTTTATTCAGACAAATTTTATATGATCATTCATAAATTACAATTACATAGTTAACCTTGAACTTAGCACCTGATGGCAATCCGTATTTCAAATATGACTTTGTTTCCAGTTTATTCCGTTTTAAACAGAAGTCAAACTAATTGCCAGGGCTCAGCTGAATTGTTTTCTTTAAACACGGTACATTTGCATCATAACAATCAATGTGAAAATCTTTGTCCTGAAAGGATAATCAAGCACGTGTCAGTCTGATCATAGGAGAAGAAAGTAGATCCAATAGTGGTTACCTCCCCTGATGTTAGTGGCAGTACTTAAAGCAGTACAGCATACTTTCCCTAAAAAAAAAAAAGATTTTAAGTGGTAAGTTGTCAAATGTTCTCTCCAAGATTACTTTATTTATGTTGTAATACTATTTTAAGGATAAGTTTCTGTTTGGAGCAATATAGGCATTTTCATGCATTCCTACAATAACATCATGTTTAATATCTTTGACTCTACTCCATGTTCTTCCATCTTTTCCATTTAGTATGTTGTTATTGCTGTTCTCAATACATTGAGTAGAAAAGGGAATTTAAAGATTTGATAACTTAATGTTAAACAGAGTGGTCTAAAGCACTCTCCGTTACTAATCACTGCCATCTCACCTCTGTCTGTGTGGGTTCAAGTCTAAGATTCTGCTAATTTGGGTATGTGAGAAAGCTTGCCAGTAGCTTTTCGTGAGTCTGTGGTTCTTTCCGTGTGTTTTCCTGGGTTCTTCAGCCACCAATAATACTGGCCGCCATGTATAGCCTATAGTGTGCTGAAAAATGGCATGAAACCCTACAACAATGTTAATTTTTGTTTTACATTTAACAATTCATAAAAAGTATACAATACCAAAACGGGGGAGAAATCGGTCTTGAACAAATTACTTTGAATTCACCCTATTATAGTTGGTATAAGTTTCTTTATTTTGCAAACTACATTATTGTACTTTCAATCAAGGTTTGAGGAAATTGACCCTAGTGTTTCCACTGATATTTTTGTATTTGGGATCTTTAGTCTTATAGTTTGTTGTGTTCGAGTCTCGGCTAATATAGTTATGTGAGAAAGCTTGCCAGTAGCTTCTCATGGGTCGTGGTTCTTTCCTGGGGTTTTCCCCAGTTCTTCCTCCACCACTAATATTGGTCGCCATGTATAGCCTATCATGTGCTGAAAATGGCGTTAAACCCTACAGCAACAACAACAACATAGTTTGTTGTGATGATGACAACATAGAACACTTAGTATGCTATTTTTATTGCAGTGCTCACTTTCATTTTGTTTCTCGGTAAGAATGTTGGTACCCTACACATTGTATTGCAAATGACACTGTCTATTGTTTAGAGCATCTTTATGTTATACATTTCTTAATGAATGAGCCAGCAAATGTATATTGTTATATTGAAGTTTAATTTTTGGCGCTTGTTAAAATTCCTCAATTGTAAGCCCATCTTTGTACCACATGTTCTTGTTTAAACCAATCTTAACTATTATTTTTCTTCTTTAAGGCATTGTCAGCATATTATTTAAGAAATGTGGTGTTCATTTGGCAAATATTGTTATTTGCTTGGCAAAACAATATTCTACATGTTTTTTATCTTGGATGATAACCTTTCCTAGGAAAAATATTTTTACAAAATTGGTGATGTTTGCTAAATAACCAGAATTTGTATGCTTGCAAAAATCTTGTGTTTTATGGTTTGTAGGTGAATTGCTGTATATGCTCATACTTAACGAGCACTGGTAGTATCATTATATGGTTTGTTTTTATGGTAGTCGCAAAACAACATTGCAAGAAGTATTAGATACTGCTAGTTTATGAAGTAAGTTATTTGTGAAATTATTTAGCACAATAAAAGTACTTTACATACTCGTTTTTTATGGTTAATTTATACTGTGTTCAGTTTATTAAGTTTAGTCCCATTACGTTTTTTATTTCTTTAAATCTTCCTCCATATTTACGACCCAATTTTTAAACAAAAAATAAGAAAAGTTGCATATTGATTATATAGCTAATGGAAGAAATTTAGGATATTATTGATAAACTTATTTTTTTTGACATTTATTAGATAATTAGAAGATGCCATTTTGTTTTACATCAATTATCTGAAAATTGAACTCTAGTTATCAATCCTCAATTAAAATGAACCATCATCTTACAAATTTCCTATGTCATGGACCTGTAATCATGAATGCTACATTGGTCCACTCAGGAGAGATGTTACTGTATTCAGGACATGAGGAAGAAAATGCGCCTCATTCACAAGGGGTATGGCTCATGCCGTCGAAGCAAGCATATAAGGCACTGATGGGATGGGAACCACATGGGCCCAGAATCCTCACTGCAACATTTAGGACCAAGAAGAAGAAAATAAAGATGAACTTCATCCAGTACTATGCACCGACAAATGACGGCGAAGAAAAAGATAATGACCAGTTTTACAACAGACTACAGAACATTATAGAGAATTTCCCAGACAAAGACATCAACATCCTCATGGGTGACTTCAGTGCCAAAGTTGGGTCAGACAACACAGGGTATGAACAAGTCATGGGGATCCATGGCCTAGGGGAGATGAACGAAAATGTGGGCGACTTCAATGCCAAAGTTGGGTCAGACAACACGGGGTATGAACAAGTCATGGGGATCCATGGCCTAGGGGAGATGAACGAAAATGGAGAGAGATTTGCAGACCTTTGTGCACTGAACGACCTGGTTATCGGGGGAACCATCTTTCCTCACAAGAGAACACACAAGAACACATGGATATCACCAGACCATGTAATAGAAAATCAGATTGACCGCATCTGCACAGCCAAGAACTTCAGAAGATCCCAGCAAGATGTGAGGGTGAGGAGTAGAGCAGATGTGGCATCTGACCACCACTTAGTTGTTGCAAGGCTGAAACATAAGCTGAAGAAGAACTGGATTGGCACAAAAGAGAAGAAAACAAGGTATAACATCGGCCTGTTGAAAGATGCAAATACTAAAGCAAAATACAGACTAAATCTTAACAGCAAGTACCAAATGCTACAAGAGCTGTTTGAAGACGAGATAAACAGCATGAACAACAGATGGTAGAAAGTTAAGGAGGCAGTAAAATCAACATGCCAAGAAGTACTAGGCCCCATGAAGCACTAGCAGTAAGAATGGATTTCAGCCAAAATATTACGCAAAATCCAGGAGGGTAAACAGAAAAAATTCAGCAGTAAATAGCAGTACAACGAAAACTAAAAAAGTAAAGGTACAAAAAGAATACACTTACGCCCACAGAAAAGTGTAAGGACCCATCAAGATAGACGAGAGAAACTATAGTGAAGGACTGGCAGCAGAGGCAGAAGAAGTGGAAACATGAAGAAGCTTTACGACATCACCAAGAAGATGTCCTGCATGTACAGCAAAACAGAGACCCGTAAAGGACAAGCAGGGAAAGACCATACCAAGCACAGAACACCAAATGAATAGATGGGTAAAACATTTTGAACTGTTGAACAGGCCAGCATCACCAAATCCCCCAGAAATCCACCCAGCCAACGCAGATCTCACCATAAGCTGTGACAATCTCACCAGCGATGAGATCAGGAAAGCCATCACATAACTGAAGAACGGCAAGGCTGACGGACCTGATGACATCCCAGTAGAAGCCCTCAGAGAAGACCTAGAGACTTCAGTGGAAATAATATACCCTCACTTTGTGAAGATATGGGAGGAAGAAGAAATACTGACTGGAAGAAGGGACACCTTATCAAGATCCCAAAGAAAGGCGACCTCAGCAACTTCTCCAACTATAGAGGAATCACACTGTTGTCAGTATCAGGAAAAGTCTTCAAGCGGGTCCTCTTGGAGAGGATGAAGAAGGCCGTCTACCCCCAGTTACAAGATGAGCATGCGGGCTTCCGGCAAAACAGATCTTCGCATCATAGTCTATCAATCGTTGGACTGGAATTCTTTGCTGTGTATCAACTATGTCGATTATGAGATGGCATTTGACAGCATGCACCGAGAGACTCTGGAAACTTCTTCGCCGCTATGGCATTCCAACCATGCTAGTGAACCTCATCAAGAACACTTACAACGGAATGTCCTGCAGAGTCATTCATAAAGGATAGCACACAGACACCTTCCTAGTGAGGACTGTCGTCAGGCAAGGATGATTGCTGTCACAATTTGTCTTCCTTCTCGTCATCGGCTAGATATTGACGACGACCACCAGTGGGCGGAGAAATGGGATCCAGTGGACATTGTGGAGTCAACTTAAGTATCTGCATTTTGCCGATGACCTAGCGCTCTTGTCCCGCAGCCAGCAGCAAATGCAGGACAAGACCGACATACTGACAGCCACATCTGAACAGGTTGGCCTCAACATCCATAAAGACAAGACCAAGATCCTCAAGATCAACACTATCAGTAACAACCCAGTCACACTGCCGGGAATTCTCCTGGAAGAGATGGAATCCTTCACGTACCTAGGCAGCATTATCAACCAGCAGGGTGGCACAGAAGCAGATGTCAGGGTAAGGTGAGAGCAGCTTTCATACAGCTCAAGAACATCTGGAGCTCCAAGCAAATTTCCTTGACTACCAAGATCAGATTGTTCAACTCCAACTTGAAGTCAGTCCTACTATATGGAGCAGAGACCTGGAGAACCACCAAGTCCACAGTAAAGAGAGTTCAGACCTTCATCAACAGCTGCCTAAGAATAATTCTCCAGATTCGCTGCCCAGACACCATCAGCAACAACAGCATGTGGCAGAGAGCCTCTGAGCTTCCGGTAGAGGATGAGATCAAGAAGATAAGGTGGGGTTGGATAGGACACACCCTATGTAAGCCGCCAACCAACATTAGCAGACAGGCATTGAGGTGGAACCCTCAAGGCAAGAGGAGAAAGGAAAGACCGAGAAACACATGGCGACGCGACCTTGAGGTGGACATCACTAAGATGGGTCACACCTGGAGTCATCTTGATGCGATGGCAAAGAACAGAAGCCTCTGGCGATCTTTTGTGGGCTGCATATACCCTAGTCTGGTTCCCTACTTAGTATGCTCCCATGCATTGCACTCCGCTATACTAGTAGTAGCGGAGTGCAACGTATGGGAGCATACTAAGCAGAGAACCAGACTTCCTATATCCCGGTAGAGGTGACGGACAAAACTGAAACTTATAAATTGTAACAGATCTTGCAAACTTTCTATTATTATTACAATTGCATTATGTTTCCCTGGGTCTTGAATGTAAATGTAAACGGAAGCGAGAAAAGAAACGTTCTTTCAAAGCCGGCCAGCGTAGAACAGGAAAAATGATTCCAGTTATCTCCCTTTCGCCCGTAACGGATAAACTTAAAAATTCTGCCGTTAATTTCAATAACCTGGTTCAAATTCCTCTTAAATCGTTAACCATTGTGTCAACTGTCCCAGGGATACCACTACGTATTGCATTATTCAACGCTCAATCAGTAGGATCACCGGAAACGCGCACAGAAATTGTTAATTTTATCAACGACCAGAATATTGACGTCTTCTTCCTGACAGAAACTTGGCTAAATTCGGCAGGTGATGCATGTAAGTATGCGGATTTAACACCCAGCGATTACTCCATCAAGTCGTTCCCCCCGCAACTCTCGCGGAGGTGGAATTGCTGTAATTACAAAGAATTCCATGGTCAAATGCCTTAAGTACAACACAACCTTCAACTTCTGCCACACATCGTTTGAACTAGTCCAAACAACGCTCACACTGGAACAAAGGTCAGTCCATTTTTTGTCTCTACCGTCCTCCTCCTAGTAGAAGAAACAAGCTGACTGAATCTCTCTTTTTGGAGCAGTTTCCAAATCTTCTAGAGTATGGAAATTCGATAGGTGGCAACCTAATTATTCTTGGAGATTTCAACTTTCACTTTGACTGTCCTGGTTAACCAAACACGTCAAAACTCCTAGATTCCATTCATGTTTTCAATCTTAAACAGTCAGTTAACCAACCTACCCATGAACTTGGTCACATTTTAGACTGGTTTCTTTATAGACCTGATGATAATATTCTGCAATCCACCCTTGTATCCCACGAACTTGCATCGGATCACCTCTGCATTGTATGCCATCTCGACGTATCAGTCCTTAACCCTCCACCTCTATTTGCTACGAAGAGAAACCTCCGTATGATAAATAGAACAAAATTCATGCATGATATCCAAGAAAACCTAACAACTTTCTTACATCCAACAGCAGAACAACTGGATAACTGCCTGCGTTCATTGCTTGAAAAACATGCCCCAGCCACCAAATGCAGAGTATCAATAATAAAAAGAGTTCTCCTTGGTATAGCTGTGTTAGAGACCAGCTTCGCACTGCTAAAAGACATCGCCGAAAAGCAGAGAGGCTTTGGCTTTCCACCAGACTCACTATTCATAAACAAATCTACGAAGCTGCTAAGAAAGAACATCACAAACATAGTCCATTTAGCCAAAATCATCCAACTACAGTACTAAGATCACGGCGAGTTCCAGCTGCAAAGAGCTCTTCGAGATAACTAACAAACTAATGTCAAGGAACAAATGTACACCACTTTCATCGACCTTCTCTCCACTAGACCTACCAGACCAATTTGCAAATTTCTTCAATGACAAAGTTCAAACCATTTAGAGATTCACTTGACAGCACAATTTCAACTGATTCGTCACCATACAGTTATGATGCAGAATTTCAGCGACAACCGTTAGGAGCATTTGAACCTGTTTCTATAGATTTAGTGCGGACAATCGTGATGAAAAGTGCACCAACGTCTTGTGAACTTGATCCAATTCCAACATCACTGCTGCTTGAGTGCTTAGAACCAATATTGCCTTCACTAACTGATGTTATTAATATCTCTCATCAGGGGAATTCCCATCATTTTTCAAAACTGCCATCGTAAAGCCACTGCTGAAGAAACCAACACTGGACCATAATGATTTAAAGAACTATCGCCCAGTTTCTAATCTCCCTTTCATATAAAAAATCTTAGAAAAGGTTGTTCTAACTCAACTTTTATCTCATTTGAATTCAAACAGTCTTTTTAGCAATGTACAGTCTGCATATCGCCCTTGCCACATTACGGAAACTACTCTTCTGAAAGTATTTAGTGACATTCTCTCAGCTTTGGATAGTGGAAAGATTACAGTCCTTACTCTCCTGGATTTATATGCAGCATTTGACACAATAGACCATGATATATTATTTCACCGTCTTTAGCATGTATTTTGCATTCAGAATATAGCCCTACAGTGGTTCAAGTCCTACTTAGTCAACAGGACACAAATTATATCTGCAAATGGAATACACTCCAGCCCAATTGACGCATGTTGTGGTGTTGCACAGGGATCTGTTCTTGGACCTGTTCTCTTCATTCTGTACACTCAGCCGCTCTCAAGTGTCATAGATCATCACCCAGTGTCGCACCAATTGTACGCTGATGACACCCAAATATACAAGTCTAGCCAACCAACTGAAGTTGATGCTATCATTCATAGAGTAGAGAAGTGCATTTCGGATGTGAAATCATGGATGACATGTAACAAGCTGCAGATGAATGATGATAAAACAGGCTATTCTGATCACAACGCAAAGACTTTCTCATTCACATCCTTTACCTCAGACAATAAATAACAGCAACACCAACATTAAATTCTCGCAGTCAGTACGGAATCTAGGTGTTACTCTAGACAGTACTCTCCCATTTCACCAACATGTCATGAACATCTGCAGGGCTGCATATCTTGAATTGAGACGCATCAGTTCCATTCGTAAATATCTTTCAGTTGATGCCACGAAAACACTTGTGTGTTCATTAGTACTTTCAAGACTGGACTATTGTAACTCAATTCTGTCTGGTTCATCACAATATTTACTCCAGAAACTTCAAAAAGTTCAAAACACAGCTGCACGGATTATCTTTAGAGTACCTCGATCAGAGCACACCTCACCACTGCTCTGTACGCTCTTCTTCAGATAATCGTATACTCATTGTTCCCAAGGTGAAAACAAAGGCATATGGACAACGTTCGTTTGCATACCAGGGCCCGGCGGCGTGAAACAAATTGCCCATTGAAATTTTACACAAAGACACAGTGGTCTCTTTTAAGAGTGCTCTCAAGACTCACCTGTTTCGACTTCAGGGACAAACTTAGAGACCTAATCATGTTTTTGTATCTTATATATGTTCAGCATATTTTTATGTTTTCCAATTTCATTGTTTTTGTCATTTGTTGTTCTGTGGTGTAGTCATATCATTATTGATGGTGTAAAGCGCTTAATGCTTTTAAAGATTAGGCGCTATACAAAGTCCTCATTATTATTATTGAATGTGCATCATTGATAAACTTAAAGCCACCAGGAAGATATTTTTTTCTGCTGGTACACATTTACTACCACTAACAATGTTATTATCAGCGAAAAATTAATATTATAATAATGAAACGGTTTAATTTCACTGCAGGAATTGATCATGTGAAATACCACTTTGCGTACGTTATTCCAGTGGGTGAATCCAATGGTAAATGAAACAAGAACTGTTACCTATTTTCGTACAACATGTCATTGAATAGGTCTACGGAACTTATTGTTGTGGCAGGAATAGCATTTATTGCTGGTGTATATGTCGGTTACAAACTGAAAGCTTTTAGAATGAATTATTTGAAAAGGAAGAGAAATTTCTTCAAGGATATGGCCAAGCGAGCGGAAGATGAACTATTTGGATCTTAACCTTTCACCGGTAGGTATGCAACGTGTTGAGATAAAAAAAAAAAAAAAGGTAAAGGTATTACAAACCTGGTCTACTGATTACTGCTTTATTGTTTATATTATATTAGTTGTTGGAAAATTGTCTTTAGTATGGACGGATTCAGGATTTATTTCCACGGTTGTTCGATTTTGAGATGATGGCAACTATTTATTTTGATATAACCAGCGCCGGATTAAGCACCGTGGAGGCCATAGGCAGTCAAACTTTTGGGGCCCCAGACCCAAAGACACGGTCTCATGGGGGCCCATAAAAGTCGCGGGGCCCATAGGCAGTTGCCTACTCTGCCTAATGGGTAATCCGGGACTGGATATAAATGGCAATTTCTGCTGTGTATGTATATCACTGAGAAAACATTGTCAACCGACGTCCAACCACAAGAGTCTGACGTTTTATCAATAAAGTACGACAAAATCTCTGAAAACATGAAATCACTTTATCGATTTCATGTTTTCAGAGATTTATAGGTTTCATGTTTTCAGAGATTTTGCCGTACTTTATTGATTAAACGTCCTACTCTTGTGGTCCAACCCATTTGTTTACGTCATAGTATGTGAAAATCTCTCTCTTCCTCCCCCCTTCCCGTTATATTCCATTCAGTCGTTTGGACTAATGTTGATGTTGTTAGTGAGGATAAGAATGTTGATGCTAGAACTATTAGTAAGTGATTATACTCGGTGATGTGTTGCATAATAAGGCATTGTGATCTCAACTGGTCATATACAATAAGAACTCCATGAGCACAAGATGGTTATTGCTACTCCTCAAACTGTTTGGAGGATTGCATGGAAACTATTCTTCCAATGCTCTTTTACGTCACAAATGAAAATTACCCTGATCTGACATCCAATATGGCCACCACTGCAGCCATCTTAAAACCTTGTTATTGCTACACTTCGAGAAAAGAAAGGCAAATTGATATGGGGATTTCAACAGAGGACTTCATATGATGTATGTTAGTTTCCAAATTGAAATGGTGGTAAATTTAAGTGTAATATGCAAATGTATGCCTAATATTGTTGTCTAATATGCAAATTTATGTCTAATATATCAGATGGATTGTCATATCAATAGGGGGTTTCACTCAAATGCTTCTCATGATATCAACTTAGTCCTGTATGATAATGGTACCTATCAGAGGTCAGCATGGCTGCCATAACAGATTCTTGAAAATCTTGTTGCCACTACTTTGCCTACATGTAAATTTATTGACATGGAGTTTTCACAGAAGACTTCTTGATGTGATGTTTAGGTTGTCCTGAATGAAAATGATGCTGCCCACACATTTGTTTAACCACCACAGTGGCCTGCTTGAGAATGTTGTATAATAAAAAATACTAAATACTTCTTATGTTGTCAGGTTGGTCCTAAATTAAAATGGTGCCACTCAGACATACAGACAATGCACCACAATTGATTTTACTTTATGCTCTCTACATTTTTTTCTCAGTGTGACCTGTCACAGTGCTACAATCAATACAAATCATATGTTAATCTAAAATACCTCCAAAGATTACTTCACGGTGAAGTTCTTGTCAAAGGTTCACTTGCATTTTTTTTGTGAGGCTGCTTCGTAAACAGAGCAGCATGTAAACAGAACACAGATTTCACTTCTGGATCATCACCAAGTTCTCATTACTTACTGTGCACTGTCACCGAAATGCACACAGACAACCATTGTCAAGAATAAACAATTACCTTTAAATCCCTACCAAAAAACCATAATATTCTATTACCGCCAAATTGAGAGTGGAAAAAATGTTCTACAAATGGACTAGAACTTCATTTGTGGGTACTGAACTGGAAATATTAATTCTGATGCGATTCCATACAGTATGACTGACACAATGGCCATCTTGTAAATTTTATCACCATGGTCACATTAACAGAGGGTTTTACTGCTTTATTGATGTATTGTTGGTCATAGAATGAAAATGGTACCAGTCTAATCTTCATTATGTGATGGCCCTCTTGAAAACCTTATCATTGTTACTTCTACTAGATGGCCGGTCATACCAAGTTTGATTTCACCAGAAGGCTTTTTATGATGTCTGGTTGCTAATATATCAAAATTAGTGTGAAACTGATATCCAATATGGCCACCATGACAGCTATCTTGTTACTCCTTCAAAATGGAAAGACTTGTCCACATAGACCTTTTTCCAAAACGCTTGTTACAATGTCCTGTTGGTTCTAAATTGATGTGGTGCTGATCTGATGTCCAGTATTGAAAATCTTAATAAATTGTCCCTTCTCTCAAAGAGAAAGCAGTTTTGAGATGAGCTTGTTTTGCTGGAGTTCTTATGGTGTCTAGAGTATCCTACTAAAAATGATGCAGACTGACCCACGTCTTGAAATATTGTTATCTCTATTCCTCCCAATGGAGTTTTCATCAATATATTTGTTATAGTACATGTACTATGGCTGGGTAGAAAATCTTGCTGTCACTACCTAAACTTCCTATGATGTCTACTTGGTCCTAAATGAAAATGGTACTGACCTAGCAACAGCTGATTTGAAACTGAAGAATATCGGAGATGATTTCAACACTCGGCAGCTTAAAGAAGAAATGGTCTTATCTTGAATTTCTGGAAATTCTTTTGATCCAGTAGAGTATCCATCCCTTTGACGGACTTGTTTTTGAGTAAGATAAAGCTAACATTTTGTCATGAATGGGCATGGTCTTCAGAGTGGATTGGTCAGCTAATTGCATACATTATAATCTACTGAGACACCAAGAGGGATGGACCATTTTATTTTCTGAAAACTGGGGACTTGGGATTTTCTTTTGAGTTGAGATATTTTTTTCTTTCCCCTCAAGATAATTAATTTAGTTCAAGTAATGCAATGATTAATAGTTTTTTTTTCTTGTACTAAATCAAAGCAAGAACATATTTATTCAAGATATTTGAGAGCTGGAATTGTTTTCTGCACCCCTCCCCCTTTAAATGTTCAGTTCTTAACTGAAATTATGCAAGTTTTATTACAGTTTGAAAATGACAAATTGAACTACATGTATCAAATCTGAATTTTGTGACCACCATGTCTCACTTATAATATTTAATTAGCTACCAAATCTAAAATCAAAATTTCAAAAGAACTATCATCAAAAACTGTCTTTTTGGAATTAATCATTGCAACACAGGACTATCAAAAATAGCTAACAAACTTTAGAAGTTTTGATGTTTCTTTTTCTTTATTTATGATAAACCAAACACAAATGGGAACCATGATTTTAGTTTTTTAGAGGTGATCAGTATAAAGAGGTTTGCTTAGTTTAAAATAGTCATACTATGACTGCAATATGTAGTCTGTACACAGAGTATGCCAGTTATTTTCAGTGTACTTATTTTGTGGACAGTTTGTGACAGTGTACTTATTTTGTGGACAGTTAGTAACAGTGTATTTATTGTATGGACAGTTAGTGACAATGTACTTATTTTATGGACAGTTAGTGACAATGTACTTATTTTATGGAGTTTGTGACAGTGTACTTATTTTGTGGACAGTTAGTGACAGTGTATTTAATTTATGGACAGTTAGTGACAGTGTACTTATTTTATGGACAGTTAGTGACAATGTACTTATTTTATGGACAGTTTGTGACAGTGTACTTATTTTGTGGACACTTAGTGACAGTGTACTTATTTTATGGACAGTTTGTGACTGTAATTATTTTGTGGACAATTGGTGACAGTGTACTTATTTTATGGACGGTTAGTGACAAAAATCTTTTTTATGGACAGTTAGTGACAAGGTTCTTTTTTATGGACAGTTTGTGACAGTGTACCTGTTCTATGGGCAGTTAGTAACAGTGTACTTATTTTATGGACAGTAGACTGTACTTATTTTATGGACAGTTGACAAGGTACTTATTTTATGGACAGTTAGTGACAATGTACTTATTTTATGGACAGTTAGTGACAGTGTACATATTTTATGGACAGTTAGTGAAAGTGTACTTATTTTATGGACAGTTAGTGACAGAGTACATTTCCTGTCCTTTTCTGTGGATTGACTCTACTTTAGTTAAAAGTAGTGCAAGAAATTCACACCAAACACGTGTGAGTTTGGATTTTTTTATGCCCTGATCTATGTAAAACTAAAAAATAATTAAAAGTTGAAATTCTCCAGTATTTCATAGACCATTATTCTTAAAACCATGATGCTGTGGTTGTTGTTTTGGGGATTAACACCATTTTTCAGCACAAGATAGGCTATACATGGTGACCAGTATAACTCTGGTGGAAGGAAGAACCTGGGAAACCCTGGTAAGAACCACCAAACCACAGAAACTACTGGCAACTTTCTCACATGCCCACACTGACCAAGCATAAACCAGAATGGACAGGGGTGTGATGGCCACTACTTTGCAGTCATCATTGGTAACCATAGTCAATATTTCATATGTTTATTTTCTTTAAATGGAAGCAAAATTAGTAGATATTTGTCATTGTTATATGAATTAAAAGACCAGAATTGAAATTATAACTTTTATTTTATTTGACATCCTTCTAAATTATGTCATGGCATCAATGTATGGTATATTTTCGGATGGGTTTGAGTCAGAAAATTTTGAATATTATTAGAGAACTCACAAATATTTATATCAGTATTCATATGGAACATTATCAAAGGTAATTTAGGATATGAGAGTTAATCCATGGTCTTCTTTACATAACACCAGACAGTGTTTACACCCTCAGCTAAACAGATAAAATCAAAAGCAATCCAATTAAGGAGCAATAAACAGCAGTGTTAACATTTCCAGTCAGATTGCACTTCACTCAGATGTCAGATAGGTTATAAAAATTAAATCAAAGCTATCATGTTTACAATTTGTAACCAAATCAGTGACTCTGTGAAACAAAAGTCAAATTACTTATTGGGCTGAAAAAGATCATACCTAATTCTACAACTGACAGGTTATATGGCTTCTCCCCTCACTACTGTAGGCAGTTAACTCTGGCAAACTTTAAACACATTATTGGCTATTTCATGCCAAAAATATGGGAGCTAAGTGCATTTTCCAAAGACATAATCAGGCAGCCTGGGCAAGTATTGAACTCACAACCCTTGGATATTGAGTTCAGTGCTCAACCAACTGAGATACTGCATCTTAGTGGACAAGCTAATGCAGTAGAACAGTCTTGAAAGACCACCACATTTGCTAAAAGATAATATTCTTTCAAGAAAGGTGGTCTGTCATAACAGGTCATAATACTGTATGATTAGTAAATCTGTGAATTGAGTATCAGGTCTCTCAAGACAGGTTGTCCCTCACAGAAGTGGTCTTTCAAGAGGCAGGTTTTCCAGATTCTACAGTTGACAAGAGTCTAGGCTAGCTATACACCACATCCATTGGGGCACTTAATCACAAAATATCTTCATTGGACTGAAAAGGAGTTTACCAGATTTTTCTGTTGACAAGTCTCTACCCTTCAGCCATTAGAAATATATATGACGGATATTTAATTTGGCTCACCAAGATTATACCAGATTCTACAGTGGAGTCTTTTGGCTCCATCCCTCTGCTACTAGAAGGCAATCAACCCTGGCAAGTTTGTAATTACTGTAGACCATTGTTGACTATTTTTCCCAGTTGTGTGCAAATTTGCATGTTTGTTCAGCTAGTTCAGGGAGTGGTGGGGTGCAGGTTCAGCTGGTTCATAAACTATACCAAAAAAAACAAAGTTTGGCGGGAAGGGTAAACAAACAAACAAACAAAGATACACATATGTCGCAAAGATAATAAATATCTTTTAAGGGCATATGATTGGCCCCAATCAATGGCTTTTGGGTTCTATTTTCTCCAGTTCTTCCACCATCTCCTCACTTTCTCAATTATTCCTTCCTTTCTTCTTCTTTTCCTTCTTTGGCATCCATTCAGGATGTTCCATAGATATAAATTTCTCTTGCACTTTCATCCAGTCTTTCTGTTGTCTTATTCACCTCCTCTTTCAGTATGATTCTTATCATATCTGCTGTAACCCCAACATTGCAAAAGGCCACTCTGTGAAATTCTCAATTTGTTCTATAAAAAAAACACTTGACTTTGATGACACCATCAAGTGCCTCCTTCAAGGATTTCCACTCACATATTTTGGTTCATTGATTCCACTTAATTTCTCCACTTCCTCCTCAATCATCCTTCTCACTAGATCCTTGGCTACTTTCAGGCTGGTTACTTGACTTGTGACTAGTGATGGGAATCGGTCAGAAATTCATAATAGATAATCGGTTCCCCTTAACCAACTGATCATCGATTATAATCGGTTACTAAGAGCAAATTTTAATTTTTGTTACACAGTTATATCTTTGACCAAGAATTCAATATGTTTATAAATATACAGGAGTAATCTATTTTAATGACATGTATACTTTAACCTGACAATAATATTACAAAAATACATTGTGTTACTTTTGTTCTACAACTTTGTTAAATGAATGCAACTTTTTATGGCTGATCAGTCATATGTAACTGAAATACTGCTACAATCCCCCGAAATTCTTTCGTTCATATGTGATGTGTCTATAATTTAAAGTATAGAAGGACATGATTTTCTTGTTTGTAATTGTTTATAAATACTACAAAAGATGTTGCAATTTAGCTTAAACAAATCAACAAAAAGTGTTTAAACTTTATTAACTCAACAATTTAACAACTTGAACATGTAATAATGACTATTTGTTCGTAATAATGAATCGTAAGACTTTTTTTTTATTTGTAATTGTGAAGCGCTTAATAAATTTCAGGTCAACTTTAGGGGCTGGGAGTTTTACTAACCTTTGTGCTTTGCATGCACCTAAAAAGTTGTCTCCCTTTACACACAATCGATTATGGAGTTTCACAATCGATTATCTTATCGGTTTGCTCAACCAACTGATGATCGATTATAATCGATAATCGGAACAACACTACTTGTCACAAAGTCTTTGTTTAGTGTTTAACGTCATTTTTCAGCACAAGATAGGCTATACATGGCAGCCAGTATTAATGGTGGAGGAAAAACCCATAAAAACTGCAGAAAGAACCATCAACCTGCGAGAAGCTACTGGCAATCTTTCTCACATAGCCACATTGTCCGAATCAGACTCGAACCCACGCAGATAGAGGTGAGATGGCAGTGATCCACCAATAATACTGGCCACCATATATAGCCTATTGTGTGCTTTAAACACTACAACAACAACAACAACAACAATGGATGTTCAGACTGGAGATTGTTTCACTTTATATGGTTCAAGCGTGGACACGATAGAAAACATCCTTTCAGTTTTTGTTCTGTTGGAACATTATGATAGTTGCTTGTAGGTGTAGGGTGAGGGATAGAGAGAAGTCAACAATTAAGGATATTAACAACAATTTAAAACAAAAGACACATTTGTTTAGAATACAACATTTTTAATTCAAACAGCTAACAACAAAACAACCAACAATTAACAAACAATTTTTACAACAAACAAATTATTTTTTACAAGATTGACAACATTGTGAAGTGTGCTAGATTTCCAAAGAATGGAAGTCATTAGGCCATTGATGTACACTACATTTTCTAGCTAAGGACTACAGATAACCATGATGGTCACAGAACCATTTATATCTACTTTGTCATCATTTCTAGAAGAGAGACAGTCAAAATAAGTCACTAAATGTTGTAAAGAATATCTAAGACTGCATTGATGAAGTAAATACACACAATATTGTCCACACACCATGGAATCTGTGCCTTGTAATTTCACATTATTGAATGATGTTTTCTGGGCATTTCTTTTCATAAAGTTGATGATGTTGTCTTTCAAAAGCTGCTCCTGTTCTGTTTTTGATCTATCTGTGTATATGTGGACACAGTCCCTAATTGAGTCGTCCATTAGGGACAGTATGATGTATCTTTATTCTAATGCATTGTGTTCCTTGTTACCCAATGATTGTGCAATTGTATTGATGCAGGGCGTTTTTTGTCCAAGGTGTGGGTCAGGGTGGTTCAAAAGGTAATAAAGTTCCCAGGTATCCATTTTTTTCTTCTCACAAGTAATGATAAGTCATGAATTGAATACTGTTTTTTGTGTGCTTGAAAATGTCTGAAAATAATTATCTCTGGGCCAAGAGAGCTTCATTGTGATTGATCTCTCGAGAAATCAATGGAGGAGAGGAATGATCACGCAAGTCTTTATACCACTGGCGCAACTCAGCTTCTCCTGAGATGAGACTGCATGTTTCGTGCATATACTCGTCCAATTTTTCTTCTTGGCTCATCATCAGACATTTATTGTGTTGAATTTGACTAGGATGATCTTTGTGATATCCATAGCAATCTTATGTTTGGCAGAAATAAAGACTAAATGTTCTTCTTGTTCTAGCCGTCAGGACTTCATTACCATGTCCTCTTCGTCTTTATCTTTGGGATCCTTTTTGATCAGATACCACAGTATCCTACAATTCCATTTCTATAGATTCTCCACCATTCAAAGAAGGATATGTCTTCCATTGCTTATAATAGTCTAGAATGACTTCTCTCAAACTGTTGATTTATATGGTATTATTGAATTCGGCATGCAGTAGGACGTTCACCCTCTCATCCAGCGATTTTGGAAACTGACGTTCCACACAAATTCGGCCGGATTTTATAGGGTGTAAATGTCCCTCATTGCTGCCTTGGTCTGGAGTAAAATCAAAAGACCACAAGGCATAGCCTCCTGCATAATTTTCGAATGTAATGCTGTGACCGGTGTTAGCCCCTAACTAACACATGGATGTGTACAGGGATATGTATGACCTCGAGTAATTCTTGTTCTTCAAGTCAGGTTCGAAGGGTGGGATACACAATGTTTTGCCATCGCAACTTATTTCGATCTTGGACATGTTGAAGTGTTGAAATTTAAAATGATTTATTTTTGTAGGTTGCATTGAAGGCTTCATTCTTTACCTTGCAAATGATTAAATGTTTGGGTAGCTGTCCTTTTAACAGATGATCTTCGATCACTGATCACTGCCACCTGGGAATGGTGAAAGTTTTCGCTCCACACGTCGTATCAGATATTTGGCAGTTGTTCTGCTCAAAGGTTGACAGATGTTGTTTCCCACTTTAGGTATGACTTCCATGCGTCGCACGTAGAGTTGGCTTCCTTGATTTTGGTTTTGTAATCAGAATCATTATCTATCAAATGGAAAGCAGTACTGCTTCAATTCAGTCTCAGGCAGACATCCATTCTGTTCAGCAAATACTTTTCTTGCAACCACATGTCTATTAGTTATACAATGTGTCTATCTTTGATTTTATTCATCGCTCTTCAACTACATGATTGACATCCGATATTATTTTAAATTTTCGCATCATCAAGATCCCATAACACGCAGACATTCAGATGGGTGTTTTTGGCATCAGTTCTGTACGTCAAGAGATTGTCCAGGTAGGCACAATAAGGGTAAGTGGCCAAGCTGCTGCTGACTAGTTTGCTATTCAAGTACATATCCACACCACTGAACAAGGAAATCATGACATTGTTGCTGGGATCTACGTTTTCATCACGGTCTATTGTATTTCCAGTCTTATCTAGAACTTTGACTTTCAGATACAAGTAATTGCTGTTAGGGCATTGTACTGTTCAGGTTGTCCTTTGATTGCATGCTCGGTGGGAGCTCAATCTGTCATAGTATGTGGCATTGCAAACAGATCCAGTTCTGTTTTGGAACAGGCACAAGACTCGGTGCATCATTTTCTTTCTTTTTCTTTGTTATTTATGTTTAATAGTAAAATATGTCTAAGTCTCGCACCGTTCTTATTTAATTAGCCTTTCTACCTTTATGAGTGTGATGTCCACTGCAGGAGTGTTTTCGTCGTCTCTTTCTGCATTGTCCATGCTGTGGCGTTAAGGAAGTTGGAATACATGACTCAACACTGTCCACGGCATTTATAGGCATTTCTTGCCAGACAAAAATGTCTTTACCCGTTTGAAGCAAGACATTTTTGATTGTTCGCAAGAAAGCTTCTTTGGGGTTTTGTTTGTTGATGATTTTGGAAAATTTATTTGCTTTGCATGAATGCTGCATCTTTCAAGTTGTGCTATCCTCGAGTCATCGTCGGTTTCAACACAGGAGCCAATGAACAAAAGGCCTATTTTAACAGTCATTGGAGAATCATTTTTGAAAATGGAGTTTCACAGTGACTTTTCCTTTTGTGAATATAATATTTTGTCCTAAATCTTCTTTTATAGAAATGTTGACAATGACGAACTGATGTGTAAATACTAAATAGTGAGGTGTTTCCACCTTCCTGGTCAGTATTCAACACAGTAACGGTATGGAAGTGTGTCTCACCATGTTGTACTCCACTACCTCGGAGTACACAAAGATCAAATTGAGCCTTCGTTCAGTTCTACATGGGAATGAAAAACCTTGTAAACTTCCATATTGCTGTTGATCTTCGGCTTGAAATTCGGGGTCATTTTTTTGTCTAACCACCTAAAATTTTAAATAGGTCTGCTGTATCTTTGATACCTGAAAACCCAATTTCATTTATTTTTAATAATTCGTTCATGATTTCGAGATCAAAAGTACTTTGCATTTCAGCGATGTTTTAGATTTGTGTAGGATGAATGATTTCTACCAAAGCCAGTTCCCAATTGGTTTTGGTATTTAATTGAATGGCCTGATGTAAATTGGCCAGGTAACAGCACAAATTGTTTTTGGGAAACACCTCCACGGAACTGTTACTGGGTAACGTTAAGTAAACTTGAGTGTTGTTGTTCATAATTCCCGAGTTGTGCTGTCCGAGGGTTACTCGAAGTCAGAGGAGTATCTAAAAGAGGATTGTTGTTGTGGTTATTTCTTGAGTGGTGACTGGCGTTGGACGCAATGCTCCCGTTGTTTCCGTTCGAGGAGTATTTTCGGGAAGGATTGCGAAGAAGGTAACCGATGCATCTGCTCAGTAAAATTGTTCACAATTGTTTGTCTCCTTGTTGCAAACTCAAATTGACAATGGCAGCACCGATGACAATACACCACAAAACTTTTACAGAAAAAGACGATTTGCGTTTTATTCACATGTTCTCCATGCCACACCCACAGGGGTTGCGTTTGTGGATCTTGCAGAGAACAACTGGTCAAGGAGTGGTCACTGTGATAGTGGTAGCTGAGGCTGTGTTGAAGGGCATGATGGTCACTTGTTATAGTTAATGACTTGCGAAGCTTCGAACCAAGAATCAAAACTGGGAGGAAATCCTTTTCCAACGTACATTGACTTCTTTGGCACGTCGTTTTCCCACTTTTCAAGTTTTTCGTTCGAGAATGCTTTCAATGTCGTATATTTCTGCTTCGTTTTTTGTCACGGGTTGTAACTCGGGCAAGTAAAACATTCCTTTTAACACTTTCCCGTTCATGTCTTCCAATTTATTGACGACAGGATGATGGTCATGCACTCGTCCAGTGACATGAAACAATTCGGTGATCCAGTTGGGTAAGTAACCTTTGTCGAAAGTGCGTTTGGTTTTAACAATGCGCACCCAATCCCTGCTGCCAACATCCACCTTTCAGCCACTGTCGGGGACGTATCAAACGGGTACTCAAAAGCAATAATTCGTTGTCGGAAGTCACATCTTGCAAAGCACGTCCGGACCAGGACGTTTGGACCAGGTTGGATTAGACGTCGATGTATTTGAGAGAGTGTTGAATCATAATGTATTTCCACATGCATGCTGATGCATCTCAGCTAAAAATATGCAGCCTTGAATATGTTCATGACATGTTGGTGCAATGTGAGAGTACTGTATAGAGTAACACCTAGGTTTTTTTACTATGTGAATTTAATGTTGATGTTGCTGATATTTATTGTCTGAGGTACAGGATGTGAATGAGAAAGTCTTTGTTTTGTGATGAGAACGGAAGTTTTGTTTTGTGATGAGAACGGCCTCAGTTTTGTCATTAATCTGCAGCTTGTTACATGTCATCTATGATGTCACATCAACTTCAGTTGGGTGGCTAGATTTGTATATTTGGGTGTCATCAGTGTACAATAGGTGAGACACTATATGATGATCTATGACACTTGAGAGCGGCTGAGTGTATAGAATGAACAGAACAGGTCCCAAAGAAAAACAGACTCCTGTTTAACACCACAACATAGTTCAACTGGGCTGGAGTGTATTCCATTTGCAGATAAAATTTGTGTCCTGTTGACTAAGTGTGACTCGATCCACAGTAAAGCTGTATTATGAATGCCGAATACATGCTGGAGACGGTGAAGTAATATATCATGGTCTGTTGTGTCAAATGTTGCTGACAAATCAAGGAAGGTGAGGACGGTAATATTTGCACTATCCAAAGCAGAGAGAATGTCATTAACTACTTTCAGAAGAATAGTTTCAGTACTGTGGCAAGGGCGATATGCAGGCTGTACATTGCTAAAAAGACTGTTTGAATTCAGATGAGATACAAGATGGGTTAGCAAAACGTTTTATAAGATTTTTTATTTGAATGGGAGATTAGAAACTGGGCAGTGGTTCTTGTTTGTTGGTTTCTTCAGCAGAGACTTTACAAAGGCAGTTTTGAAAAATGAATTCACTGGATGAGTGAGAGGTATTAATAACATCAGTTAGTGAAGGAAATATTGGATTTACGCACTCAGACAGCAATGTTGTTGGAACTGGATCAATTTAACGTGACTTTGGTGCACTCATCATTACGAGTGTATGTAGTAAATCCATAGAGTCGGGTTCAAATGCTGCTAACGGTTGTCGCTGAAATTCAGTAACGCAACTGTATTGTGGCGAAAGTCAGTTGAAATTGTGTTGTCAAGCATATCTCTGATGGTTTGTACCTTGTCACGGAAGAAATTTGCAAACAGGCCTTGAAGGTCTGTTGGAGAGAAGGTAGTTGTAAGTGGCGTATATTTGTTCCTTGATATTAGTTTGTTAGTAAACTCTAAGAGCTCTTTGCAGCTGAAACTTTCCGTGATCTTAGTACTGTAGTGGGATAATTTGGCTAAATGAACTATATAGTTCCTGATGTTCTTCATAGCGGCTTAATAGCTTTGTTTTTTGAATAGTGAGTCTGGTGGAAGCCAAAGCCTCTCCACTTTACGGCGGTCTTAAGTGTGCGAAGCCTGTCCCTAACACAGCTATACCACGGACATAACGTTTGAATTGATACTCTGCACTTGGTTGCTGAGGCATGTTTTTCAAGCAATGAACGCAGGCAGTTATGGAGTTGTTCTGCTGTAGAAGATAAACAAGTTGTTAGGTTTGCTTGGATGTCATGCATTAGTAAAGGTTGGTGAAGATACAAAGCCTACCAACTGACACGATCTAAGTATTCGTAGTTGACTTTGAAAGTGGAGGTAGAGGGAGCAGAGACAGTTGAGGTACCAACAGTGAAGATGTTAAAAATTTTGATACGAAAACAGGGAAGACAAGAGTTTTTATACTTTTTTCAGGACACGTTTGTTGCAAACTAAATGGAGCAGCATGACAGACAAAAATACATAAAAGCCAAATGGTTAAGTACAGCAGTAAAATACACATTACAAAGTGGAATATAAACAAGAATCAGTATAACATGCTTTTGGTCACCCAGGGACAACAAGGTGTAATGTTATTAAAGTCTCTACAATGGGTAAAGTCACATAGATGTCCTCCAGGAATGGTCTTTCGGGATTGTACATGGCAATCCTGTCCTGAAGGGAGTGGTTGTCCTTGGTGGCGGGTTCTTCTTCTGACACTGTCACAAACAGGTTTAAAAGTTACTTTTTCACTGGACATTTGAAATTAGAATCACTACTTTTGAACATAATTGGCCACTTCTTTGGTCCTAGCCTTATAACTCCAACTTTTCCAGTGACGTACATCTGTCCAGTGAGGGTGTACATCACAAGCTACACACAGAGGTCGTGTTGTATCCTGATGAAAATGAAAGGCTTTTAACAAAATGAGTCTCTCGTTGGAATTTAAAGGCTCCACTTTCATGTTTTATTTGGTGGGAAGTATTGTTCGTAAAGTGTCCTCAAAGAATAGGCTGGTAAAGCGAAACCCCAAAAAGCAAGTCACTAAGAGACACACAAAACGTAGATCACAATTCATGGGACAAAGTTCTCGTAATGAGTGCTGGTAATCCTCCACTGTTCGAATAATCTCATTGATACCCTTCCATGGAATCTGTTATATCACGAGCGAGGAAGGTTGTGACATGGTAGTCCGCATGTCTACCTCTTTTTTGTCGGAGGTAATAAGTGTACTTTCTGCACATAACTGATCGTACTCCAGGAACGAATCCAAAATTTTAGTCACCAGTTCACACCATACAACGCACATAATTTTCCTATACAGACAAAATTTGATAGCGTAAAAGATTGTTGTAATCCTCTAACTCTTCCTCTTGAATTCGATGTAGTATGGCAAGCATGTAAGTAGTAGAAGGAGTAGCAACCGAAGTCTTCTGGTCCTTGTCCAGTTGAAGAATGTCTGACCACTGGAACACTTTGATCTGATTCAGGACTCTTTATAGCATTCCGGTACCAGAGGTTTAAACATCGGTAACGTAACGGATGCAATCGTTCTTTTCGCTTGACCAACTTTTGGTAAATGCGTAAAAACTCCACGAATGTTTTCTTGTAACGTATCCTTGATCATGTCATCCAGTGTTTATACCATACTGAGGGTCACTTCTGAATGCCTCTTAGTTTTATCTAAAATCTTCTTGAGCGAAACTAATGGACGTAGTGAGTAAATTTCTGATCACTGCCATTCAGTATAACAATCAGGAATAGTAATAGAATATTTTGATGTAAAATATCTAAAGCAGAATAATCGGATGAAGGCACCCTTGATCCAGAGAAATCTGATGCGTTGGTTGACTATTGTCGCTTTCTTCTTGTGGATTTCTCATCACAAAGTTCTACAGTCACAATTGAGAATTTGCTCTGGCAAGTCCATGCCAAACTTCCTTGTAGATCTTCTCTTGCAATTCGTTTGGTAATCCTTAAATATTGATTTGTAAATAGGGTTTAAATACTTGTCAAACGTTTGACTTCTAGCCAAGCTGGGTTTTTTTTTTAAAGGTCATGGTATGCCACTTAAATGACTAGGATTCCACTAAAGGTACGTAGTGACAATTCGGAGACCATCGATCATGTTCCAGGTAAGCGGAATATTTTTGTTCCCACTGGTGAAGTGACACACCGCAACTGAAACACTTTATCCCCTTTCGCCCAATTAGAAAGCTCCGGATCTGGCTAATTCTTTGCTTGTAGGTCCTGCCAGATATTTTGATAATTTTTCTTTAAGGGGAGGGGTCTGTAATGTAGTTTCTCACTGAGGCTATACAACTCCAATATACTACTTACGTCCAGTGATGGGTCCTGGCGGTCAAGAAATCTGAACACATTTTGGTTATTTTTACCATTCTTTCTCTCTAATGTATAAAAACTACGCTCATTTAACACAATAGTTGGAAAATTGTCATCCCATACAGTCCTATCCCCAATACCACTGCTGTCACATGGTTGTGAAGTAGGAAATTTGTGTTGTTAATGATGATCACCATTATTTCTATTAATTATAAAAAAAACAGCATCCCATTCAAGTTCTTACCTCTCCCATTTCACCATTTCTGCTCTTGGTTTAATTTCGTAGATGAGATCATTAGGTTAAAAAAAAGTATGAAACTTTTGAGGTTATCTGGTTATAGTACTTTTTAAAATCCAATTGACATCGTATTTATTCCATGGGTTGGTGGTTCCTTCTGGGAATTGCCTGAGTTCTTCCTTCACCGCAATGTATAACCTATCATGTGCTGAGAAATGGCGTTAAACCCACAACAACAATTTATTTAGAACAAGCACGAACATCATGTATGATTGCTATTTGTCCTGTACGATTACTGCATTGGGTTCAACACCGGGGTCAATGGGCATATGATCCGTAATTAATTGCTTTCGTAAATTGACAACTTGAATCGGAAGCATATCGTGTGTGTCCTAAAATCATAGTTCGTTTTTGTATTATTTATTCCAAAGTTCAGTTGTGGTATCTTTCCCTAGGTAGATGATATGAAGCAATTTTCCAATCGGTGATTTTAATATTGATATTTTGTTTTGTTTTTAATTTATGTTCTTTTTTTTTAAGAAAGTAGATCTATGGTTTGAACACAGGAGATCTTAATTTAGAATATTCCGTGTGTGTGTTTGTGTGTGTGTGTGAGAGAGAGAGAGAGAGAGAGAGAGAGAGAGAGAGAGAGAGAGAGAGAGAGTAATGTGATTTGTTTTAAATATGATTTTTTTTTTTAATTTGCAGATTCACGTTTTGCTGATCATGCGGACGTCATTAACTCTGAGGATGACGTATTCATCGTTTTAGTCTTCTAGCAAAGATGTAAACAATCATGTTGTAACATGGAATTTGTACAGAACTAGGAACTTCACTGCAAAGAAAACTTACGCTTTTATTCAAGAAAATATGATCTCATTTATTCAGCCACATGGACGGACAGTGGTATTTTAATCAGTGACTTGGACAGACATTGAGATTATTTTCAGTCAGTTGGATTCAGACTGAGATTGCTTGACTGTGATATGTCATCATCTATAATTGTTGCCATCAAAAATTGTAATTGCAAAACCATAAATTACAAAGATTTAACCAACTTAATATATTTTCTTTAAATTTCTGTCTTTCTGTTCTTGTTTTTCTCTCTCTTTCCATCTCTCTCTCTCTCTCTCTCTCTCACACACACACACACACACACACACACACACACACACACACACTTGTTAATGCGTATTGCAGGCCATCCCATTATGTATATTGAGTGCTTTACCAGATCTGTCTTTGATTAATTTATCCAATATACCCAGTATTCGTGCGTTTTCATAATCACCATTTTCAAATGAATACATTGCATGTTTAATGTTTTTCTGATTATATTATCAAATTTATTACAAAGTAACTTCAAAATATTTCGCCAGACGAGTTTTCTTAATAGTATTTTGGAAGAAACATAAATATTAATTCAGAGTATTTTTGGTATTATTCATCTTCAATTGTCCAACTTTCACTTAAATAACATAATCTGTGTGCCCTATCAGCATCTTTTTAAAATACGAGTAACTATATTAATATGAAATTCTCATAATGTAAATAGTGTACAACCGTCTTAATTAATTGTTTTCAGCATAAAAGTATTTGTCACATTCCATACTACTCATAATTCATTAAAGAGTTGACCCATTTACTACTTTGTACCGCTTTTTAACCATTGCCTAAATTAAGGAATAAATAAATCATCATCGTAAATACCCTGTGATACCCCCACAAAACCAAACCCAAATCAACATCGAAATACCCTGTGATACACCCACAAAACAAAACCCATATATTCATTTTCAGTAGTACGTTTGAATCATTGTCGATAATTTACACTGTGGATAGTCTGAATCTTTCTGATGCTTGACGGATATTTTAAAAGAAAAGGACCGTTTTCAGGATCCATTTGATGAGTTGCTTCAAATCCCCAAAGCCAAGTCACTCCATGAAAACGGTGTTTATTTTTGTTTGATATATGTTATTTTTTGTGTGGCTTAATTGCTGTACTTTGTTAAAATGTATAATACTGTACTTAAGATCTAATAACCTTATTATGTCAGTGCACGGTTGTAATTTGTATTGGAGGATCGATTTGGGCACGTTTTTCATTTGGGGACTTTAAATGGTGATGGGGTATTTGTACCATAAGATTAAGGCATTATAACTAGATTGCATATATTTGACCCAGAGACGGCTGGGGACAGAATACTAAATGTACGAAAGATTGCCTCTCTGGCTAATCCGTGTACATATGTACCAGATGGAAATAAAATCTAATATTTCTTTCTCATAATAAAACTCTGTGATGCCACTAATGGAGTCACGTTGTAAATCATGCAAATAATGCGTTTTTAAAGTTAGCGTCGATTAAACTAAATTTTTCAAAATTATAATGGCGAAATACACGGTCCATGGGCATCGATAACTCTTTAGATGTAATAATTATTTTTCTCGCTTAAATACATTAGCTTCGATAAAATGGAACCATATGTTCATCAATAAGTGCTCATTCCCTTAAATATTTTATGACATACTGCATATCTTCATGCTTTCTTTTTTTATAGTGTTTTTCTCATGACCTCTTTTAAACACACTTAATTTGACAAATGCTTCCAATAAACAGTATTCAGAAACACATGTTCGTACCCCACTAGGTTTTACACCATTAGCACGAGCATGCGTTTAAATAAAAATCACAAGTGTAAACGCCTTACTATATACTTAACATTTATTTGAATAATACTGATCAAAAAGCGCCATTCAACGAGAACCAGTCTGGTTCGATCCTGTCACCTTTTAATTTATGTCTAGGCTGGTCCCGGGTTTTACTATCCTTTTTAAGTTTCTTGGATGACTCAGATATGGAATTAACGATTTGTTTTGAAATTATGATTTTATCTAATCCGATCGCTTGATTCAAAACCATGTTGAGTGTGAACCTAAGATTTATATTGAAACTGGGGCCACTTAAATACGTGGTTTTGTAACCCTCAACCGATGTTCACTTACCATTGAAATGCCACTAGGGCCGGTTTATGAATTTGGTGAATGGTGACGCGATGCGTAATGTCATTATGTCTTAAAAACAAAACAGTGGTCAGCGTCTTAAACATTACTGAGACACTGTCAACATAGTTGAAACATTAAATTTGCTCAAAATTGCAAACAAAGACCCGGCTACAAGTTCTCACAACATTAGATAATACACTCCCATACGAATAAGTGAAACAAAATTAATCACGTTGACTATCAACAGGGGAAAGTACAGAAAAGAACACAAACTTAGGTGTGCTATTAGTTAAAGGATAAAACTTAGGAAAAAAGAAAAAAAAGAAAGAGAGATATCCTATACAACTTAAGAATGATGTTACCAGACCTAGGAAAGAATTATGATTAACACCTACATTACAATTAATTGGTCAATCAATCAACACGTACCGACACTGCAAAACTGTTTATGTATCAGTCTGTTAAAAATGTCTGCTCATCTTGTCTCTATCACGTAGGAACAGTATTCAGATTTTAACAATTTAAGTTTGATTGGATGCTCGATATGCCAAGGTGTAGATAGGGTTATCGGAACCTTGGCTAGCGAAGATGCCTGACAAGAAGGCGACCAGTCTTAACACTGACCTCTTAATGCTAAGCGCCGAGAATGGCAGCTGTTAGTACCATTTGGTATGACTCGGCCGGGGTTGGAACCCGTGACATCCCGCATCCGAGGCGGACGCTCTAACCACTAAGCCACTAGAGCGGTCTGTTTTCTTTTGGTTGTTAGGAGCTATGTATTTACCATACGCTAACACAATCGCTATTTAACAGTTACAGAAACTAAGCAACTTGTTGCTAGCATAAACAATGATATTAATTTTAAAATATCTGCTTTCAATCGACGTATTAAAACACACTTCTCTTATTTGCATTGTAAATGTATGTTCAGATTATTTTAATGTCTTACGTGTAAGCGACGCTATGATTGTTTATCTCATATCCAATTTCAAAATTGTGTTAACGCCAGCTTTAAGATAAAGTCGATAAAAATCTACACAAACCTGCTTTAATTTTCAAATGTCACAATACTTAAAATGTTATAATATTCGTTAACGGAGAATCGCTAAATATACAAGAAGCATTTATTGTTTAAGGTGTAATTTCAACTATAAAATATATAATAAACAATTGTCTTTCCAGCATCAATACAAGTATCCAATAATTATGTATGGGTGTAATTTTCATTTCCTGCTCAACATAAAATAGAATACCAGCAGGCAGCTTCTGACTTACAACAATACTGAAATTAAAAAATACTATCCGTCCATGCATTAATTTGGTTTGACATCCAACTTTCATTTAATATTTTTGTATTTCCTTTTTTAATTGATCCATTTTTGCATGAAATGGAAGATTCTTTTGACCTGTTTCCGTTTTTAATTTAGCTATAAATTCTTCCGTTTCCGTCGGATAATTATGTTCTACATAATATAAATCTTTGATAGCGCGATTTCGGCTAATTTGTCAAACTATTGTGTAGAACACCATTATCATTTAACAGTCTTCTGATTATCATATTCATTTTAAGGTGTTTTGACTGCTACGTCAAAATGAGCGACTGAATACTTTAGAGCTCTTTTCATACTTTCCTTTCCATTTTTTTGTTCCTATCAATTATTATTATTATTATTATTATTATTATTATTATTGTTGTTGTTGTTGTTAGTATTATTATTGTTATTATTAGTTTTATTATTTTATTATTATTATTGTTATTACAATTATTACTATTATTATTGTTAGCATTATTATTATAATTATTATTATTCATATTGTTGTTGTTGTTGTGGTTAGTATTATTATTGTTATTATTAGTTTTATTTTTTTATTATTATTAATATTATTAGTGTTATTATTATTATTATTAATATTATTATTATTGTTGTTGTTATTGTTGTTGTTAGTATTATTATTATTATTCATATTGTTGTTGTGGTTGATGATAGATGTATATGTTCAGTTATACTGTAATTCCTTTTAAAATTATGGTGAAGTATTAGTTCAAGAATTTAAATTGTTACGTGTGCTAAAATTAAAAGCATTTCTTTTCAATTGGTTTAAGTAACTATTGAATGTTGTTTTTTTCTCTTTACCTTCTCTTTCCGTTTGAAACGCGTGTAATGCATTAGATAAATTATTTAAACATGTCATCTAATTATTTCCTGTTTTCGTCAATCGGTATGGAAACGAGCTTTGGTTAGGCCACCGTTTATAGACCACTCTCCATGTGGAGCAAGCCGTGTTGTCCCTAAATAAGGCTGCTTGGTCACCCAGGCTGCTGCCGGGGATTGGTATTGTCTCCGAATCAACACCAGACGGCCAAAGACCTGAGTCGTCTGCATGTAGAATTGGGACTGAGGCTTCCAGTGGCATCTTTCATCTGTAGTTTTCGCCCTTTTTCCATCGCTGCAGGTCTTGATAAAATCGAACGTAAACAGCAGAGAGTATACAGTTCCTGCATGTCAGCACAATGGGGCTTGTAGGTAGAGTGCAGTCTGCTCAAAGTGGCCCCACGATTTAAACAAGGGCTCATCTACCATCAGCAAGCCCGGACGATGACAGCGAGGTCTGCAGGCCGTAGATTTTATATCGGAGTTTCCCTCTCCTAGTCAAATAGCCAATCACAACTGAAGAGATTCGCTTTCCCTGCTATTTCGAACAATAGCTGCTCGACCACAGCCGCATCCACTAGTACATATGGTACGCCCTGGTTTCGAACACTTGGTCGTTGATCGGTAGAGGCCTTCCGCCCTAGCCGGTGACTCCCCTGTAGATGTTAATACGCCTAGTGATGCAGTGTTAACATTACACCCTCAACGGCTAAAGCGGTGTACCGGGGTATGCCGGGAATGATTCCTTCTTGCAGGCAGACGTGAGAGATTAGGGATATATATTTGTGTGTGTATGTATGTGTGTCTATAGCCGTAAGCAACACTAATTATTGACTACCATCTACTTTATATGGCCATCTTAAGACTTCCAATGTGATGTCTGTACTAATACAAAAATAAATTTTTCTTTCTTCGTACCAATACTTTAGCTAATATGGGCTAGAGATTTCAGACTCTAAATGTATCAACTGATTTTGGTTAATTGTGTGATGAGTATTTGTAGCATAAATTTGTTTGGATATGTTTAAACACTACAACACTCATTAATATTTTGTTTCTTTTACGATCACATTGACTAGCCTGTAGACTTTTATATATTTGTGCTTTTGGTCGTTTTGAGTTCTAGTTTGAATGAGTTTATATGTATTTGATGTTACCTTTTCATTTCATCTGTACATTCAGTTATTACCTAGCTTAGACAATGTCTGCATTGTAGATACCATATCCCGTCTTCATGTGTTCCGTGTATGTACTTACTCATGACATGTTTACAAGTAATTTCTTCCCACTCCCACCCCCGGGGTTCGTGATCAACATATGCTCTGAATGTATGGATATTTCAGTTCCTTATAACGCGTTGTTTGTCTTCATCAATCACTGTCTATAAACCCATTATCTTTTTAAACTCAAAGTTGTCATGCTCTTTTGTTATATCTCCATCTATGTACATTCCATAGAGGGGAAGTTTGGTATTTATTTAATGGTATAATCTTTTCATCCTGTTTCCAACTGATAAACAATTGCATCGGATCCTTTAAATTTTGTTATCTTTGGTATATTACAAGTTTATATTGTCGTTTTCTTTGTCGTTTAGAGATTTCTATTTTTTCATTTGTAAACGACACGATCGCCCAAACATACTTGTCGAAGTTTAAGTATTTCCTATGTAAAATAAATTAAAAGGTAGGACTTTTAAAAATTGTTTTACATTTTGAACCCGCCTCATCGATTACACATTCAGGATTTCCAAATGCATGTTTTCAGGTAAACAAATAAATTGATATGTTCTTTTGATCTGTTTTATCTTTCTAAAACATCAGCAATTTATGTTGATCTGTGAAGTGTGAGATTATTACATCCTTGAGTTATACTTGGGAAATGTCAAGCGGTGTTCTGATTCTCTCCAGTTGAATAGCTTGGACATTCTGATCATGTGCTTATGTATAGTTGTCCTTTCTAAGATATGGGACAATGTTCAACGACGTTTGATTGTGTCCACAGAAACTAAGAAAACGAGAACTTGGTGAGCTACAACATATAAATAGAAACTACATTTATTTCAGGAATGTGTGGCGTTGCCCGACCCAAAATTAAATTAGAACCATGTGGTATCAAGCAAGAATGAATGAATAATGTGTGTTTAAAGTGACACGTCCCGAGGGCTCTTGCCACTGTTTTATCCGTCAAAGGACGGTTATTTAATTTTATCCTGAGGGTGGGAATGGAGCCACCACCCTGCAGGCGTTTACGTGTTCATGGAACACTATTTAATTAGGCCGTCACATCTGAATAGCTATTGAGCTACCTCTGTGTGATTGTAGGGCCTGTATAAGTAAATGAGTGGGAATAGTTCCAGCACGCACTCATATTAAGCCATCCGTGTTTGTTGGTTATTTGTGGACGTGCTAAGCACGTGTAGTTGCTGCAGGCGCGGTAGGCGAGGCGGAGGGCCAGGCACGGTTGGTATTTGTCCCTATTCCCTATATTTATACCCTGTGCTGTTCTATATCAAGCAAGTCGGACAAGCCACTATTTATTGTTACACATGACCGCAGGCTAACACCATCCCTTACGTAAGTTGCCATAGTTAAGAGAGGAAGCTGACCAAAAGCCCGTCAGAAGTGTAATTAGCACCTTGGACTGGAAGGATGTTTTGTACATCAAAGAAGCTGCCAGAAGGAGTGGGCGTGCCTTATCTTCTGGATACGCTGACTGACCGCCAGATTGAATACGTCGAGTGGATAGGGCCCCAGCGCTACCCAATCAGAATCGAGGAAGGGGTGGGACCCTGATTTATTTTAAAATATAGTATCTTTAACCGGCCGGCTAGCTTTAGTTTCCGATTACCCCTTAAGGAGGATTGTCGGTAAATAATTGGAACTCCGTAGCCATACGTTAATTGGCGGGAAAAGCCTTAGGAACAGAATTTTCTAAGTGTAGCTTCTAGAAAGGTCAGTGAGCTATTTGTTTGATCTTTGCTTTCTGCGACTGCATTTAATTGTAGATCGTTTATATATATATATATATATATATATATATATATATATATATATATATATATATATATATATATATATATATATATATATACGTATTATTACTAAAATCGTAGTAGGAATAATTATTTGTGATGTTGATATGTTTGTATATTTGAAGAATGAGTTCCTATTTGTAAAGAATCGTATTGCTTGCTAGACGTCGTAAGAATTAATATTATTATAATTTGCTATGTGGTTATTTTATAGTACAATAGCACATTATCCATGTAATTATAGAAATTGAATGTTATCTTTGAAATGATTTCACTGTGAGAAATTAATAATATGAATATTTGAATATTTGTGTACGCTTGTGGGAGTGTAGTGTACAGACATACATCTGGTTGTCGTAATATTATAAGTACAACGAGATTATATATATATATATATATATATATATATATATATATATATATATATATATATATATTAGATATACTTATGTGATATGATGTATGGATATATGATATCGTGCTATTACGCCATTGTTTCCCTGTAAGAGTGTGTGGGAATTTCGATGTGTATGTATGCGTGTCCTAAACGTAATTAGCCTTATCTGATGGTTAATGGATGATTTAGTGTGAGGTGAGATTTGATAAACCATATGTTAACGCCTTGTGATTTTCACAGGAAGCTTCGAGGGACAGACTAGTGAGTGGTCCCAGTGTCTCCGTTATAGACGGAAGGAAGAGTAGGAAAGAAGGAAATCTGGAGAGGAAGTTCGAGGGACAGACTAGTGAGTGGTCCCAGTGTCTCCGTTATAGACGGAAGGAAGAGTAGGAAAGAAGGAAATCTGGAGAGGAAGTTTGAGGGACAGACTAGTGAGTGGTCCCAGTGTCTCCGTTATAGACGGAAGGAAAAGAAGGAAAGAGAGAAATCTGGAGAGGAAGTTCGGGGAACAGACCAGTGAAAGTGGTCCCAATAGTCTGGATAGAGAAACGGAAGGAAAGTGAAGGGAGGAGAGAAATCTGGAGAGGTGAAATTCAGGAAGAGCGGAAGGATAGGATAATAGATGAGTACAACCAAAGGCCAGGTGGAAAATAGAACTCACACTGAAAATCATAAGATGAAATAGGCTATCACTTAAAGGACGAGTGATTGTGTGACATTTAAATTTATAGGCTTCATTAAATTGTTATTGTTGAATTTCATCTTTGTGTTATATATCTATATGTAGATAATTTAACCGTCGGCAGTGCTGACTTGGGGGCTCAGAGCCGTATACCTATTTGGTCTTTAATCTAAATTTAAATTCACGAGCCAGGTGGAACTTCTATAATATTTTAATTAATATTTTGGAAGTACCCCACCCCAACCTTCTCAGAACGCTACAGAATGGAACATGTATGTGCTGACAATTTGTTACTGGATGCCGTTTGCATACGAAGTTCTTTCCCATTGCATCCCGGAACGGCCTGAACAAACGCGGGGTCCGTTTTGGAATGTTTTGGAATGGGTCCCCTGTGAGTATGTCAGTTGAAAATAAACTTTTAAACAAGTTGTATATGATAACTAACTTGCTTTAAAATTACTTTTTCTTATATATATATATATATATATATATATATATATATATATATATATATATATATATATATATATATATATATAAAGGGCTCCTGCGAGCGCTATGCCTGTTTGTGCTAAATCGGTCCAATGGGCGCAAGGCCAGCCCTGCTTACATCCTTGACATAACAATAAACCCGCAATGATGCATTGGTGAATCGTTCTTGCTTTGTGGTCAGGTATGATTGAATAGTTTTCAAAATGCCAAATATTTAATTTAATTCTTCAGTCACTCACATTATCATCCTATAAAAGTGAGACGAATTTACGAAATTGGATAGGGGTTGTACTGAAAGGAGGGAAAAGAAATTATCCTCCCTATATTTTACCTGCTCATCGGAATGGTGGTTCCAATTACAAAGTTTGTGTCGCCCAGTTTAATTTTATAGTAATATCACGATGATTTGTATAACAGAGCGAAAGGGCATAGTACAGATTAATCACAGACTCGATAACCAAATCATGATCCACTTTTGTCTGCAACAGCATCAAGATGATTAGAACAATTGACTAACCAAACCTTGATAAATGTTTATATGCAACAGCATCAAGATGATTGAACAATTGAGTAACCAAACCTTGATCCATGTTTATTTGCAACAGCATCAAGATGTGTAGAATTATTGAAGTACAAGGCATTGAACATATTATTCGGAGACTCTGTAACCAAAACTTGATCCATGTTTATCTGCAACAGCATCAAGATGAATAGAATCATTTAGTAACCAAAATTTGACCCATGGTTATCTACAACAGCATCAAGATGAGTAGATTGATTTAAAAAAACAAATCTTGTTCTATGTTTATCTGCAATAGCATCAAGATGAGTAGAATAATTAAAGTAAAAGGCATAGAACAGACTATTCGGAGACTCAGTAATCAAACCTTCTGTTGATACCTGTCAACTCTCCCCATTATGTTAGCTAGTTTGAGTTTAAGGTAACACCCTGTTTATCTCTAATGATGTACATGTGTAGTGAAAGGTTTCCATGTCCACCCATTTGTTTTCAAATGTGTTTTTGTGTTTTTATTTTTAAGTTTATAAGAATTTTGCAGGGTTTGGTCGCTCGTTCTTTTATGCAGTTAGTTTATTATCTTTGTTAGATTCACCTAGATAGCTACATCTTATCTCTTTATATTTTGTTTTAGATTTTCAAGATTGGTTCTCCCTTCATCAGCTCAATTAGGATCATATAGTTTGAATGTATCGTCGTTTCGTTTGAATGCAAACTTTGACTATTCCACTGCAGAAGTTTCAATTTTGTGTCAACGTTATTTCATGGCAAAATCTTTCAAAACTGCTGCTTTCAATCCACGTATTAAAACACACTTCGCTTATTTGCATAGTAAATGTGTGTTTCAGATTATTGTAATGCCTTATTTGCATTGTAAATGTCTGTTTCAGATTATTGTAATGTCTTATTTGCATAGCAAATGAGTGTTTCAGATTATTCTAATGTCTTATTTGCATTGTAAATGTCTGTTTCAGATTATTGTAATGTCTTATTTGCAATGTAAATGTGTGTTCAGATTTTTGTAATATCTTATTTGCATTGTAAATGTCTGTTTCAGATTATTGTAATGCCTTATTTGCATTGTAAATGTATGTTTCAGATTATTTTAATGTCTTACGTGTAAGCGACGCTATGATTCTGTATCTCATATCCAATTTCAAAATTGTGTTAACGCCAGCTTTAAGATAAAGTCGATAAAAATCTACACAAACCTGCTTTAATTTTCAAATGTCACAATACTTAAAATGTTATAATATTCGTTAACGGAGAATCGCTAAATATACAAGAAGCAGTTATTGTTTAAGGTGTAATTTCAACTATAAAATATATAATAAACAATTGTCTTTCCAACATCAATACAAGTATCCAATAATTATGTATGGGTATAATTTTCATTTCCTGCTCAACTTAAAATGGAATACCAGCAGGAAGCGTCTGATTTACAATAATATCAAATTCATAAAGTACAATCCATCCATTCAATAATTTGGTTTTGACATCCAACCTTCATTTTATATTTATGTATTTTCTTTTTGAATTATTCCATTTTTTTGCATTAAATGGAAGATTTTTTTGACCTGTTTCCGTTTTTAATTTAGCTATGAATTCTTCCGTTTCCGTCGGATAATTATGTTCTACATAATATAAATTTGATAGCGCGATTTCGGCTAATTTGTCAAACTATTGTGTAGAAGACCATTATCATTTAACAGTCTTCGGATTATCATATTCCTTTTAAGGTGTGTAGACTGCTACGTCCAGGTGTAAGCTCAATCGTGTCAGGTATTAAAGTCTGATCGTTTAACAGTTGATATTGCCTTTTAAATCAGTGACTGAATACTTTAATGCTCTTTTCATACTTTCCTTTCCATTTTTTGTGTTTGTATGATAATAATAATAATAATAATAATAATAATAATAATAATAATAATAATAATATTATTATTATTATTATTTTTATTCCTTATATTATTATTACTATCATTATTATTGTTGTATTATTATTATTTATATATCAGTGTTATTATTGTTATAGTTTTTTATATTATTTTTGTTATTTATATTTTTATTGTTATATTATTATTATTGTTTTTATTCTCCTTTTTATTATTATTATTATTGTTGTTATATTATTATTATTTATATTATTATTAGTAGTAGTAGTAGTATTGTTATATTATTACTGTTATTATTATTGTTATTGATATTATTATTGTCATTTATATTAATATTGTTATTATTAATATTGTCATACTAATATTATTGTTATTATTATTATTGTTATATTATTCTTATTATTTTAGTTATTCGTATTCTAATTTATCTTCTTATTATTGTTGTTATATTATTATTATTTTTGCTATTATTATCATTATTATAAGTATAATTATTATTATTATTAATTGTTTCATATTATTATTATTATTATTATTGCAAAATTATTATTATTATTATTATTATTATTATTGCTATATTATATTATTATTATTATTATTATAATTCATATTATTATCATTATCATTATTATTGTTGTTATATTATTATTATTGTTATATTATTCTCATTATTATTGTTATTTTTCTTCTACTTCGTATAGTTATATTATTATTATTATTATTATTATTATTATTATTGTTATTATTATTATTGTTATTGTTGTTAGTATTATATTATTATTATTGTTATAGTATTATTATGATTGTTATTATTATTGTTGTTGTTATATTATTGTTATTATTATTATCGTTGTTATTATTATTATTATTTTTATTATTATTATTATTTTTTCTGTGTTTTTATTATAACTATTATAAATGTTATTTTTATTATTATTATTGTTGTTGATGATGATGATGATGATGATGATGATGATGATGGTGATGATGGATGTATAGGTTCAGTTATAATTCCTTTCAAAATTATGACGAAGTATTAGTTCTAGAAATTAAATTGTTAAATTGTTACGTATCCTAAAATCAAAAGCATCTTTGAGTGTATCCTATTTTCAAGTGGTTTAAGTAACTACTGAATGCTAGTTTCTCTTCTCCTTCTCTTTCTGTTTGAAACGCGATCGTTGGATTAGCTGGAGTAATGGTAGGGTGAACTGGAGCAATCGTAGGGTGAGCTTGGTGCGATCGTAGGGTGAGTTGGAGCAATCGTAGGGTGAGCTTGGAGCAATCGTAGTGTGAGCTTGGAGCAATCGTAGGGTGAGCTTGGAGCAATCGTAGTGTGAGCTTGGAGCAATCGTAGGGTGAACTTGAGCAATCGTATTGAGCAATCGTAGAGTGAGCTTGAAACAATCGTAGGGTGAGCTTGGAGCAATCGTAGGGTGAGCTAGGAGCGATCGTAGGGTGAGCTGGATCAATCGTAGGGTGAGCTTGGAGCGATCGTAGGGTGAGCTTATATATAGATAATTAAACAAAATAAGAACATACTGACACTTGGATAGATATAAACGTTTAAAATAAACAAGGTTAGACGGTTCAAATGATCTTAATTTTGCATTAAGCCTAGCAATCAAACAATTAATTAAAACTTGAAAGAAAATTATTCTTGTTAATGTAAACCTGGATGTTTTTAGGATGCCTATTAGTTTAAATTCTTCTTGCATTCCTCACGATGTGAAATCAAAGAATTGAGAATACTGATGGTTGATGAGTTTAAGTGAGACTAAGTTATATCATTATGATGGAGGACACTAAGTTTTAAATACAGTGTGATGGTAGAGTCTAAATTGCATACATTTTGATGGCAGAGACCAAGTTACATACATTCTTAAGGAAAAACACAACAGATTAACCTCAACAAAGTTTGAAGGCAGGTCATTGCCAGTTTCTATTTCATGTTTTCATGGTATAAAATTTAGTTTCAGTAATAACAGAGCTACTTAATTGTCTTGATATGGCACATCCCAATGTTTTTACTATTCCCCCACCTCACCCCCACCTCCTGATGGTCCCCAAAACTATAACCCTATCACATGCAATCTGTGTACGAAGTTTTTGTGAATTTTCAACTATCAGTTCAGAAAGAAATATATTTACAGGTAGATGGATGGTACATAAATATCTCCTGTTCAAGTGTAGGAATAACAGATATAGGTTTGGACTGCTATGTATTTAATTTTAGGAGTGGGGTACATGACCAATTACACAAAATATCAGTAGGTGCCATATAATTAATTAACTACCCTTCTCTCTGCTGTCTTGTAAAGCACATGCTAGGTACAGGTGTCACTATTGTGATGATATTACCCTTCTTGTCCACTAGATTTATAATATTCCATGGAATATATGCTGATATCATCAAGATGTTTGCCATTTTTAATGATGAACAGAATCCACACAATTAATGAGGTAATCAGTCGTCAGTTTCACTGATATCAAGATGTTTAATTTTTATAGCAAATAAGATTTTTGCATATTAATGAGGTGATCTTGCATATGATCAAGCTTGGAAAACAGGACTATACATTAAGATCTTGATTTACTTTGATAATGAGTGAAATTTGATGTGGCCTTGCATCTGACTGACTGAACTTGTTACCAATCTAGCAGCTACATTTCTGATCAGATTTTAATCTAGGTTATATTTTAATCAAGGTTATTAAATAGTCAAATATTATCAAGATGTTACACAAGTTTGTTCAGGATCAAGAGCCATACATATTAATGAAGTAATCATTTATCTGATTGACTTTAATGACCAAAATCTGGTTGGAGTTTGGTTCACCTTAAGCTTATACTATCATTGTCTGACAAATTTCTTTAGTAATTCAGATCAGCACATATTAATGACATACCTTGCATCTAATTGGCTGAGGTTGTTGACTTTCTTGATTCAGAGACTATATATGTCTGATCGAGTTCTATAAAACTCTGTAAATGGGTTGATATAAAAAAGGACATGGATGACTTCAATTATAAGCAGGAGTCTGTTCATATTATGTCATTACCTTTAGAACACATTTTTATGAGGATATGGTAAAGTGGGGAAAATTAAGATAATATTGTAGTAAATTTGGAGTATGCGTATTTGATAGCGCCCCGTTTTTAGCAATTCTTAGATTTGTGATATTATTTGGATTCGGCGCCATGTAAATATTCTCAGCCCAAAATAATTAGCCAATTACTAGGAGCAAACGTCACGGGGTCAAGTGTTAGTGAGTTTGAATGATGCCATGGTTCGCTAGTAGTGAATTCAGGTCCAAACCGAATGACTGACTCTGGAGTAAGATAGTCCATATTAAAATCTAGTTGTGTACAATAGTGGTGTGGCTGAGATGGCAGTATTTACGGTAGGAAACCGGTAAATTACACAATGGAATCAATAAGTAGGGACTTAGTAGATACCATGTATGTGTCCATATTAGATAATGGGTGAAGTTATATTGACGTAATAGGCCGGTAAAAGTGTACCTTGGCTGGCCTGAGGTAGCAGAGTTAAAATATTTCCCAGTGAAAAAGGGGATACTAGTGTATTTTCTATGGCATAACCGGCTGGTGGTACGGAAATCTGATGATGATGGAGAAAAACCATGTAAATGTGCGGTTGATGGACTTTTGGCAAGTTGTTTTATCTGCGGTCTTGAATTGATTAGAGTAAAATTTAGTGTATAAAAGCAGACACGTCTGGTTTTCCAATTTCCAACTCAAATTGTATGGAAGTATTTGGGAATTTTGGGAAAACATACGACTTCCAGTGGGATTCGCACTAGGGTTTGACACCGCTTGGTCAAGTAATACCCCTGTGCGTGTAACAATATGAACTTTCTGAGTGTTCGACTAAGTTATGTTCTTTCATAAATCTATTTTGTGCAGTGGTCTCCTGTGACGTCAGCAATATCAGTCAACCAACTTGGGCCTCTTGCTTTTAATTTAGTTCAGAAATAGTTTTCTTGTCATCACAGACTTTACAAGTTGTGAATTGTCGATTCTATTAAAAAGGTGAAAATTGAGTGGTATGTTGCAGACTAAAACAAGGTACTGTCTTAATAAAAAAAATTAAAAATGAGTTTCCTAGACAACCCATATAGGTAAATAATGATCGAATAATATAGCTATCAAATGAGTGTGAATCCAGTTATTGGTAATTGGTATTAATTTATTCACAAGTACTTAGGAATGGACGTGGTTATGGACTTGTAAAAAAAAAGAGTCAAAATATACAAAATTATTATCTAATCAGACACGAGTTTACATTTTATTATGATGATACCTTTTGATAAGATGTAGGTAGTTCGCCATAATAAACTTTATCAATGGAAAAGCAGCAAGATAATGTCACTTGCATAATGTATTTGGACAGTTTCTATTCAGGTAATCATGTTAACTAAGTTATCCAGTTATGCCTTTCAGGTTAACATTACCCATTTTGAATATTTATCATGATGATATTACCCCAACCCCCAGAAAAGACAAGGGAAAAAGAGGTATATTTTGTCATATCACATTTTTGTTATCATTTGTCAGCCATTATCTGTGCAGACATGAAAAGTCCAGTTATCGCCTAAGTGGAAGCTGACGGTTATGTTACCTGTTTATGACTGCTTTGCAGTGACCTTTTACTGCTCATTTTGACTTTTTATGAAGAAACTTCCTATAGGATGTTTATTATTTACATTTTTGTAAGAATTTCATATAGAGTTAGAGTCATTTTCATTTGAAAAAAAAATATAAATCTTAAACAACGTTTGGATTTCTTGTCTCATTGGGTACCAGATGGTGCTGCGGTAACACACACACACACTTTACACCCCTGGAGTTGTTAGTTTGATTAAGGTTTTGACGCGTTACTGATTTGTAGTAACCAACCAAAACCTGATGGGTTCCTCGCAGTTCTACATCTTCCTCCAAATTCAAGACCATGTCATGTATTTTCTAAATTATTTGAGGAAGAAACTAGAGTTCATATCAAACTATAAACAAATTAAATCTTGGAACTTTAAGGATTTGCTTTACTTTGATGTCTTCAATAACAGGCCAAATTTATTTCGCTTAGAATTTGAACTTTCATTACATTATTCCATTTCAGGTTTTGAGGTTAAGCTTGAGTTTCTTTTTTTCTTTAACAAAGCTTCAAGGATACTGGTGTCATCACATCAAACTCTGGAATCGACGTTAAATAAATAAAGTTTAAATTGGTAATCTTAATGTCCAAATGTATTTAATTAATATGTACTCAAATATACTGTCTGTGTCATCAAAATGGATGAGCTATTTGATTCAAATTTCCATTATCAATAATATTTTGGGCACTAACAAGTATGCAACTATAAAAAATTAAATTTACATTCATTGTAGGGGTGCAGTACGGCCAAGGTAAAAGTGATTATATCTTAAGTAGGTACTAATGGGAAACCTTAGACTTAAAGGACAGTCAAGTTAGTTTGTGACTTTTCTCAAACCATCAATGTTCAAACAAATCCAATATGAATGTCACAATGTGATGTTTTACTATTTGTTTTCCCCAAAAATGTCGAAATCATTCCGCTACATACATTCGAGGTGCTTATTCTGGATTGATAAGAAAGACTGAGGGCGCTCTGACGAGTAAATGCTTAGACCTGCAAGTAGATGTTCTACTTGGATATTGTTTCACTTGTAATAATACCTTAAATGATAGTAAAACATTAATTTCTCTTCTAGTGTTTAAACTGTTAATATAGATTCTATAATGACGTATTCAGACAAGACAGTTTAATAAATATATTACAAAGATTATTTAGAACAGGATGTAGATGATTAAAGGTCTGTAAATAGCAGTATCTCTCGAGTTGTGTTATTGCTTAAGAATGTATGTTACTTGCTCTCTGCCATCAAAACGAATGCAAGTTAGACTCTACCATCAGACTGTATTTTAAACTTAGTGTCCTCCATCAGAATGATATAACTTAGTCTCACTTAAACTCATCAACCATCAGCAATCTCAATTATTTGATTTCACAATGTGTAGAATGCAAGAGGAATTTAAACTAATAGGCATCCTAAAAACATCCAGGTTTACATTAACAAGAATAATTTTCTTTCAAGTTTTATTTCATTGTTTGATTGCTAGGCTTAATGCAAAATTAAGACTATTTGAACCTTCTAACCTTTTTTATATTAAACGTTTATGTCCATCAGTATTTTCTTATTTTATTTAATTATCTATATATAAGCCCACCCGACGATCGCTCCAAGCTCACCATACGATTGCTCAAGTTCACCATACAATCGCTCCAAGCTCACCCTACGATTGCTCCAGCTCACCCTAGGATCGTTCCATTTCACCCTACGATCGCTCCAAGCTCACCCTACGATTGCTCCAAGCTCACCCTACGATTGCTCAACTTCACCCCATTATCGCTCCAAGCTCACCCTACAATTGCTCCAGATCACCCTACGATTGTTCCAGCTCACCCTCCGATCGCTCCATGCTCACCCTACGATTGCACCACTTCACCCTAAGATCTCTCCAAGCTTAACCTACGATTGCTCCAGTTCACCCTACCATTGTTCCAGATCATCCTACGATCGCTCCAAGCTCACCCTACGATTGCTCCAGCTCATCCATTTTGAACGATTTGGCGTGCCATATACCGGGGTATGCTGGGAATGATTCCTTCTTTGAGGTAGACGTGAGAGATTAGGGAGATATATTTGTGTGTGTATGTATGTGTGTCTATAGCCGTAAGCAACACTAATTATTGACAACAATCTACTTTATATGGCCATCTTAAGACTTCCAATGTGATGCCTGTACTAATACAAAAATATATTTTTCTTTCTTCGTACCAATACTGAGTTAATATGGGCTAGAGATTTCAGACTCTAGATGTATCAACTGATTTTTGTTAATTGTGTGATGAGTATTTGTAGCATAAATTTGTTTGGATATGTTTAAACACTACAACGTTAAATTTTAGAATACAAAATATTGATCATGATAATGACATACTTGCTTTATCTTCATTTTATAAAATTCGATAGTAGTTTCAATGTTGTAATGTTTGCATAACTCTCCATGCTGTTTTCATTAATATTTTGTTTCTTTTACGATCACATTGACTAGCCTGTAGACTTTTATCTATTTGTGCTTTTTGGTCGGTTTGAGTTATAGTTTGAATGAGCTTATCCTTGAGTTATATTTGAGAAATGTCAAGCGGTGTTCTGATTCTCTCCGGTTGAATAGCTTGGACATTCTGATCATGTGCTTAGTTATAGTCGTCCTCTCCGCAACAGACTGAGTTCGTTTGACAAATTAGAAAAAATATGCAATGCTTGATAAAACTTTTTTCCTTGTCAACCTATTTAGGTTTTCTCTAATTTCAAATTTATTTAAAACAATGTGTATATCATTTCACTTACTCAGCGGAAGAATATTTTAAGCTTATATGTATCACTGTCAAAATATAATTGTATCCAGTGCTGCCTTTTTTGTTTGCATCGTGTGATCATCTATGTGATTTATATATTTTTTCGCAAGGAAACCTTTCTTTCTTATGTATCATTTAATTTAGTCCAATGATCACTAATTCTGAGTCAGTAACTTGACTTTAAAAATCATGGCAAAGATGTTTCAATCCTATTCTTTGTAGGTCATTAAAAAGGCATAACATATCAGGGAATGTTTTATATTTGATAAATTATCAACATTCCACTGAAAGACCGTCTAAAATATATTGTATAAAATATATTGTATTTAATGCTTTCCAACAGGGCTTATCTTAAAAAGAATCCCCTAAGGTATACATGGTTTTGGATGTAGAAAAATAATATGGTTGATTGAAAAACACGTACTTCATATACTGAGTCAACAGGTGTTGTTATAAATATACATTTTGTTTTCACTATATCTGTCTCCGTATTTGCTGATTAGTTATATATTGACATTGTTAAGCTTTCAAAATATTCAAGAGCAATGTGAATTTAAACTAAATCAGACGTGTAATCATTTACGCACATCACATCCGTAATTTATTCCTATTTTATACTATTTGTTTTTAACCATCCCAAAGAACTACACATAAAACACTTATTTTTGGGAAATGGAGGGGGGGGGGAAATCTGTCTGGTCGCAGTTGGAGAACACAAATGTTTTACAAAACATGACTTGTTAGACACGTCCAGAAATTCGTTAATTAGTCTGAAACATAAGATGACCCATCTAGATAAACGCCACTTTGTTTCTAAATTATATGATAGGTCAGCTCAGTCCGGAAGTTCAGCTCAGCTTACGATACGAGATGATCAAGTTTCCCCCAACATGTTATTACCATTAAACGTTATCTTAAATATTGCAGTATATTTTTATGATGAATACGATCACCAAATTAACTGATTTATCTTAATTATCATATGTCATCATTTTACCTCATTGACGTCATCGTTTAATAAATGCAAACATTACTGGCCTCACATTTCCGGACTGAGCTGACCTATCATATAAGTTAGAAACAAACTGCGACCAGACAGATCTCCCTCCCCCATTTCCCAAAAATAAAAATGTGTTTAATGCGTAGTTGTTTGGGATGGTTATTTATTCTAAATCTTACTCCCAGTTTTCTTAAGAAAAATCTCTCTCTCTCTCTCTCTCTCTCTCTCTCTCTCTCTCTCTCTCTCTCTCTCTCTCTTGTATTCAATTTAACTTGAACTTTACATAAAGTTCATGGCTTTATTTCAGAGGCGTAGCTAGTGGGGAGGGTGCAGAGGGGGGACCCCGGGCGCCAGACTAGTAGTGGCGCCAAAATGGGCTTTGAAATAGGTTGTATGTGGAATCTTTGCTGAAAATATGCAACTACGCATCAGTTTTTTCTTCTCTTTAATAGCCATTGGCGTTTTGGCGTTACATTGTGTGATGGTGATTTTATTGATGAAAATAATAGGTTTCAGAGTTGGGGGGCGGGCGGGCGGGCGTAAAAATGAATATTGTCCCCGGGCTCCAAACACTGTAGCTACGCCTCGCTTTATTTCTATTAAATTTTTCATGAGAAACGGCGTGTTATCATGTTTAATTTTAAAATACAATTAAATCTTAATATTCTAGTTTAATTAAAATGTGTTCATGTGTGTCGTTTCTCATAAATTGTGAACAAGGTTAGTGTATCATGTCACAGGGTGCCATATTATTTGTCATTTTTATTTATGTTTCACCTGTGACCCGAGACCAATATATATATATATATATATATATATATATATATATATATATATATATATATATATATATATATATATATATATATATATATATATATATATATATATATATTATGTTTCTTCCATGTTACTCCTGTTCTTTCATCCATAGGGAAGAGAAAAAGATAGAATTGGTGGTGGTGGTGTTGGTGGGGAACTGAAAATAATCAACAGCAGATAATTAACATAATAAACCTGCGAGTTTCGAACTACATATTTGTTACATCGAATTCTTAAGCTTACATCAAACGGCATATAAGCGTTATGCTACATTGGTAGCAGACATTTCATTATTTTATATTTTCATTTCTTGCCTAGAAATTTTTCCAGTTTCAATTTTTATTGATTTTTGTATCTTCTATGTCAGATGGAGATGCAACAAAATATTACTCTTCAAGTTCTCTCATTTTACTTACTTTTGAGTGCCTTGTATAACGGAAGCTGCTAAATTTTATGGAATGTACTAAATAGCCTATCAATTCTTTTTACTTTATCCTTTCCCGGCTTTTATAGAAAAACACTAATTTATAATTTATTGCATACATTTTCGAACATAAATTTGAGATTCAATTTTAAAATTTAAAATAAAACAGAAGAAACGGTGATATTTATTCACAAACTTGTATTGAAAACTTAAATTTGTTGACTAATACATAAAATCATGTGTTTGTCCAATCAGAAATCCCCAACGCAATTCGAATTCGTTTCTACATTTCTATCATATTATCTATGTGATTTTGAACCGCTCCGATGGCCTAGTGGTTAGAGCGTCCGCCGCGGAAGCGGGAGGTCGTGGGTTCGATCCCCTGCCGAGTTATACCAAAGACTTACAAAAATGGTACTCACAGCTGCCTCGCTTGACGCTCAGCATTAAGAATTTAGTGTTATGACTCGGCCTGGTGTCAGGATAATGTGATTGGGTGGGACATCCTGCTACATGTCTGCGGCATGATGCCCCAGTGCTAGGCATCACTATCATGATAGTAATCATGACGATATGACTGAAAAATTGTTAAAGCTACGTTAAAAATCCTAATCAAACAAAAAACCATTGTGATTTGCAAACATTTGCTATTAAGAAATATGTACAATCAATGTGACAAAAAATTGTATGTATTAATTATAAAAAGCTAATTATCATTCATTTTCTTAAAATTTCTCCTCTTTCCTTCCTCTCTTTGTATAAATTTTTTTTTCTTAAATCTACTTTCTTTTTTACCTCTTCAAATGGGGATAGAGTCTAGTTAGCATCCCCGATAATAATAATAATAATAATAATAATAATAATAATAATAATAATAATAATAATAATAATAATGATAATAATAAGTAGTAGTAGTAGTAGTAGTAGTAGTAGTAGTAGTAGTAGTAGTAGTATTTGCAGTAGTAGTAATTATAGTGAATCAATTGTGAAAGTATAATCATTATCATTGTCACCAAGTTTTGCTTACGGCATGGATAACATCTATTATAAATTCATACCAAATTATTATTATTATTATTATTATTATTATTATTATTATTATTATTATTATTATTATCATCAACGGGGATGATAACTAGACTCTGCGACGATAACCACTCTATTTTAGACTATTAGGAATTTCTTGATATTATAATGCAGATTTGTTTTGAATGGAAAGTTTTCTTGATCGCTTCATTGCAATTTTTTTAAGTCGGTGCGGAAAGTAAGGATTGCATGCGCAGAACGGATGAGGTGAAAGGTCACAGTGGATAAGCACAACCAGGATATTATTTTGCTTTGTAGCAATTTGTATCTGTCGATGCGGAAAGAAAGGAGTGCATGCACAGAACGGATGAGAAGCGATGTTACAATGGTTAGACACAACCAGGATCCGACTTTGAGGTGACGTCATCAGCATGTGGTGTATAATGCGGAAGCACACAAAAAGAGCAAGCAATTTTAAATCCAAGTCTACATGTGTTAAAGTTTTAGAATAAGTGTTGGTGTGACCTTAATTGTATTTATATGGTATTTATATGATGCAAATAGAACATCTTCCCCTCAGGTATTCTGGACATCTTACGCAAATAGCGCATTTTCCCCTCAGGTATTCCGTCATACCCTGAATACATTTTTGTAAGAAATGATTAAGTCATCCAATTTCGAAAGGAATAAAATATATATATATATATATATATATATATATATATATATATATATATATATATATATATATATATATATATATATATATATATATATATATATATATATATATATATATATATATATATATATATATATATATATATATATATATATATAATAGTCATATGGAATGTATACATAGTTAATTTGATATGAAATAAGACATTTTGCGATATTGAATATTTACCGTATTTTCTGATCATGGTATGTCATGAAAATTTAATGATTTTCGATCAGCGCACAACAGTTCGAGGTAAAAGAATATGAATGTAAACTTTTTAAGGTTTCGAAGAGGATTTATAAATATTTAACGAGTGTAACTGGAATAAAGTTATAAGTGAAAAACTCAAAATACAATGTATGTATGTATGTATGTATGTATGTATGTATGTATGTATGTATGTATGTATGTATGTATGTATGTATGTATGTATGTATGTATGTATGTATGTATGTATGTATGTATGTATGTATGTATGTATGTATGTATGTATGTCTGTCTGTCTGTGTGTGTGTGTGTGTGTGTGTGTGTGTGTGTGTGTGTGTTTGTGTGTGTGTGTGTGTGTGTGTGAAAAAGACTCATTAAGAGTTAGATACTAGCTTTGCACTGTTCATTGTCAATTTATTGTAATTGACTTAATCAATCCTTGATACACGTGATCCCTTGCTGCATCCAGTGGACCTAAAAGGATTGTTACACCATATGATTTTCATTCTTTATATATATCGCAGTGATTTGCTTAAAAAAATCATCTTATATATATCTTAATATGACATTAAAACTTGAAACTACATTATATATATATATATATATATATATATATATACATACACACATATATATATATATATATATATATATATATGTATATATATATATATATATATATATATATATATATATATATATATATATATATATATATATATATATATATATATATAATGTAGTTTCAAGTTTTAATGTCATATTAACTAAAGTTTGTAAAGGGATTCAAAGCCGACAAATAGCATCATTTGCATGCACAGATAGATAACTCTATCTTCCTTTTAATCTTAATTGCACTTTTTTAACATTAGTGGCAATAAATTTTGTTGTGAAATGCTATCAAGCGAACAAATAACATGACTAGTAATGCGAAAGGGTAGAATTAAGCTGATGTTTTTTTTTAATGAATAGGAAAATGTACTATATTTGTCGGCTTTGAATCCCTTTACAAACTTCATTTATTTAATGTATTATTACTGTTTTCAACATTAAATCCATCGATATTGGCTGGTTAACAGTTATCCTTTACCTTTGCCTCATCTCTACTTTTTACAGTTCCTAATTGTATCAAAGGTGGTATTTCTGTGAAGCAGCTACTTGCATTTATATTTAGACTGTCCAACTTATTCATCCTTTATGGAGAAATTGTATTTTACATGCGACATAAACGATGATTTTTTTAAAGCAAATTACTGCGGTCTAAATTTGCCGCCGCTTGCAGTAGAGATTTCATGGTTTTTCTGGCGTTTTGTTAAGAGTAATATAACTTGATTTCATGGGTTTTCGGGTATTTTGTTATGTGTAATAGAACTTTATTTCATGTTTTTTTCTGGCGTTTTGTTAAGAGTAATAGAGCTTGATTTCACTTTTTATAATGCATTTTGTTATGTGATATAACTTGATTAGTTCATGGTTTCCCATACATTTTGTTAATATAAGTCGATTTTATAGTTTATCGTTGATTTTGTTAAGTAATCAGTTTAATATGATTTAATTTTATTGTTTGTTAAGGGTAACATAACTTGATTTCATGGTTGTTCGTGAAGTTTGTTAAGAGTGATAGAACTTGATTAATTCATGGTTTCCAATGTATTTTGTTACGAGTCATATAACTTGATTTCATGGTTTCCCATACATTTTGTTATGGTAATATAACTTGATTTCATGTTTTTCATGAATCTTTTTTAAAGATTGACAGAACTTAATTAGTTCATGACTTCCAGTGCATTTTTTTAAGAGTGATAGACACTTTGTTTTGTTGATAGAACCTAAATATTTACAGCAGAGTTTATTCATTCAGAAAATAGGTCAACCTGGCCTCTTTTTGCATCTGCAATCTAGTCTTTATTTAAAACCTTTCGAGTCCTAAATGATTTAGTTTCCTTTGTATACATCCTGTACAGTCCTAAATGGTTTAGATGCCTAAAATCAATAGGTAAAATTCCTCACTTCCGAATGTTTTTTTTTTAATTTTTTTTTTTACCCAATTGTGTTTTTTATGCTACTACTACTACTATTACCAATAACACCACCACCATCATCACAACCACTACCAATAATAATAATAATAATAATAATAATAATAATAATAATAATAATAATAATAATAATAATAATAATAATATAAATCTCTACTGTTCACCAAGCATTCACATTCGCAATAAAAGACGTATCAGCCATATTGTCATCAACTTATTTACAGTCTATAATAAAATAAAATAACTCATATATGGGTACACACACACGCACACACACACACACACACACACACACACACACACACACACATTTTCAAACAGAATTGAGCAATAGTGGTTTGCAGGTGCAAAAGTAAACATCAAAAATCAACACGCCGACAACCATACATATATATGTGGAATAAAACACATTCAGGTATGTACGATTTTGAATATGCCTTGCTACATATAAATAATATATAAGAACACATATGCATTCTGTTCACCTGCACACCAGCACTCTGTCAAACATTATATCTATCTCAGGGTCATAAACATGGAACCCTTGGCGTTATTTATTGCGGCCGCAATTTGTAAAATAATTAATAATCCAATTATTTTCTTCAGAGCTAGCAAATTGTTATAAAATTTGGATTGTTACATCGTCTACTTCTTGTTTTAAACATTACAAATGGTTATCTGTTATATGCCTTGCTATTCGCTGTACGAAACTGTTTCAGTGATGCAGCCCTTGGACTAATGTACTGGTGGCTCTCGATGTGATTTGAGTTTGAGATCCCTTGATCTGGTAACACTATTACAATCCTCGACAGAGATAATATACAACAGTGATCAAAGATCCAGGTAACAGAGTTGACACATATCGAATACTTTAAAGGTGTTTGAACGGCTGATAAGAAATAAGCAAAACCAAGAAGCGAATAACACCTTTTTGATTGATATCTTTTATTCTGGATATTTCTTTTATGTATATTTATTTCTACACTCTGTAAGGTGTAAACATTACGGTGGGTGTCTAAGATTTTTATAATGTACTTGTTCAACCTGATTATATAAATTGTCCCCAAGTTGCGGTTAAAACCTGCTTAGACCGGATTGGGTTAATTCACATGGGAAAAAGCAATAATACGTCCAATCAACATCATTTAATTCTTTTTGCAACGATATTAGAGCCTTCCTGAATCTAAAGTTGTCATTCTGCAATATGTGACCATACGTCTCGGGGAGATTAGAAGTTGAGAAAACGGACTTTTCGTGTAATACTTTTTCTGGCAAAATCGTATCTTTTGTATAAAATGTTCTTGGTAAACTTAAGATTTAGACAAAAAACAAATCTTTAACTGAGATTGATGATTTTTGTTTATGATTTCTTACACAGTTGAAATCCAAGTTATATTCGATTTTAGAAAAAAATATAGGTAAACATGGTACCATGTCAGTTTCTTTCTTATTCACATTTTTTAGTATCCATGCCAAGCGACAAAAATAATATTATAATTTCTTCAAACTCTTTGCAGTTTTGAGATGTGACAAAATAATTTCCAAAAAGTGAAACTCAAGAGTTCGCAAGAATTTTCATTGAAGACATTGTGTTCATTTTAGTCGCAGACATATCCAGCTAGTTGACGTGAACGAAACGTTCAACAGAAATATCTACCCAGAAATCCAGTCCATACTGAGTGTGACAGCCTTTATCGGAGAAAGGATTGATTTTAGATACAGACTTTATTAGCATTTGTATCCTTCTCTCTGTGCAAAAATGGGAACACTTGATGATAATATGGACCAGTTCTTTCTGATCATCACTGGAATGTGTATTATTTGTAAGTATAAACAACAACAGCAACAACAACAACAATACTACTACTGCTACTAAATTATTATTGTTATCATTATTATTTTTGGTGTTATTATTATTATTGTTATTATGATTATTATTATTATTTATATTATTATTATTGTTATTATTATTATTATTATTATTATTATTATTATTATTATTATTATTATTATTATTATTATTATTATCGTTGCTGGTACTGTTCAAACTTATTTGGAAAATATTTGATATATCCTTTGTTCTATCTCTTTGAACTGTCAATACTCCTAACGTTATATAAGCATACAATCTTTGGTTCAAGTTCTCTTTTCACTGAAAGTAATTCGAATTAGTATGGTCCAAAAGCAACACTAAATATTTTGTTTTTGATAAGATAAGAAAAAAAATGAATATCTGACGGCCGAATTACAAGTGAAATAAAGTTCCAGTTCAATAAATAAGTAGGTAACGTTAGCGTAAGTACTTAATGTCAATGCCCTGTCACGGTGGATTTACCCACATGAGTATTCTAATGAAATATAAAATCTTGTTTTCTCATTTATGTGTCAATGTGTTGGTGCTTCATACATGCAGTTGTACGTCATGTCCTCGCCATTCTCATATTTTTCTCTTTTTGTTTTCCATTTTTATTTTACCGAATGAATGAATGAATGAATGAATGAATGAATGAATGAATGAATGAATGAATGAATGAATGAATGAATGAATGAATGAAAATATATACCTTTTAGCCCATCACCATTTTTACTATTATAACACTAAGACAGTCTAACCAATATATTTCGGAAATCAAACCTCATGTATTGAAGAAGAAAAAAACAAAACAGGGCACAGTTCCAAACCGAGATATGTGTATCTTCCAATGAAAACTTTAACAGCATTTTGAGACGTTTTTCACCAGTCTTTTATCGAAATAATTAAATGTATGATTTCAGGACTGAAAAGGAAAGAATTTTTCCATAGTGATACTATGGATGAAAAATGTGAATCTACCTGGAGTAAAATGTAATGTTAGTATCTTAAAGCATCAGAATACATTTTGTATGTCATTCAAGTCAACGAGGCATTTATTATTCCACACTTACCTTACCTGTAGAAAATATAGTGCACATAGCACAATTTATCCGTGAACCCTTCTATTAAAAACAATTTTCTCTTATCTAAGATTGGATATCCAAACCATAGCAACACCATTATCTATTGCAAGTCTTAAAAATAATGTGAAACCACGTGATTAATATAACACGTGGCCAACTTCATGAGGCGATATCAAAGTGTATATCATTTAATTAATTTTATACACTGAAAATACAAAAATTGGCAAAACAGAGACAGTCAATTGTTGTTAGATTGGTCAAACCGTTGAACACGATTAATCCAAGAATAAATAAATAAATAAATAAATAAATAAATAAATAAATAAATAAATAAATAAATAAATAAATAAATAAATAAATAAATAAATAAATAAATAAATAAATAAATCATCATCATCATCATCATCATCATCATCATCATCATCATCTGATAAAAAGAATTTATAAATAAATAAATAAATATATACATAAATAAATTTCAGATTTTCCTAAATGATTGGGGAACTCATTCCATAGAGTGGCAGCTGTATTTCTAGAAGATTTTTGTTAAATATTGAGCTTTTTAATATTTGACTATTTACAATTATATTTATTGTGTGTATGTTTGTCTCTGTACCTTGGAAAAACAATTTTGAAAACTATTTTTGAACACGTTTATGGAAACATTAAATCCCTTATGAAAAACAATGTTCATTTCATGTTGGTCTCTTGCCAATCCGTTTGCGTTCTGATTTGTTGTCTGGCTAGTAAATATCTCTGTTTCCTGAATGGCCGTTGAATTCGAATATCTGCACTAAACGTCTTTCTTTATCCTCCCTCTCTCTCCCCCTCTTTTCTCTGTCTCTCTGTCTTGCACTCTCTCTCTCTCTCTCTCTCTCTCTCTCTCTCTCTCTCTCTCTCTCTCTCTCTCTCTCTCTCTCTCTCTCTCTCTCTCTCTCTCTCTCTCTCTCTCTCTCTCCCCTGAATGGTTACCTTTTCCATTATTACGCTTCGTCCCAAATTATCCTGCCGCAGGTTATATGATTAGAACTTATTCAAAAACACACAGTATATATGACAGATAGTACATGTTATGGGATTTTTAGTAATATCAAGATAACAAATGGAAGTTTTTTGTGGTTAATAGTGCATAACCTACGTCAGACAAAATATTTTGTCCTCAGGGGAAAATACAAGGCTAATATCTTATTATTAATCACCGATCTGAGAGGGAATGGATTTGGTTTGGATAATAAATTAAATGTATCTTATGATTATGTACAATTACAGGCATTTGATGTAGACCCATACTCTCTTATCAGCGTCAGAAAACTAATACCTATTGAACTACTACATACAATTTAATCTAATCGAATATACCATACAAAACAAGTAACTTTAAAATATAAAAAGAGGTCTAGTCAGTAATTTACAGAATTATGTAGCTTCAAGGTATGTTTGCGAGCACATAGGGGTAAGGGGGAGACTTGCCCCCCCCCCCCTTCACCTACAAACATGTTTTGGCCTCCGTCTGTAAAAAATTGAAAATAACTCTGATAGCGCCCCTGGTTCAACATTACTTGAATGTACATGTTGCCTTTTCCAGCATGAGGGACTCATTCTTGTGGAAATAGATGTAAAATTGTGGAATTGTAAAGTGAGTTTCTACAATTAAACAACGATCGTTGCTAGAGAAGTCTTTTACGACTTACTGGCTTGGAATAAAGCCCACGGTCTAGCAAAAATAATAAATGGCTCATGTCGCGAATATTTTTATGTTGAAAAACGTGATAGGTTTGTGTACTACTGAAAACATTCTCCATCATTCTTGTTGACAGTTATGCTCAGTGATACATGTGCTGAATTTTAACCTAATTGATAAATCTGTATATGTGATACGTCTATTTGTCTTAATAGTGTATTGTTGCATTGCCTATAATGAGCGTGATTACTGTTTTAATGCTACACCTGCCATAAATGATGATAGTGGCAAATTTGCGGAACCTTTGGAAAGTCATACTTTTTCAACAGCACAATCATTACCGTCTAATCATAAGGAAAACGTAATTTAGGAATCGTTTTGCGGTTCTTTCAGGCTTTGTTTTGGAGGGGAGGGGTTGTTTCATGCTCATTTTGTTATTGTTTTCATGTGTGGGGGTGGGGGGTGGGGGCGGCACCTTCTTGGCGCCCCTAACCTTCTCCCATTTGCTCATGAATCACTGTCCTTCTATTTGCATTTGAATTTATATACAATGTTAATTAGCTCTTTCGATGTTTTCACTTTACATTTCATTTGCGTAGTAAATATGAGACGAAAGAAAGTCCTTTATCTTATAAAACAATATGGCAGATGAATAAATTACTATGATTGAACATTCTATTGCAGCCACAAGCCACACATTTTAATAATACTTTCTAACTCACGTTGGAATGATTGCATACTGTAAGCACACCGTTCGCATAGTACTCGAAACCTTTCATCATCTCTCCCACATTCAAGCTTCTTCAACAGCAGTTGCTATTGCTATAAACATAAACTTCTGGTAGAATACAATTTCTTTCTTTCTTTCAAATATTGTTATTATTATTGTGGGTTTAACGTTCTTTTTTCTTCTGAACGCGATACATGGCGATCAGTATGAATGGTCGAGGAAGAATCCGGGAAAAATCCCGGTAAGAATCACTGACTCTCGGTAAGCCACTGCTAAGCTTAATCACATATCCACACTGGCGGAGCCGAGACTGGAATCCCCCTGAAAAGTGGTGAAATGGCGGTGATTGGTAAAGGCGAACGCTGTATATCACTCGGCCACCCGGGACACTAAAACGAGGGGTCTAAAACGTTCTTTCCAGCTTTTACACTTATAATCTGACACTTGGGAGATAAGTTCATTTAGCCTAACAAAGTACACGATACATCAATCTCTACCAGAGTTCGACGCAATCCGCTTGACTTATGGATGAAAAATGGCCGCAAATTTCCACTAGGAGTATAAAAAATCAGAACCTTTTCATTAGATATTTTACATGAAAAACTTGACCTTTTTTCTCTTATACGCTCAATACTTGGTTGATGCAGTAATATCGATTCGAGTCGTCTATGCTTACGTTTTTGAGCAGGAGGATGCGATTCTATGATGTGTTAACTTGTAATATTGACTCATTTATTGATATAAAATAGTTTTCATTAAGTCGAGATGAAGCTTCCATTACACTATCCAACATGCTGAGAAATATCTTATAATATTGTCACAAAATGTGACTGTATTGGAGGATATTTGCAACAAATCTGACCTTTTCTTAAAGAAGTAACTTTTCTTTTAAGAAGTAAAACTAAAATCATCAATTAAGTTACCCTCTTGATCATATGGCAAGAATGAACTTATCTAAATACATCTTGATATACAAATATCTTATCTAAATACATCTTGATTTACAAATATCTTATCTAAATATATCTTGATATACATATATCTTATCTAAATACATCTTGATTTATAATTATCTTATCTAAATACATCTTGATATACAAATATCTTATGTAAATACATCTTGATATACAAATATTTTATCTAAATACATCTTGATATACAAATATCTTGTGTAAATACATCTTGATATACAAATATCTTATCTAAATACATCTTAATATATAAATATCTTATCTAAAACATCTTGATTTACAAATATCTTATCTAAATACATCTTGATTTACAAATATATTATCTAAATACATCGTGATTTACAAATATATTATCTAAATACATCTTGATATACAAATATCTTATCTAAATACATCTTAATATACAAAATATCTTATCTAAAAACATCTTTATTTACAAATATCTTATCTAAATACATCTTGATTTACAAATATCTTATCTAAATACATCTTGATTTACAAATATCTTATCTAAATATCTAAATACATCTTGATTTACAAATATATTATCTAAATACATCTTGATATACAAATATCTTATCTAAATACATCTTAATATACAAATATCTTATCTAAAACATCTTTATTTACAAATATCTTATCTAAATACATCTTGATTTACAATTATCTTATCTAAATACATCTTGATTTACAATATCATTGTACTTTGGAGAAAAAAAAGACTGGAGTTGTGGGTATTTCTTAGGAAAGACGACCTTTTAAAAGGAATACCTTTTCTTCAAATAATGCAGCATGTGTAATAGTTTCCCCGATCAATTTTGATTGTGTAGTTTGGTCATATGCATCCAGCCAGAGAAACATATTTGGGTGCGAATACCAGCTATGATTTCCTGACGTGTAATTGTAGTCGACTTTTAAAATAAACGTGTGTTAATTTTTCTTCGTTTTAGTTATGCAAAGTGGTTTTGCATTTCTGGAGGCAGGCGCAGTACGAAGCAAGAACGTCACCAACATTCTCATCAAGAACGTCTTTGACTCGTGTAAGTCCTTACCATTTATTTGACTTCATAAAGAAATGTAATGTGCAGATCACATATTGATTATATTATACTGGACGATTTGCTTATATCATAGCAGGTTCCTCTGCCGGAAAGATAATACATATGCATCGCCATTCAACAAACTGACAATAAAAATAATAACGTAAAAGGTCTATATGAATTCTGATACATGATAGCATTTTTTATTTGTATTTTTGCAACACAGGTTGAGATAATGGTCTGTCGCATTCTTACTTAGCATACATATATCGTCACAGGAAGTCGGTCATCTCAGATCGTTCTATAAATATCCATTTGTTTTATTTCGCAAGGATACATGTGTACAGTAAACTCTAACATATTTTCTGTTAATTTTCAGTCATAGCTGGAATCGCATATTGGCTCGTTGGTTACGCATTTGCTTTTGGAGAGGGAAATGATTTCATTGGCTGGAAGTACTTCGCGTCCTCTGAACTCGCAGACACCAGATACGCATTCTTCTTCTTCCAGTACACGTTTGCTGCCACCTCCTCCACAATTGTCTCTGGGGCGTTGGCCGAGAGATGTGAATTTATCGCCTACTTCGTCTACAGCTTCTTTATAACAGGTCAGATTCATTTGTCGAGAATGCCATCTAAAAAAATACATGTCCCCATGCTTTCGAATAAGAAATGAAACGTGTCCACATTTTGCATCATACATGATTTTACTATAAATGTCTGAGCCCCGTTTCCCATAGTTGAATATATTTTTTGGTTTGATATGTCCTCAATTGTCTTCTGTACAGATTCTACACACATATTTCCGATTTACTTAAAAGGAACTTAGGAAAATCGTTGAAATATATACTTGAATGACATTAGTGCAGGTTATAAAACAAAATTCCCGAAAATATCCGGCCCGGAATTATTTTAAAGATAAAACTATGATCTTGCCGGGTTGAGTTCTTCATTCCTCCCCTCTTTTGGGGTGTTGGTAATACAATTAAAACACCTAAACGTTGTTTTATAGTTGGCTAAATTGGGGCGAGAGAGGATGTGGTTTGGGGAAACCCGATAAGGTAAAAAAAAACTTTCAGGCCGGGTAGTCCCCTGCACATAGAGAAACAAAACAACTGATCATTAAAAGTATTGGTTGGCTTCGCCTCGCCCAGGCAGTAAGCATATTGAAACATTACTACAGGCGTAAAGGAAGGGATGGGTCGAGACGAAAGTGAAACGAGAACAAGACAAAGGAATTTCAACAAAGTTCAGAATATTCTTGAATTATCAAATGGATCGTTGCCCTGAAATAAAATATTGAGACAAAACTATAACAAGAATTACTCGCTTCTTCTTCTTGTAAGTATTTACTAGTTAGCATAGCCAGGCGAGTGTTTATACACAGCAATTTTTAGTACCTAAATTGACTTAAAAGCAACTAAGCCGATAGCAATGATAAAACATCCTTTGTTAACTGGGTTGAAACGCACATTCATTTCATTGGCGGATACATCTTAGCTTAGCACCTTCTCCAAATGTAACAATCCGCGGATCACCATTTATATGACCTCAGAAGAGTCCATTGCTTGTGATTAATTAATGCCATGTAGGTTGTACAAATGCATCCGACATTTAATACCTGGAAATGTAATTAGGATTTCTTATATGATTTTATTTCTTTCATAATATGTCTAAAGAAATTAATTTGGGGCGAAGGTGTGGCAGGGATTATTCTAAAAAGAACGGCAAAGCATCAACCAGACGTATTTTCTGATTATAAGAGAAATGGGTGACAAAATACTGCATTGATCTCGAGTATCAGTGCAGAAACAAAAACTCATACGTGTCCAATGGCATTTAATTTTTTGTTATAAAACATTTTCGTGAAAAGGGCGCTGCCTATGTTTTGCTTCATGTTCTTCATAATAAATATCGACGACTACCCAACTGTCTGCTTTTTATAAAAAAAATATTTATTAATTTTGGAAGCTGATTATACGTGTCCAATGGCATTTAATTTTTTGTTATAAAACATTTTCGTGAAAAGGGCGCTGCCCATGTTTTGCTTCATGTTCTTCATAATAAATATCGACGACTACCCAACTGTCTGCTTTTTATAAAAAAATATTTATTAATTTTGGAAGCTGATTATAACTGAACTATAAATGCTGTAAATGTAATAACAAATTCACGTGTCTATGGTGTAAAACAAAAACAAAAATGAATTTATTTAAGGTTATTCAGGATTTGGCAAAAACAGTCTAAACGTCAAATAATGCTAAAAGTAAAGGAAATATATCTAATCGTGTTCCATGGCAACCTACTGAACACAGTGCACACTGTAATTGGGAAAAATTTGAAAATATCGTAAGTGAATAGCAGGAAAATATAAGAAGAAAACTGAATAAATATAATCTAAAAATACTAGACAAATATGACCTGTCCGTTTGACCTTTAAAGTGGAATGGTTATTACAGCTTAGTTCACACGTAAATAGGTACTGTATAGAATACATAAAGAGAGAGATAATTCTACCATAATATACATTATCGATGCCTGCAGTGTAACATCTTATCTACTGGACAAAGTCCCTTATTCCAATGAAAGGCCGAAAACAACAGGCAGTACTGGTTAAGATTTGTTTATTTTCTGCTTAGATATAATTAGGGTGCGAAAGCAAATTAACACAAAGTAGAGAATTTTAAAGTCATCTTGATGTTTACCCTGTTTGGAATGTCCAATAAATATGGTACCAATTCACCCTAGAGTATGTAAAAGAATAAAACAATAATTTAACTGATTTTAATTATTGCTAGCACACAACTGAAAAATACAGTGAAGTTTATATAAAGATTATTGTAAGTTTGTTATTTATTTATAGTTTTTAAATTTTTTCTATTTTTTATTCATTGCATTTACCATAATCATAATTAGAGCCAAATAAAAAACGCAGCGTTTACAAAATGCTTAAAAATTAACAGGAGAATATCCAGTTCGCATACTGTCCAAATGAAAATGGGACAATATACTTGATTCATTCAATTTTTTTTTAAATAAAATTTTATCTTAAATCTAAAAAGTTCAATGTTAACAAAATTCAAACAAATATCTAACACTCTTTAGCAATTATGAAATGTCTTCAAATACCTCTTCGAAATTGTTACAACTTAGGTTTTTAAATGAAAATATAAAATTTAAAACCCGAAAATTTCAAATTTGACCGAAAATCTAAATGTTAGAAACTTATAAATTTCAATTTTTGACCAAATTATTGTACAAAAAAATCCAATATCCTAAAATACTGGATACTGGAATTATTCAGCATTACATGGACAATGCCACATCCACGTACAGGGCCTACCCAGCAGTTTTGAGATACACGCATTTTCAAGTAGTAAAGTTGATAAGTTAAATACGACGAACTATTACTTTTCAGAATTTAAGGCACAGTTAATATTACAGACAGTCTGTTGCCGACGTGCAATATTTATAAATCATTAAAAAGGTAGCATTGTAAATACAATGTTTTAATGGGATAACCTCATAAATTTCAAATTTCTTTCTGGCATGAAAAACATTTTCTGCTCCAAGTCCTCTTTCCTATCTTTCTTCTTTCTTTTTCATTCGTTGCTGCTGCTGCCGTAGGGTAATATCATACAATGGACATCCCATATCTGTCTTTACTATTTATGTAATGACTGCGATTTCTTTAAAATGCTTAACTTTGTTTCACAACTTTTTTTTACTACCAGGCTTTATCTATCCGTTAGTAACGCACTGGACTTGGGCTGGGGGATTTCTTTACAAAGGAGTAGATTACGGCGGCGACATAGGCCAAATAGGATACAGGGTAAGTCATGTGACAAGTTCAGATTCTAAAATGTAAAAAATGTACATGCATTTTGCTTGCCCATGACAGTAGGCGAGACACAGTACCCATCATGTTTATATCCGTCTGCTCTAAACTTTCGCGTTCGTCAGACACAAATGCAGTGCAAATCTTTGGTTCAAATTGTTATTTTTCATAGATCTAAATATTCCGTTAGCATATTCAAACGTTGTGTATAGTTGTGTAGTGGAGAAGAAACATCTCTGCACGATCAAAGGTCGAAGAAAAAGAACAATTTTTAAGTCGGAATAGTAATAAAATTTTTCTGACGAAATATACTGTTGAGCTGCATTATAATGTGATGTTGAAAAGAAATGTACAATTAGATAAATAATATATCTTGGGAAGTTTTTGCTACGAGTTTTAAAGTGAAGGTTGCAGTGATCAGTTGTATAAAATTATATTTTACGTTTAATATTTTTAAAGCTTTTCATCTCATCTTTGGATATGTACAATAATTTGAGGCAAAGTTACCACGTGCATTGATCATCTTTAGGGATGATCTCAAAACCTTAAATGTATTCCGAATGATGGTCAGTAATCTACTGATGTACCAACAGTACTGAAGAATCAATACGATATCATCCTAAAATGTCTTTAACTGAATTCAGATTAATCGAGTGACAGCAATTATTCAAGTTAATCTGAATAATTTAAGCATGTAGTTTCAACGAATGATTAAATTAGGTAAATTCTTCTCTCAATATAACTGAATAGCTTTCAATACTGGTGTTTGCTACAAAAATTCATACTTCTACGCATTAATTGTCTTATATGGACTATTAAAATTCGATAGATAGATCGTATATAAATTATCTCAACTTCAGGTGTTTTAGCACGGACTAATCAAAAGTTAGGTCAGCCGACCTTTCAGAACTCATGTCCTAAAATCTGATCACGTGATGTTTACTTGATATGCAAAGCAATCTCATGAATGAATACGCATTTTATAAAGAATGACATGATCTTTTGGTTCCAACTTCAGATCAATGTGGGAATTTAGTATTTATAATGATATTAAATAAATGCATTTGCAAGCTATTGTCTTGAAAATAATGCACATGATATAAATATACATAACAATTCATGAGGTGGGTATATCTAGCATATTCATCAAATATACACATCTCGTGTCCTCGTCGCATGGATACATCATGAATCTTTATCAAATGGATGCATCTATATCTTCGTCAAGGTCTTCATCGATTGGTTACATCCTGTGTCCGTTTTTAGAACAGGAGAGAAGCGCCATAACATACGAATGTTTAAAAGGTCAAAGGTCAAAGTTATGGCGATTGCTTTCGATGTGTATCAAAGCCACCGAATCGTATTTGCAGACGAGACAACAAATTCACAAATTTTACATTAAAATTGTTTATTTGTTTTCTTGTATAGTAAATTAGAATGGGATTCAAATGTTGTTTAAAATATCATTCATTGCTACAACACTTCTAACTCATCAAAATAAAAACATAACGGAGAACATAACTTTAGATAAGCAAAGCAACGATATGCAATAATGACTATGAGAATCGTAATTGACTAACCATTGTACGACATAAACTATTATATCCTACATTTATGAGACCCTTCTATGGAAGTCCCATGTTTCATTGTTCCTGGAAATTATAGACTTGTGCTCCCTCTTGACCCAAATAAAAAATAATTATATATATCTTCCAGATTGTGGTATGATATTTTCTACTTTCAACGCGAATTTCCTTCATCACATAAAATAAGCAATTATTTTCTTTTGTCCCTTAACGATAATGAACTCCATTTTCTCCAATTTTAACCCATAAATTGAAAACAGGACGTTAGACTACAAAAAAGGCTCCGAATAGTCCATGATAAAGATCACCGGTTTGAAACGTTTCACTAAGCACAGAAACAAACATGCCATATACTGCATACATAAGGTTTTATCAAGTCAAACATTTTTTAAAATTGAAATAGGATTGGCATCCATGGCAAAAGAAAAAGATAAAATATATAAATAGATCAATAAATAAATAAGTAAGTAATAACATATGCATGTGTTAATAGGAACAAACCACAGTAGCTCTTTCAATTTTGAAAACGAGGTTTTATTTTCTTTTTAACTTTTCTCAATTTATTCTTTATTTTTAATTTAATGTTCTGTACTATGTAAAACCTTCTTTTGAGAATACCTTATTTCTGAAGCAAATGCACGTGCATAAAACACACACACACACACACACACACACACACACATTACCTCTAAGTCACAACTGGGATGAACGTAATCAAAAGCCGCCATTTTGATATGATTGTTGATTGAATGGGGGAATTAATCAGTATCTAATAGGCGTTACAATGAAAGTTTTACATCGACGCTTTCAAATGAGAGTACATGTAGTTTTATTTTATCGATGGGACTTAGGATTGTAATTGTTACTTTTGGAGAGGATACGGGCTGGTGAATATGAAAGGGATGAGTGAAGACTAAAGCAGAGAAAAGTAATGGGTGCATATGCAGCTTAGATGCAAAGTTGGTAGCTCGAGCTAACATGTTACATGTACGAAGTTTGGAATGACGACAACGACAACAATAGCTACAACAATAGGATCACCATCACCATCAATAATAAAAATAATAATAATAATAATAATAATAATAATAATAATAATAATAATAATAATAATAATAATAATAAGAAGAAGAAGAAGAAGAAGAAGAAGAAGAAGAAGAAGAAGAAACAGGAAAAAGATCAGTATGTTGTGGGCAACAAAGCATAAACAACATCCATCCAATAACAGATATTAAGGTTATATTTGATAGGATACCAAGAATTTTGTTTCCACACAATTAGGAACCTGAGCTGCATCTAAATCTATGGAATTACCCACACTTTTCTTTATCGTAACAACCTCCTCCTACCCACATTGGACCACGAGTCGCAATTTCGAAATCCGTCTGTGTTCCGACTATTAAGATCATGGACAAACTTGGAAACAATACCTTGTAAATATACTTCGACGTAATCTGAGATTTGACCTTTTTGGCCTTTCCCATCTCAAAGAATCACCGGAAAGTAAGCCAACAGAGGCGTAGGTAGGGAAGGGGGGGGGGAGGGTGCAAAAGGGGACAGATGACCATACACCACAACTAATTTTACTATATGTTCTCTACATATATTTCTCAGCACTGACCTTTCCACAGTGTGACAATCAATACAAATCATATGAAAATCTAAAATACCCCCAAAGATGACTTCACGATGAAATTCTTGTCAAGGGTCGACCGGCATTTTTTTGAGTGGCTGCACCGTAAACAGAGCAGCATGTACACAAAATACTGATTTCACTTCCAGATCATCACTAAGGCCTAATTACACAGTGTGCACTGTCGCCAAAATACATACAGACAACCACTCTCAGAGCTCCCCATCTCTTCTATCACCACCAAAATGTTCTAAAACTAGACTAGAAATACATACTGAACTGGAAGTATTAATTGTGAGGTGATTCCAGATGCCCCTAGGCGCCAGACTAGTGGGGGCGCCAAAATAGGCTTTAAAATAAGTTATATGTGGAATAATGGGTTTCAGAGTTGAGGGGGTGGGGTGGGGTTGGGGGCTTACAAAAGAATCTTGTCCCCGAGTTCCAAAAACTCTAGCTACGCCTCTGTAATCCAAAAATATTATACTCCTCTTGTAAATTCTTATGGTACTGACAAGAATAGGCAACGTGTTTTGTGAATTTCTATTCTGCGGTTTTGAATGAAAATGTTAATGGACATAAGGTGGCTGGGAAGGATATAGTGTCATACTATTGATAACGTCAAAGCGCGTGAAGATATCATGTATAATGTATAAAAGAAACACACTTGGATTATTTATGTAGTCAACATATTATTACAGTCATCAATATTTTCAGTTGGCACTTTAGTTTGCTTGTGAATTCAAAGGTCTTATATTTATTTGCAGAGTTACACGAGAATAGAAATCTCGAGTAGTTATCTTAAGGTTGTGAGCAACACTAGCTGTTGTCTATATTACCAGTCTGTGTCGTCACTGTAGAGTCCCATCGGTATTTTTACCACTTCTTATAAATGCTATTTTTGTTTGCAGCCGGATACACGTGAAATTTCAGGAAAAAAAATATAGGAAGCAGATACAGTGCGCCTTTTATGTAAGATTTTTAAATTCCCCAAGTAACCCAATAGCACCTTGTAACTGGGGACTACATATTTTTTATACAGGGTTTACATGGATGCGAATTCGTGTTTATTGGATTTGTTTGCAATCTAGGTAGGATAAACATTACGTAGATATGTAAAGCAACACTGAATGAAAAAGAGGCTGCTCATATAGCGACAATGTGACTGGTTCTTTGTTTATTTGGACCACTTACACGTAAACGACAATATGACAGGTTCCTTGTTTACCAGTTATACCATTTTCCTCTATATGACATCATTTTCAAATTAAAAAAAGAAGCATTTATTTGAACGACAAGAAAATATCGCTCACATTCCTTTCTGGATTAAAGAAGATTGAAATAAATTTATTTGAAATAAAGAAAAATCTTTCAGTAATACAAAGATGTGTTATTGTTCAATATTAAATTAAAGAACGCTAAGTTGAAAGAACAAAATAAATGATCTCCAAAACTGTAAAGGAGAGGCGAGTTTTAGATGGTAAAAAGATGGTAAACCAAATGAGTTATGGAGCAGATCAAGTTGAAATAAGCGTATCCTTCTCCCCAACCTTAAATGCGTAATACTAGTGTGCGATAATATCGTCTGCGTGCTCTACATCTACAATAAAGTACCCTTAGATTCATAGACGTCACTGTCTATGGACTCCCTCTGTCCGAAACATGTAAAGACCTTAATCAGTTTTAATAATTGTTTGCATGTTATCTTTGAATTTCAAAGGATTTTTCCGGAAGTGGAGTGGTGCACGTGGTAGGGGGCGTGGCTTCGTTTGTGGGGGCCGCGCTGGTGGGGCCGAGAATTGGTAGATTTCATAAGATCACTAAGACGACAGCCCTTATCAGGGGACATTCCGTACCGGTGAGTCTTTCTTTCGATTCGAAATACCAGATATACATCAATTTTAATGGCATGTAATCTATGCCATTTATTTCTTGCCAACGGCATTCCTGGCCATAAAGTGATATATTTGAACGCATATAAGGAATGTGGAAAGTGTTCGTAGTAAAATATAGGAAGATAACGCTCTGACAAGAGCGGGATAGTAGTAAAACAGCGTTCAAAATAAAGCTCAATAACATTGAAATTGTCTCTGTGTAATCTCAAAAATTGCTGAAGGTATCTTCAATGATAACAATCTTCATTGATAACACAAAACACACAACGACACTCTCAATTTAAGTCTTCCGGTCAAATTATCAATACTGATTTATAAAACAATACTACTAACATATAATATTATACAGAATACGTATACAATTGTTTAAGGGTACCATACATGAGATCTTATAACAAATATATTTAATTTTAGGCTTCAGGTTGAAACGCAGCTGCATATAATACACACTGAATTACGCATGAGAGAGAGAGAGAGAGAGAGAGAGAGAGAGAGAGAGAGAGAGAGAGAGAGAGAGAGAGAGAGAAGTGTTGAACATTTTATCAGTGCTTACTTGCTGCAATATGAATCTCTTCCCAGTTAATTTTATTGTTTGTGTTTATTTTTTTCACAAATTACTGATAGAATATATATTATCTTATATTTGGTTACTCGCAGATGGCAGCACTGGGTGGTTTCATTCTATTTTTCGGATTCCTGGCATTTAATGGTGGATCTCAAATTACCATTCATAATGAGGGTGACGGCGCCGCTGTCAGCATCTCCGTCGTCAACACTTTCATCTCGGCATCCTTTTCTGCCTTCACTGCTTTTTTCATCAATCGAATACACATATTCGGAGACAGCTCGTGGAGTTTGCTTCGCACTATTAACGGATCACTTGCTGGAATGGTATGGTTCTAAACCAACAATGTAGTTTGCTTGTTTGTCTGTCCGTTCTGGTCTCTCCGTTCATCTGCTTCTTGAATTATCTATAACTTAATGCAACAATGTAGTATTCGACCAGGTTCGTACATGCCTGCTCTTTTTCTTTCCATCTTCCTTTATGTTTCTAATCTTTATTTTATTTTTCTATTAGCCCCGTAATAGGTTGAACGCTGGGTCGGGGAACCATCCCAATGGTCACCTTACAATCAAACAGTACTGGTTTCCATATAATCTAGGAATAATAAATATAATCTACAGGAAAGAAAGCACAAACACGCATGCACACATGCATATGGTACACAATCTAGGCGACCATGACTTTGTGATATTACAATATTTTTTTTCCTGTTTACCATCAGATCAGATACAAGTTACATATTCATTATTGAGGTCCTCTTTTTGTTTACATTATCAGTGTATTTTTCAATGTTCTTATGCATTGCAACTATTTGCTTAGAAGCATAAATATAACGATTTTTCGTATTGAATCTGTAAGTATCAATGTAATATTTTGCTAAAATTAAGCAAGAAATTACCCAGACTGTCCAGTTGTTCCCTACCTAAAAATGTTCCTTTATTGATAAATGTACAATATTTAGACAATAAATGGCAAAATGTTCAATAACACGGTGCCAAATCTGTGAAGTAATATTGCAATCATAGAAGACATGCTCAATTCTTTCGTTTTCACTCTTACAGGAAGTACATTTGTTGTTATCCAATATGTTAATTCTTTTCCGATAATCATTAGTAGCAATATTCTATGGATTAATATAAAGTTAAAAGAGATCTGCTTGGTATCCTTAGTACAATATTTTGGACGTCTATTAATCTCAGATCACTCCTCAATACTTATTTTATTTTATTAAATACTTGCATCCAAGTTTCTTGCTTAGAAGTGTGCTGCCTTTTAGCTTTTTTTAAAAAAAAGTTCTTTGTATACAAACTTATGTGAATTTTGTTTTTGCAAGTTCATTATTTTATCCTCCTGATTATCCTTTCCATGCTTTTAGAACTTTGGATATTAGGGTGAATTCTTTCAAGAAATCTTTGCTGCTAATCTTTGTTTTATATTTCAAAAGGTATTAAATTACCGTGATCATCTACTAGATCATTCAGAATTTCCAAAATCAGCTTCTGTACAGGATTTGTGTTGATAGAACATTTTAGGGGGAACACGATTTAATCACTCATGGATAGATTGTCGTTTGTACTTAGCGGTTCCTCTTTCCAATTAGATGAGGCCAAAATTACATCTCTCCAAAACTGTTTTTAATGAGTTCACTAAATTCTTCTAATTTCCTTCTCCCTATATTCCAAATATCTTTTTTATTTTGAGTATAGTTGTAATGACTAAGTTCTGCCACATTCCATTTTCATTTTCCAGCAATCTTTTTACCAATCTTATCTTAATATACCTAATAAATGAAGACATGTGTATCATACTTAGTCTTCCCTCGTTCTCTGTGATACTAGTATATCACGTTTTATCCTCTGCACTTTTCCACACCATACAACTTTAAATGTGCTATTTAGTTCTGCATTATTTTGTACGGATGGATTTGGAAGTGCTGATAAAAGATGTATGAATATGAGCAGAACAACAGTCTTTGCAACAATTACCTTACAAACTATTATTGATATATGTCTTTGATTACAGATTGACAGTATCTTTTTAACTTTTATGGTTTCTTCATATAATTCATTTCCACCATTTGTTGTAAATCTGGAGAAAGATCTATACCAAGGAGTGTAAAGTTAGATGGGGACCAAATTAGGCCCATTTAGAGACATATTCTTTCATTAGAAAATTTTCTGTTTCCAGTCCAGATAGCCTTTGTTTTTGGTATGTTACATTCAAGTCAGGGTAATAGCAAAAATCCTTGCAAGATAATCATAGTTGCTTTAAGAGAAAGTTGAGATCCATAAAGAAGAATAAAAGCGTCATCGGCCTCCTGGTCCAATTTATATTCACTGACGTCAAAGACCAGTCCTCGTACATCCATATTTTGCTTTACAATTATAATCTCAAACCCAATGATAAACAAATCAGTTCTAAGGGAATCTCCTTGACGACATCCTCTTTCAAGTTTAAAAAAAGATGAATATGTCCATTAGTTATAACACAACTTTAAGAGTCCTTTTAAAATAGTTTAAACCATTTAACAAACGGAAATGTAAAATATTGCAAAGCTTCTTCCACAAAGGTCTAGTTAATTGAGTCAAAGGCTTTTTCAAAGTCTATTAACAATAATAAACCATATCTTTCTTATTGTCAAGTTGGTCAATGATATCGTTTAATAGCCTGGTATTTTATCAAATAAATCTACCCATCATATATCCTTTGTGAGTATTACTAATTATTGATTGAAGAACCTTTTAATTCTTGCTGCGATTGATCCTGAAGCAATCGTGTAGTCAATATTTGAAAGTGATAAAGACCTCCAGGTTTTAAAATATCTTCTGTCTTTTCCTTCCTTTCGTAGACATGTGATGACTCATTGAGTCTGAAAAGCTGAAAGTTTTCCTACGGTATATCCGTGATTTATTGATTTTCATATAAATCCCACAAGAGAATCCCAAAATTATTTATAGAATTCTACAGTGAATCTATTTGAGCTTGGACTTTTTTCCTATTTCCCATCCGTTTTAGGGACATATCTAACCCATTAATTGTAAGCAGACCCTGGAATGATTCTATTTCCTCTTGACTAAGGTTAATATCATGCTTAAAAATCTATTTCGAGGTTTTTGAGTAGCATAATCATCAAGCTGAGCAATTCTACTTTTGTACAATTCTATATAAAGCTGTTTTTGCTTTTAAAATATCTGTTTGATTATATATATATATATATATATATATATATATATATATATATTTATTTATTTATTTGTCCCATCATCTAAAATAATTTCCCTTATTGTCTTCTTGACGTAGTTTCTTTTTTCAAGATTTGAAAAGTACTTTGTGCTTTTTCCCCAAATTTGTACCATCTAGCTTTTGATCTTAATATAACACCTTCTATATATTTTTCCTAGATTCCTCTAATTCTGCTAGCATTCTCACTAAATGTTTCAGTTTCCCCATCTATGTTATTCGACAGTCCCCCCTGAATTTATATTATTTCCTGTTCCATTTTCTTTACTTTTTCCGTTTCTCTTTTGTTTTCCGAACATTAACATATAGTTTCAGATCTTAAAATTTCAAAGAACATTTGATAATTACAGAAAAGAGAAAGATGGAGAGAATCATCTTTATTTCCCCCTACATAATATTCTTTTACAATGAAATATTCAATATCCTTTTTCCATTGGACACTTTGAAAAAGCCACACTCAAAACCATAACTGAATGATTACTCTCGTACCCTGGTAAAATGCACGCATCAGCTGTATTATCATCATTATAACCATACAAATTCATGAGGGTTATTTTGTTACCATTAATTGCAATATCTAAAATAATAAATCTCTTTTGACTGTCACATCTTTCTCCACGAATTACGACTTTAAAAGTATTTCTAAAAAATATTGCAACCCCAGTACCATTACTAGAGCAGTGTCTAAATGTACACTTATATCCCCATTCATCTGCCCGATATATTTCATATTTCTTTGTACTTTGAGTTTCTTGCAAGCATACTATAGATATATTATTATGTTATACATAGTGGAAAATGTCCCTTCGTTTAAGGATATATAATGTTTATGTTACTATCAATGAAAACAGCAGAAATGTTACATACACATGTTCTTGTACAGGAATGTATGACTTTCACACTCACACTCACACAGAATACACACATCCATAATAAAATAAACCATGGTGTTACTCTGTGTGTGTGTGTGTGTGTGTGTGTGTGTGACAGAAAAAGTGACAAACAAAATAAAAAAATTGTGCGAAACCTACTCTACTCAAGGTCTTTCAGAATCTACCTAAATGAGCTCAAGTTCTTTCGAAGTTACAAACTATATATTATTGCGCCGTCTACAAAATGTTTCATCCAGGATATAATGTGTCCTATCTTGATATAAGATTTTGATGAGCTGACTTTGTTGAAGCTTTCATGAAGTTATATTCTAAAGGCATTCTGCTTCATTAAGTTGGAATATATATAAATGTTTAATAAACTCATTTTCAAAATAAATTGAAGACTATGTGTCTGAGAAATTAAATAAATGAGTGTGTTTAACTTTTTATGTACATAAAATGATAGTTAAGACCACGTTTTTCCAACCATCTATTTGGTTTCTCAAAAACATAGGCACACACATTTCATTGTTGTCCTACTGAATCAGACGATTGGGGTTATTTGTTATAGACATTCCTGTCTTGCTAGTAGGAACACTACATTGTTCAACCTTTAATTTGTATTTAATTATATTATCTACAGCAAACACAATGCTGACTTTGTAAGTACTCGCATTTTTGTATTTTGTTATGTTGTCGTTTACGTAATTATCTGTTGTGTATACGTTATAGGTGGCAGTTTGCGCTGGTTGCAATGTCTATTATCCATGGAGCGCATGCATAGTTGGTATAAGTGCAGCAGTTTCCTATCACCTTTGGTCCTTCATTGTTCGAAGTCTCCGTGTGGATGACCCACTGGACGCTGTAGCCGGTAAGATAATAATAATAATAATAATAATAATAATAATAATAATAATAATAATAATAATAATAATAATAATTTTCAATTGATTTTTGGTTTGGTTGTTAACGTGCACCTGCCATATTGTGAAAGTTCTTATGGAATGACCATGCGTCCATAGTTCGTTAACAAATTATATTATCATCTGCTTACAAAAACACAGAAGAGAATATAAAAACAAAACAACAATTTGTATCAATGTTACTACCATCAAATATAGTGACCGTTATTAAATTAAAGAAAAGTATGTTAAAAAAACTTCTGAAGTAAACGCTCAACATTTTTTTCTTCAAATGTGACGGAAAGTGTCGTGTCCTTAAAGTCTATCGATTTTCAAAACGATAAATATTAGTACTTTACTGAACGTTTGTTCTTAAACTGCTTACTAGATTTTAAGCAAACCTTTAATGGAAAATGCTTACAGTCAAGGCTTTCCATGTACCTTATAGACAAAAAACACCGATCTTTATCTAATATGGCTGCCGTTACAAAAATAAAAGAAGAAAATGATTTAAAAGAATGTTTCTGAATACTTTTCGATGAAAACACTGCTATATGTAAAGTCAGACGAAATATGTTTCCTATAAATTCGTCCGATAATGTTGTGAAATTTTCGCTAATTATGCAATTGAAAAGTGCATCATGGCAAAAACTAGGCGTTGAGAAGATTCAGCGTCATTTGTTCGAAACGGGAAAGGTTATCGTTATTTGTCTCCACTAACGGCAAATGCACATGTTGGTTGATACATGGGTATTTGCTACTGGCGCACCTGAATAAAAAAAGAACAAGACCAATATGCAGCATGTGCTCCATTGATAAAAAAAATAGGTGAGAATTTACCTGTATGGTTTGCCTAAATTGTTTTTCTTTTCTTCTGTCGATCAGGAGAATATATATGATCATTCTGCTTTCTATATTTCACGTTTAATCTCCATCGAAATTAGTCTCTTCAAGGCAGAAAAACTGTTTATGCTACTGATTATAGGTAAATTTTAATATCGTTTCTCTTCATATATACATGTAATGGAATCTTGAACTGTGCCAAGAGCATCTAAACACAGGTCAATATTTACATCGGTTTAACTTTTTTTAATTTACATTCTGTAGCTAACTAGCAAACCTATCAGTGCGCATATATTCAAGGAAGCTTTCCTCTACTTGAACAAGTGCGATCGTGGTTTAATTTATATTGTTTCTTTGAAGCGGGTAGACTCCAGCTCACGATCATACCGAAATGCAAATTAAAAAGTTATGGAATAAGATTCACTGCAATAATATCCAGTATCACGAATATGTTACACTAAAAATTGCGCTTAACGACTATTTTCGAGGCGGAGTGAAAGAGGTCTTCATTTACAAATTTTATGTTAAGTACCGGTAAGATACAAACATTGATTCAAGATGAGTGGCTTGAGAGACAGAATTACATAAATATCGGGATAGAAAAGAAATAGTATGATAATAGCAGCCTGACATTTGTATTACACATTTGGGCTGATTCCTCGTATATCCCTCCCCTACGACTTTATCCCTCGGCAAATGCGTGTGAATCTCGATAAATATTCGTTTATGATAAAAGCACGAGGTTGGCAATTGAATCGCACGACGAACCTCTAGCGAGGAAGCCATAATGATTCGTAATGTCAAAATCCTCATGATCTTAAGTTATCATGGACTGTGATTGTAACCTGTGTGAGCCTCCCCCCCCCTTCCACTCCATGAAGTTTCCACGAGGATACACCACTCTGAACTCGCAGGTAGATTTATCTACTTTTTACTGCTAGTACATTAGTTATCTGTTTTTCAATCGCTAACGTCCAGGTACCATATCTGAGCATCAATTCTTGGACGTTTTCCATACTGACCAAAACGGTCTCGAACTCTAGAAGCTAAGTGTTAGATCATCGATGGCGACTGAGTATAGTTTAACGATTGTATGTAGACTGTTTTGCGTTGCAGTGAGAATTCTGAATAAATGCGTTTTCGTTAATGCAGCCGTAACTAAATAATTAATCCAGCGACACCTGCGGCACCGGTGACTATCAATATAGTCATGAGAGCAAATCGGATTGGTGTACCTTTGTTGGTTGCTGTAGTCATAGTCCAAGTAACACCAAGGCTAACGGCGGTCGTGGTGGCGACTCCGCAAATAACATATACGACCTCACGCATGTGTTTGTATATCGCGAATTAGGCGGTTGTTTTTGTGATTAAATCTCGCAGGATTTATTCCGGTTCGATTATTTGCTTACGTCGGAAACTGTGCGAAAAGCTGGCCTAGTTCAGCTGCAACACGCGCACTAACTTCCAACCAATCATTTTTGTACGGGTACATCTGTCATGCAATCATGTAAACTATATTCCGGGGAATATTTAAGTCTCCAGCAAAAGTTCCTCCCTGGAGCCTGGCGCTGCATTCATATAGAACCATAGTGATTGCGCCCAAACTACGTGCCTTTTATTGATCTTTTTTTTCCTTTCGCGGACGACTGAGGCCTTGATGAATATCAGTCGTCCTAGTTGAGTTAATGTTGGTCTAAGATAATACCTGGGGAATCTAACCATGGTTGATTTGGGGATGAATTTTACTTTGTCGTTGTAGAAATGGAGTTTGGCTGTTTTGATACCTGAAAGTTATGTCTCTTTTAGCCGAGCATTTGTGTGCGCTAAGGCAGCAAGTCAATGCTGTCCTCGACTTGACACACCAACGGAGGTGGTCCGAACTATCCTTTTCTAATTGACGAGTAAAAGATTATATATCAATATATACAAGGGTCTGCTAATGTCATACTTCTGAACATATATTCGCTGACAAGCGAACAAAATTACCATGAATGCTTACATGCCATGTCAGCCGATCCTAAACATTACCTCCAAATTCCTCAAATTTATTATTATGTGGCTGTTCAGAATCCATATCGATTATGTAGTTATAAATTTAAAACATAGACCACAAAGATGGTTAAATACCCTTCCGAATATATACTGAATACCTGAAACTAAATGTCACCTCAGAAAATCATTGCAGTTGATATTTTATACATTCTACAACATTGCCGGGTTTGTCGTTGCGTGATATTGGTGGCAAACACCAATATTTCGCTGACCATTTATCAACATGACCATTCTTCACAACCCTTTAAGATAAACAATGCTAATTCGGACACACATAATTTTAGGATGTGACGTTTTGGTCTGTCAAATCCATCTGCTTTCTTTCCTCTGTTTTTGCAGTGATTTCATGCACATTTGACATTTGCAGTTTCCCAGTTTGATCTTGAAAACTCAAAAGCTTTTTTACCTATCCACTTTGTCTTTAAAAAATATAATTTATTTTGATCCGTTACAACATCTCTGGCTTTTTACGTAAAACAGACTTGTTCCAGATAGACAAGTTTTTCCATAGTGCTGAGACGCTCATCAGCTGTACCAAGTGCTATTTCTCCAGATTTTCTTTGTACCATAGACCTTAATTCTAATAGCCCATGTGACATAATTCTTTTTAGTCAATCAAAAACAATGAAACATATTTGCTTGTATACTGTATATGGTGTTTATGTGTTGTTTTTCTTAACACTATCAATCGATTTGTTACAGTTCATTTTGGAGGAGGAATATGTGGCGTCATTGCTGTTGCCTTCTGGGACAAACATAATGGAATTGTTTTCAACTGGAATCCAAAGTCAGGACTGGTGAGGAATTTTGTTTCAGTATTTATTTTCACTCTTGGTGGACATTAATATATTTTAATTAAGTAACTTAATAATTAACTAATGTTAACTTATCAATTACTAACTTACTTATTCACAATGTAATAAATACACCATCAACGTTGACATATATATAGGGATGATCTAGTACGTTTCCTTCTTATTACACGCTGAACAAACACTAAGTGCGTGCTGTTATCACGTCACCAGTTTTTTTTTTCTTCTCTTTAGACTTCTATGCTAAAGTTTGGTGAAATAGAACGAATGAATAATTTCTAGAAGAAATGAATATATAGTCCTCTACTTGACATAATGTCACAGTTAAAACGTTTGTAAAAAAAACAACTTTTACCTAATGGAAAATTTAATTCTAGAAGGTTCAAAATGATTACAAAAGAGAATCTTAGTTATAATTAGAAGGACTGTCATTGCAATTATAATATAGAATGTAGAATTCATGAGGTAGGCCATGCATATGTTTAGGATAATTCCAATGACCTAGACCAAGACCCAAAAAAATATGTTTACCTCTATTAATAATTATCCTAATAATAAACCCATACCCACAGAGAAAATATAAGCTATGTATTAGTTGTTTACAGATTTAAAACGTCAATGATTCAAGTCAGTTAGAAAGTGAACTTGATGTTGGACAAGGTTATGTCCAAAATACAACTATTCATTGTATACAATGAATTAAAAAAGTTAAAAGAAAATTAAACAAACAATGCAAATATCAGTCACAAAACAAAGAGAGATAACTCTGATGGAATTAAACAGGAAAAGAATAATTCAGTCGCTACATATAGATTTTTAAAGATGTGTATCACATTACATATTTTTTCCAAATCATAACACATAAAAAACACGATCACAGTATTAATTAACATGAACTTTCATACTTCCAGGCGAGTAAACTTTTGTAAAGTCTAACAGAAACTTCAGCTTCTGTATAATGCACAAATCACGGCTAGTTTTTAATGTTTCCTACACATTCATCTTCCCCACCTCCTTCGGATTGTCAGTTGGCAACGTTATACCGTAACTCTGTTGCTGCATAACATGGCGTGTACGTGGGGGAAAGCACATAACCCCAATTTGTTCCACACGATATTGCTAATAATGTTTTGAAAAGTATGTTCGAAAACAATCAACTAAACAGCTCCATTTTAAAGTTCTAGCGATTGTTCTCAATTGATTTGTTTGTGCTGTCATTTCTATAATAGAAGTGAATATTGTTATGGATATCAATATTGTGTGCGAAATGTTTGCCCATGATTGTACTACAAAGTAAGAACGTGGTATAATACTATTCAGAATATTGTAACGATGTTAATTTCAGTTCCTGGCATGGCAGCTGGCTGGTTTAGCCACCATTATTGGGTGGACGGCAGCATGGAGTCTCCTCCTGTTTGGAATTATGAAGCTCTTGAAGATTTTAAGGGTACCGGAGGAACTGGAACTCAAAGGTGGGGCTCTCATGTGGTGTGTGAGTTATGAAAGAGTTAAATCATGTCCAGCTTTTGCGAGCCTTGACAAGCAAAAGCTGGACATTTTTTAACGAGTTTCATAAATTTAATATTCAATCATTATCCATTTGAAACTCTTTTTATCACATAGTTTTATTCAGGTAGAAATTATTTAGATAGAAAGAAAAACGAACAATTTCATTCATTTTGACAGACGTTAAACCTTTCATTTGTTGTGCGTTAAAAATAGTCCCAAACAAACTTGAAGTAGTAAAGGTATATTATACATTTTTTACTAACTATAAATCATAAGCGTCCATCCAAATAAACAGAGCATTTTACAAAAGACAAAACATTTGTCAACACAAAATGTCCAATGCTTGTGATGTCACATTCTTTGATAAGGTACACAATATCGGTTTGAGTTGGCCTATGCAATACAGCGCCAGTCTCTACGTTTAAATTCCAAATCACAACTAAACATTAAATGAATTGCGATACTTTTGTGAAAGAAGAATACTGAATGCAGAAAGACACATATTTACTGTGATGTATTTGTGAATGGATATTTGTAGTATTTGATTTGGGACATTAGATTGTACAGAATATGTAAACAAATCTCCTTTTGAGTTGGACTTAATCACATATTTACCGCATAAATATGCCGTGGTTGGATAAAGTCCTGTGTGATGGCGAGACCGGTTTATGACTACGTTCTTCTGTGAACAAAGGTTAGGTTTTTTTTTACGTCAGTAAGTTTACATTTAAACTAAGCATGCATATAGGGTGGATTCCATGCCACAGATATAACGCCCCTTTATCCCCATCACCTTCCTCACCATCATCTGGGCAATACCGATGGCTTTACGTGTTATTGTTCTTGTCTTGGGGGTTTTGCCATTTTTGGGGGTTATGATATGTTATACGTGAGATAAAATCCCCCCGGGGGGGGGGGGGGGAGTAAATTGAACATATTGAAACAGACCAGACAATTTTTCCCCAATACCCTTTCGCGAGTCGAATAAAAGAATGGCGGACAAAAGTGTTCTATGAAAACAAACTATTCCAGAAGGCGGGGTTGAAAAAGGTTTTCCATGATCGCAATCAATCAATAAAGAGAATACTGCACAATAATTGCATGGGCTTATTTGGACCAATCAGAATCATGTAAAGTGATATATATATATATATATATATATATATATATATATATATATATATATATATATATATATATATATATATATATATATATATATCGGTGAGAGAATACGCATATTGCATGCACGAAACAAATACTAAAACAAAATTAAGAAATTCTCTGGTCCCCTAAATGTTAGAACCACTGGGAAAAATTCATATGGGATTAAATAAAAAGTTGTATAATTGTAATACTAAATAATTGTAATACTAAAGCAGATTACCGTCTCTATCATATGCAGCTGATTCCTTTTTTGGAATTAATTCCATATATTTATACATTTTATGATTCATTCTGTGATTCGACGTCGATATCCTAAAGTCTGTAGTTTGTAGTTACCATTACTAGAATTAGTTGTTATAGTGTTATATCTTGATTGTTAAAGAGCTTTGGAATATATATTGTCTTGTTGAGATTTTGATTTATGGACCCACTGACTAATGTATGGTTTCTTTTCTTTAGCCATAATTTGTGTTTCTAAAAAAAAAATCATTTTTGATTGACACAAATTTTATTTGAGCTGGAGTTTTTATTACACAACATTGCAAGTTATAGCACACCTAGCGTTCTTATAATATTTGACTTTACATAGTAACTAGACAATTCATAAGAGACACGCTGGCATTGGCTGAAAACACTAATGTGACTTTTTTGTTCAGGTTTGGATATTCCGAAACACAATGAACCAGCCTATCCAGTGGAGGCATATGGACACGGACATATCGAAAAAATCATACAGATTCTCGAAAACACACAGATTGAGGTTACTCAGGGTAAGCGAAAGTATTCCTTTGGAAAAATGAACACATTTCCGTTTTCTATTTATGATGCTTTCAAAACATGTTTCGATTGCAGCTGTCACGTCAAGCCAATTCCACTTATTCACACAAGTTCTCCTAGAAACTCCAATTGTGCATAATGGAACTTACTAATAATTTTTATGCAGAACTCAGAATTAATCCAAAGTAAAATAATTTTGAATTGGATTGGTATAGAAACCCTAGTAGTTTTCACTCTTGATAGTTATGGTATTTGTCAGCCTTGAAAACTACATGTTTATCATTTTATAGATCCTCTGTCGGTTAAGCCTAAGGGGGTGGGGGCTGGTCTGCACCAAAATACACAGCCTTATACCTGGAATTCACATATTATTTAGCCAGAGAGAAATTCAAAGAAATATATTAGAAAAAAATATCTTGTTGTCAACTATGATACATAAATTAAAGTTTGTGCAATTAATAATAAAAATAAAATTGAATCTTTATATAAGCCAAGGATCACACCTCAAAAGATTTAGTACTACTCTGTTTTTCATTCATGGCAAATATAATGGTTACCAATTATAAATAATTTTCTTCCTCAAATTATCAACGAACATTTTTCTTTTTTTAAAACGCAGTAATTTCACGGCAAAGATACACAAGAGACATGATATGCTCATGTTTTGGCAAATGTTAACACCAGATGATACTATCTGGAACATTCTTGCCATTATATGAGGCGAGTAACTGATTCATCTGCATATGGCCGTCTAATGTTGTGCAGAAAAATAGCAACCTCCTGAAGAATCTCCACAAAATCACAATGATGCAGTAAACCCTTGTATCACATCGTATCAGACAGTGCTTCATATATCTTCGTATTCTTCCATTATATGCCTGGTTTTTGTTTAGTACACAGATTTTGTGTAGTTTTGCACAAAAGGCGTTGACTTGTATTTTGCATTACGTAGTTTCGTCAACAATCAATGTTCTTGTCTATAAATGATTGACAGAAATGCATTCCTTCAGAAAATAGTTTCAAATGAAACGATAGAGTTTCGGATAAACTCGGCTTAAATAATCACAATGAAATATTTCATTATAAAAATCAGGAGCCTACTATATCTAAGAACCGTATTCAATGAAATTCTGAACATATGATGGCAGGGCACGCAAACATGGAGACTAATCTGAACTAACGAGTTCTTCCTAAAATGTGTACAGGTTGCTTTAATATTGACGCGTCTGTTTTAGCTCTCTGTATTAAAAGTTGCAACAGCTATTACTGTAGGCCAGGATTTATGGACAATTCTGTATTTCGCATAAAGGTGTTGCTACACACTGATTGCCCACGGCCTAATTGTTTGCAGATAAAACCGTACAGAGAGAGAGAGAGAGAGAGAGAGAGAGAGAGAGAGAGAGAGAGAGAGAGAGAGAGAGAGAGAGAGAGATTTGTTGTTCTTGTTGCTGCAGGGGCCGCAAGTGACCGAGTGGTCTAAAGTGCTCTCCGTTACGGATCACTGCCATCTCACCTCTGTCTGCGTGGGTTCGAGTCTAAGATTCAGTTAATGTAGTTATGTTTAGAAAGCTTGCCAGTAGCTTCTCATGAGTCGTGGTTCTTTCCAGGGGTTTCCCCGGGTTCTTCCTCCACCATTAATACTGGCCGCCATGTATAGCCTATCGTGTGCTGAAAAAATGGCGTTAAACCCTACAACAATAACAACAACAAGATCCTCGTCGTCCTTGACGTCCACGAAGACGCATGGTCACTAATGTATTTGTCGTCTTTATCACTATTTATATCATCATCATGGGGTTATTTTTCTATTAATTTCAGGATACCAAAACGTTGCGTTTGTACTGCAGGAACTGGATGACAAAGGTCCATACGAACATCCGGAAGTGAAAGCAGCGCTAAAAATGAACGGCAGCGTCACCAAATTTTAAATAGATTTATCTAGTGGTGTTTTTTTTTTTTAATATCAGGGCGTTACAAATAACATAGTTTATAATGGTCTAGAAGTAAATACATATATTATAATTTTGATCATGTTCAATATATATACACATATATATTTTTTTACTCATTGTTTGTTATAACTTAAAACTGAGAAATATGAGTTTTTGTATGATAATTGATACACTATTTGAAAGCAGTACATTTGAAATGTACATCGGAAGGTCTTGAATAACTGAATCTTTAATAAACTCCAAAATAAACGGTTACGACCGTCTGCTCTTGCTTTTTTGCATATATATATATATATATATATATATATATATATATATATATATATATATATATATATATATATATATATATATATATATATATATATATATATATATATATCTTCAAAGCCGCAAACCGAAGTTCCAATGTATTGACTCTTCGCAGATAATGTTTACTTTTGGCCAACAATTTGTTTTGAGAAATGTAAATGAATGTACACAAATGTATATATACAAAACTATTAGAATATAGAAACAGAACCAAAAGGTTATCCATAATGATATAGATGTGTACAGATTTTACATTGTTATAATGATTTCTAGCATTGATTCATACATTTAATAGAATCTGCAAGTTTGTTAGAGGCATTCGACGATTTCAACCAACATTTGCAAGCAGCCATATAATTTTAAACTTTAGTGCGTTGATTGCATCATGCGTAGGAATGATGGCCTGCGAATGTAGGAATTGTATTTTATATAGAATGCTGCATTATTTGGTCATTGTGAAAGTTAACTTTATTGCATTCAACTTGACAGCACAGCATTATAAAAGAGCTTTCCAACAAGTAGTGGTTCTATAGAATGTCCTGAATCACTTGAGATACCTCAAAGCAGTAATACATGTGTTAAATAAACAATAATCTAGTACCAGGAAACAAAACTAAAATGAATAACAAGCATGAATCTAAGGATACTACCAAATCATCCTATATGTCACAAGTTTGATCACTTGACACAAATATCCTTATTAAATGTTAAAAATATAAACATTCTAAAATACTTCTTCACGAGAAAAAGTATTGTTTCAAAACTCTCTTCCTGCCTCAGCCACAAACCATCTTTATTTTTATAACCAACACGCTTCCCCCACCCCACCCCCAAGCCACACAAAAATAAATAAATTAATGAAACCAACCCTGATATGTTAACCGCTGCTACTAAATAATTAGTTCATAGCGTTGTCATTCGATTAGAGCGTAGACTTGAACAAATGTATGTAGCTAATTAATGTACATGTTCATTACGTTAAAACCACTATTCTGAAGCTATAGATGAATATCTACAAGCTAAAATGTAAAAGATTTAAGCCTATAAAGATAATAATGCTAATCGAGCTGACCAATACATCATTTACACTAGAAAATAATGTATGAACAGAACCAATGATAAATATAGGAAAACTAAGAAGTTATAAATAGAACTTCAGGTAAATATATATATTTATATACTTGTTTTAGAGAACTGAACATTGATTGTACTAAATTAAATTTTAAAAAATATATATTTGAGCAAATCAAATTATATGAATTTAATGTTTCATTTTATATTAATCATGTAAAAAAACTTTAATTTATCTTTGAAGTATAAAACGTTCCTCAAGATAATATTTTTATTTTATTCTGTGGACGAGTGCAGAATTTTGAATCTCATTTTGATGAGATTGTGTAGTCAAATCCAACGATAAACTTACACTTAATCTGATAGAATAGCAATGTGGATGAGTATGTTGACGCTCCTAAATCAATCAACCGTAATTAGATCGCATCCAATCACACATGAGTGAGTTTTGGGGCAAAGATCAAAAGGAAGATGTCAAGAGGTTCAACAAAAAGCGAGTTTAGGGTAATGAAAAATTTAAAATAGAAGAAATAAATGTATATGTACAAGCCAGCATTTGTCCATATCGATTAATTGGTATAAAGAAATTAAATCAAATGTAATATATGACCACTTAACTCGAAGTTACCAGACCAGAAACAGAAATGGCAATTACACATATATTTTAACTTCTCATCACCTTCGAGATAAAGCAAAATAAAATGTAGTCTCAAACGTTGAATTTGTATTGAAAATTTTACTGTAGTTTTGGAAAATTTGATTTCCGTTTCTTCGCGAGGGATTATAGGTTGATCTGGACAAGTTTGACAAGAACCTTTGCTGCAAGATATGACGCTGAACAAAGATCCGAAAATTGTAGTGTATACCTGATTAAGTATATTTCGGATTAATATATAATTTTTTTTAACATTTTGTTCTTTTCATTCCAACGCCATGCTCATTCAACATTAAGTGAAATTTTTATACCCTTTTCAAAGATGGAAGAATCTTTTTTTAAATGTAAGATATGTAAGATATATATGTTTTTATAATAGAATAATACCGCTTTAAAGTTCCTAATATGTGTGCTGTTGACGTACAAACATTTTAGACAATGATTCACTTTACGTTATCGCCACGAATAATATTAGATATATTTGTCCATTAATATGCTAACAGTAATAAACTTTAAGAAAGAAGGTCATAAATATTTGTATGGAAAGTAGGTTCAGTACTCACGAATTTATTCTTGTCATGATTCATGATTGAGTTGTGTGGCAAGGTTCAAAAGGAAGAATGATATTAGAAAATAAAGTATCCATGTCAGATTTATATGCAGAAATGCAAGTTATACAAATAGATGCTAATTGTGCTTCGTATGGCTGTGCCTAAAATAAAATCAGACTAATAACCAAAGCGGAATGTTGAAATACACAGTATTAGATGTAAAACGTTTGCAAATAGGTTGAAATCTAACTGGCATTAGAATTAAGAAAGCAACAAAATCAGAGAATACACACAGAAAATAATTACTTTTCGCTCATTCACTCATCAAGAATTGAATATTACATTGAAAATATTATTGAAAAATATAGTAGTGTAAAAGCTCACGAGGAATCTGATTTTAAAAAAATAATCTGAAATTAGACAATTAAATCCTCCTTTAATGCGTTTTCATACAGGATGTTAAATACAAATAATTCTTGCTCAAACTAGAAACGAGACTCTTTTAATAGGAGTTATGCACGAATAGATTTGAAACTAGAGGTTATGAAACTAATTTGGATTTTGCGGAATAAGCTGAACCATATTGTAGTATTATAAAACTAAGATTTTTTCATGTTTGAATGAACAAGTTGGGCCATATTTATGAAAACTAATTTGTAATAATGTAAAGATTGATATAACAAGCGTTGCTAGTGAATATAATGAATTAAGATGTAATGAGAGTAAAGTTAAATATACTAGACACACAATTTTGATCACGAATAAATCTGATAAATTGGCCTTAGGTCAAAATATGTTAGCTCACTTAATTTAAACATATAGACAATCATTTTTTTATGCCATTGAATATATTATAAGCCCACCAAAAATACATTTTAAATGACCCACAAATATAACCTTGATATTATTATCACTGGTATAATACATTTCCAATACAAATACAAGACATACATCAAATTGAAAGAGAATTTATTATATGCATGTTAATGTGCATGAAACGATAGATAAATTTATTAAGCCATTTAGAATTAAACAAAGAGACAGTGTTGTAGATATGCTAATTGTAATGTGTGGGAACAGTTACCGTTACCATTACAGGAGAATACAGGATATGTCAAGAACAATATCTCAAACAAGCAAATACACGAAAAACGTCTTTTGCAAGAAGTGTTTAAATTATTTTATTATTATTTACTATACAAGAATGCACATGATTATGCAATAAAGTACACAACACAGAAGACACAATCCCTGAAAAAGGTTATGTAGTTATTTTCAAAAACTATCCTTAACAAGAGCAGCAAAGAGGGTGGACAGACCGAAACTATTTCAAACAAAATCCTAAAGGATTTCAAACCGAAACCAATTCAGGCAGACAAAAAAAAAAAGAGAAATGGTTTCGGTTTCTCACACCAGAGACAAAGTCTCCGGAGACAGAGTCTCCAGACAGACCCGGCACTGATGTCGCTGCGGAGACGAATTGAAAATCCTTTACGATTTCACAAACAGACTTATTTGTAAAACCTCACCTCGTAAATGAATTAGATTATTGGACTGGTCAGTGAGTTTGAAATTAATTCTCGTTAATGAATCATTATGACATCGCATATAGACCGGATTAGTTGGATCCTCAATTATTAAAAATCTGGGTGCAGCTGTTGGTGCAAATGAATATAAAATATATCCCTGCTGGGCTTGATTTGATCTTTCGAAATTTATTTGGTAACTTCCTTCGATGACATTACATACTAAATTCACTGAAATCACCGAGGATATATTGACTTTTTGAGGAGCGATATGCCTCCCACTTCCGTCTGGGTCATTATTATGTTTGAGGATAGTTGTTTGTTGTGGCATTTTCTTACATGCGGCGAGTATTGGTGGAAAATATTCATCGAGGAGATCGATTTTTGAATTTTCTTAATTGATCTACATTATACCCGGGGAGTTTAAATGCTGAAATATTCTCTACGCGTATATTATGTTTTTGCAAATTCTGTTCTTGATTTAGGATTTACAGCATTTATGACCGTTTGAATAATCCATAAATTAAATACTTCTTTCTCGCAATATATTTCTATATTTTTCAAATTCATTATTTATTTTTTATAAAGTGTTCATTAATTTTACTTTGAATTGGTTGAAACCATCCACCGCTTGGTTCTTATATCCGCCCACTAAGAAATCTAAAGCTCCAACATTAATGGTTCTAAATTGTTAATTCTATCCACAATAGTTGAAATGAGAACATCTGGTTTGAGATTACCCTGATCGAAAAAAAAACGTGATAGCATTTTCCATTATACCGCGTTGTTTAACTAAAATATCATCAAGGGAAATATTACTAGTTTTCAATTGGCTCTGACGATCTTGAAATACAACTATTTCGTTTGGATCAACATTTGCGAGGTTTAACATCTCGGATATTTCATCTTCGATTATTCGATCTTCCCCAAATATCAATCATTTTATGTTATATAATTTCTCTAAAAAGTGATTACTTGTGTATTTGTGTACGGTTTTATGTGGTGGTTTTCCCGATGATGAAATAGCGTCGAGTACATTCAATACTTCTATGCCGCATATTGGTGGGTCATTCATTTTCTGTGTTGGTAGCGTGGAATACCAGATAGGAGTTTTTAAGTGGTGTATATAACGCATAAACTCTTTAGGCGCCGCTAACCCATATGAATTGAAATAAACAATCACAAGATGATCAGTCGCGTATGTTCTATGTCCGCTGCTGTTATCGAGATCAATGATACCGGTTTCAGTGTTGTTTGGTTGTTTTGGTAATTGATCTCTCATAAAGACACCTCTAAAGTTTTTTATCGCTAGCTTTTTGCAGCATCGAGTAAATCAAAATTTGACATAGGCGACAATGTCTGTGACATTGTTGTTAGTAAACTGTTCCTAGTCTCAGGCCCTTTTCCTGGTAGTCTTAGACCCTTTCCTGATCGTTTATTTTTTTGGTACCCTTTTCCAGTTGCTTTCTTTAGTGTCATCCCTGCCACTGTACCCACGGCTCCTAGAGCGGCGGTTTTTGTTACCGCTGGGGCCGCGGCCGCAATCAACGCTGGTAACGCAGCAAAGAGTGGAAATATACCACCTGATTTTATCATGTTCTTAATTGCGGCCGCAGGGAGAGTGACCTGAACACCTTTTCTTATCTTTGATGGCATCATTGAAGTGTTTTATCTGACGAGTTTAATTTGACCAGGAATTAATGTAACAGAAACATGACTGTACGACATTTTATTTAATAACAGATTGATCTAATTGTCTACAACATATTTTCCACTGGCGCATCAACTACCCTCATTCTTCCACCAACACCTTCGAGTAGCATTGATTTATCACTAAGTATGACAGCAACTGCTCTGTGATTCAGAATAGTGACAACACCACCTACAACCGGACGAGTTACACGAGCTCTGAAGTGTATGTCAACTACGGATTGTCTGGTTAAATCAAGATGTTCCAGCGAGAAGTAATAGATGGGATATCGATTTTTAAAATCAAATTGTGATATTTGCAGACCAGTATCCATTTTGTTATCGCGTCCCATAAATGTCAACAAACGATGATACGCGCGTGCTATTTGCTTGGTTCCGTAATCAAGTAGTATATCCTGTTGGCCGTTTATTCTCAATGATACTTCATTAACACCTATTTGATCAAATATCATATGACTACGTTCCAGAGAGTTTAATCGCGCTTTATCCTGTAACGCAATAAATATATGACGAGGAGCTGAAACACCTTGTTATAATGCCAGGTGCCATGTAAGTGTACCATCAATATTGTTGTTAGCCATGATGGCAATGATTTTCCTCCATGATCCATAAATTATCGTAATCTTTCTTCCATGGTGATTGATGGAGTCATTACTGGCATCCACAATGATAGTTTTAATATAATGACTTTACAAGCAGCAACACCAGCATCACGCCAGATTGCATCATTATCACTACCCTTTCTCATGAGTACTACCGTATGCTTCGCTCCATAGATAACTTTTCTAACATTTCTGCAAAATCCGAAATTATGATGCAATGGAATCGCGCATGAAAATTGTCGACGCTGTCCTTGAACATTGCTACGCGTGTTGCAAACCCAAGGTTGTAATTAGGATTGGTACTTTTTATAACATCAAAGGTACCAGCTGGTCTATCCTCGTGTTCAGGAGAATCGGGTTGTGGATCAGATGCAGTAGCTCTTGGTGTATGCAATTTAGTATGCGGAATGTGTTCAGCGTGATTAGTAACATCCTTAGAGAACATCATAGAGGGACCTGCCGATTTTGTATAATCATCAGAATATCTTGTGAACCCCACTATTGTTGTGGCAACATCAACCTCACGCTCTATAGATTCAATTTCTCTTCCATCAATCATATATCTAGTACTTTCGAATAGCGCCATGATACCGTTATTGACCGTTATTGACAAAGCCAACTCTGATATTTGTGTTATCTGCATATGGTGTATCATCTGCATCATTTGTTACGAGTTCTTCTACTTCTACTTCGATAAATGCTTCAGCGGGTAGAAAGTATTTGCTTGTATCATGGACTTGAAGTTCGATTCTTGATCGAAGATCCGGTTGTACTGCATGATAGGAATAGAATTGATAATCGGACAGAATCATTCTTGGGTACTATAGCGTCCATATGAAACGCTAGGTCAGGAGCCGATTTTAACATATTATTATATATTTCTTGATCTAGATCTCGCTCGCATTTCAAACCACTTACAGCTATCATATTTGCAGTAATATTTCCCTGAGCGTCATATCGATCATTGTTCAGTGATGCTATTTTTTGATCCACCGTGCTGTTTATTATTTTGCTAATACTTGCAGGCATAATTTCCGTAGATGGTAGTGGCCCTAGTGACTTCGTAATGCTTTCCCGGCAACATCACCAACAGCGCTAATACCCTTATCACGAATAACATTAATAGCTTTCATTGATAACTGTTTTGAGATTGGTGCTATTTTTGAAGCCATTCTTGCAAATAACGCCGCAATGGTATTGCCGAGACCATCTCCGTAGTACGCTCTATAAACAGGCAATCGTGAGTTTACTACGTATGTCATGGCTAGTTTATTGTGGTTGTAGTGTATGATCATCTTATTTAAATGACATTTATCTAATGTCGTGATTTAATCACTGTGGTAACCGTCCGCTAGCTCATCAATAAACTCTCGATATACACCAATATCCATTATACCACCCTCAAATAGTCGTCTGCAGATATCAGCGGTCTCATTAATTATTTCTGGTGAGTTATTTCCAGCTCGTTTCCCTCCTACGCGAATTTCTAATTGTGATATATCCCCGAGAATATTATTAGGACAACGAAGTAGACCACTACCTGAAATCCCCCTTGGGTTTCCACTCTGAGAAAACCCCTCTCCACTACTATAACCAGTTGTACCTTGTGTATCCGTTTCCTGATCTTGTAAATGTCTAAAAAGTTCATTATTAGATTCATCTTGATCAGATGGCATATACAATGATTGCTTATTATCAGACTCCAATAATCTCAAACCCATATCATCATCATCAGGTGGTGGTTGTCGTTGAGGTGAGAAATATATTTTCTTTGAAGGCTGTTGTTTTTTTCTTTGCAATCTTTGCGGTTTTTTGTTTTTGTTTTTAGTTCTTCATATTGATCATTCACTGTACCCACCGTATTGAGATATCCAGTGTATGATAAATTGCTTTGATCAATTCGACTTGTGTTAGTTTTTATTTTGTAAAACACATTAGCCCATTGTTTCATATTTTTAATATACCCGTGTTGTTCTGGTTTCAACATTTTGTTTCTGTTTTCATAAGTCGCAACAACAAGCGCAGGAATTTCTGCTGGATCAGTCTTATCAATTGCTGCCAACCCCTCCTCATTAAATCGATTACGTAATTCATCTACTATTTTTTCATTGGTTTGTTTTGAACCAGGAGGGGGTTTCTCTAACAGCGCTGATGTTTTTTCAGTTTCCTTTGCTATTTTTGCACGTACTGGCACAGTAGCAGTAATACCCTCCGTAGTAGCAGTGATTATTGGTTTGAATAATTGTTCAGTGCCCGTTGTAAAATTGGTTTTAAATTCTTGTTTCGTTTGGAGCTTATTTCGAACGGAATCACAAACTGGAATAAATCTCTTAATCGCAGCTAATCTCTCGCGTGCTAATCTAGTTGTTAGGGCTTCACCTACCATTATAAATAAATATTCGATCTAAATTGTAAGCGCGAATCCACAGATAGCTACGCGTTTCACTTTATTCATAAAAATCGATGATGAAAAGCCCAGGAATTCATTTATAGAAAATCCATTTTCATGAAATCTTGTCGACGGATTAACCAAAAAAAACAGTACAAAATCAATGAAAAAGGCATCGAAGATTCGACGATCACGATGAAAAACACCATAAAATTTTCCTCACAAAGATAGAAATCTCATCAAAATCGATTTTCTCTAAATAAATTCCTGGGTTTTTTTCCCTCGATTTTCATGAAATTATGTCGACGGATTAGCCAAAAACACCACAAAAACGACCAAAACGACAACAAAAAAAAGGACCAAAAATCAATATAAAAAATATATTTCAGCAATTAACAAATAAAAATAAAATCCATAGATGCTCACCCACTCCGAAATTCTTGTGAATTTCACTACAGTGTTTCATTACTTCCGCGTTGGTGATAAATCACCACGCAAAAAAAATAAACAACATTGAAAGGTATTATAGAGTTTCTGTTCTGCGTGAGTAAGCATACCTGTCTATATAATTATTTATCTCGGTGCTTTAATCACTGGGCCTTTAGGATTGTGGATTACTCATACTTGCAAACAGGTATGGGTATTATATATGTTTGTGTTTAAGGTGTCAATTAATCCATGAAGAGATTTTTCACTGTTTTGAGGCAACCAAAACGGGAAATTGATTTTCACTCTGTCTGATGATTTCTCTTATTGTTTTGATTTTCGAGTTTACTGTGCGTTTGATTTCATGTTGTTTGCCCAATTCGCCTCTGACCTTTTCAACCGCAGTGAATTGCGGGATAAATTTGTTGATGTCGTTACAAAATGCACGTGAGTCATTTACCGCGTGCTGAATTCGTTTGATCAACCCATACTGCCTTGGAAGGACATATCTATTATTCTGGGCGCTATCATCAAGATCATGAAATTCAGAGAGAATCTGATTACAATCTAATTTATCTGATAATTGTATTCCTTGATTTTCAAATTTGAAATCTCAATTATAATGACATTCATATTTTCGAAATTCATTATATGATATATTATATATCTAATATATTTTGTATATCTAATAAAGAAATTAGGGGTCATTCTTGACCCGTTTTCGTATGATGTGATGAACTCCATTCGCCCTAAGGTGTCGTCAACATCTTATTGCGCTTAGAGATATATATGCAAGTTATGATATGATTATATATGATTATATATGATATGATTATATATGATATGATATGATATGATATGATATGATATGATATGATATGATATGATATGATATGATATGATATGATATGATATGATATGATATGATATGATGAACTCCATTCGCTCTAAGGTGTTATTCACATCTTATTGAGCCTAGAGATATTATGCAAGTTATGATATGATTATATATGATATGACATGACATGACATGATATGATATGATATGATATGATATGATATGATATGATATGATATGATATGATATGATATGATATGATATGATATGATATGATATGATATGATATGATATGATATGATATGATATGATATGATATGATATGATATGATATGATATGATATGATGATATGATATGATGAACTCCAATCGCTCTAAGGTGTTATTCACATCTTGTTGCGCCTAGAGATATATATGCAAGTTATGATATGATTATATATGACTGTATATGATATGATATGAACTGCATTCACTCTAAGGTGTTATTCACATCTTATTGCTCCTAGAGATATACATGAAAAACACCATTTGGAACCTCTCAGGTGTTATTCACATTTGAGAGGCCCAGAGGTTACATATAAAAGACAACACATCCCCGTTTGGAACCTCTCAGGTGTTATTTGCATCTGAGAGACCCAGAGGTACCACGAAGCATAGTCTCCGAGAGGGGGATCTAACTCGTCAAATAACGGGTTAGAACCCCAAGAAGGTATTCTTGGTGAATGTACGTAGATATATAGATATTTACATATTTAAATATTTACATATTTACAAGTATTTACATATTTACATATTTACAATGATATATGGTATTTACAATGATGATATATGAAATAGAGCAGCATATACACATAAGGGGCTGTTCTACTTTCAACTGAAACCACCATACCCCGAACAAAATCACCCCGGGTTGAAAGCAAAAACACATTCACACCGTGTGACGGTGTGTGACATATGGTGGTTTCACGGTTGAATTTCGAATGTCTTAAAGCCCCAATTATATATAGAAAAACCTTCCGATCGGTATCGTCGACAATAATGCCTGCCACGAGATTCGAACTATGGGCCCCAGGACAAGATCCCAACCGTGTATGGAATACACTAGTGTTCGTAATCTACGGGTATATAATTTTTATAATATAAGTGTATCACGTGAAGGGTTTAACGGATGGTGTATAAACCACACAAACAAAGCCATTCAGTTAGACCATGAGTCATCAAAAAATCCCACTGAGATCCGGTGACAATGTTTAAAAAACCAACACACAAAAGAAGGCCATTCAGTCATCGAAAAATCCCATTGATATCAGTGACTACAACAAAGGAGTTATCTCCGTTTCATAATCCATACACATGCCCACACGAGTTATTCCCCTTAATGCTACATATAATTATTTAGATGTAAACGAATTGAATTCTATGTCCGGTTCCCTTGGAAATCGCTGATTGATATATTTGTTCTGCAACAAATCGTACTAAGGCTCTACAAATATTGAAATATCTACCGGCTTCAATCATTTATTTAAATACTCTTTCTTCGTTAGTTGCTGTATTAGATTTTATAGGTATAGCATTTTCGAGTGTTTTCCAGTCCCTCCTCGTTTGGAATTTTCACTCTGAGTAATAGACTGTAGATTCGATAAAGAATCGTTCTTAGGATTGGAATCAATATGATCGATTACAAACCCATCTTTTATCAATCCATGGAAACACGCGTATGCGATTCTGTGACAGAAGTATTTTTTTCCTCCAGCACCAAACATAAAATATCCAAGACCATTGTCCGTCCCTAATGGTTTCTTTAGTCAGCGGTGTCTGACAATACTATCACGAGGTGCTTCATAATCGTTGATCACGGGATGTGGATGAAATTCTTGGTTCATTTATATACTAAATACTATTTGTCTAATTCACTATTTGGTTTAATTATTACTTGAGAATCTATATAGTCTTGATGTGTTCTTATGAATTTGTCTCTGACAGAGTCATTGACGGAATCTTTAATGGAGTTTCTAACTCTATTATCATAATAGCGCTTTAGCTCTCTGTATCGCTTACCACCGCAATTGAGACATAAGTGCGACTTACCCTGCACACCTATCCCATATCGTATGCAGGGCCCAAAACTTCCACGACGTACGCTTTGTAAATGATGTCCACAGAATTCATTTCTGCATGATTAGTTATCATAAGCCATTTGCAATGATTCATTATATAATAAATTCTTTATTTAAATACTTGTTTTAATTATAATGTGGAGGAGATCGAGAGATTATCGAAAATTACGCCATGGAAAAATGTTGAATTCAATCTCGATAGTCTCCACTGATGTACCAAAGAGTCTAATAAGTGATAGAAGCATGATAGGTAAAATTCGTGATGGGTTTAATGAATTCAAGCGCGATACAGGAACATCTCATTGTTGGTCAACATTTCGAATTGATGGTAGTGTTGATGCTACCATGAACGACCAAAACGCAGCAGTGATAATCTCACATCTTGACAAGCAAAGTATTTTTTAAGAGTGAAATTCATTATCCGCTCAGAAACGGGAAAATGGATTATACGCGACAAAGTTGAACCCATCCTGAAAAATAAGAGAACTGTCGCTGTGAGTCAGGATTCCAAACCAAGAATTCTGACCGGGTTTGACAAACCGTATTACGAGAGAGCTTATCCTGTAACCGCGGTTGTTAACGGGATATATCCGTTAAATGATGAACCGAGTATTGAAAAATTAAAACCCATGAAATATTCGTCGTTGAATTGTGTAGCAGAACGAATAATAGAACATTTTACAAATGCATTGCGTGAAAATAAATTGACGGATCTAAGACGCCAAAAAATAAACGAAAGGGGATTAACATTGAAGGAGAGAGGAGCAACAATTCAAAATGTGGCCGCGTTAGAACGGATACTAAAATTCCCAATATCCGTAGAGACAGTAACAGGCGAGATATTATATGAACTGAAATATAAATCGAGAGGATCTCCAATCAAAATTATTGACCATAATGCATCCTTTATTTCTCAGTCAAGTAAAAACGTACCTGTGTCAGTGTGGTTATTTCAGAGTTTTGAAGACGAAGAGGGTAAATTCGATCAATTTGTAAGACGCAACGGCGAATTATATCGTACTGAAGTCCTCCACAACGAGATGAAAAAACTAGCTAGTGGCTTGTCAACGGAACACGACGAACAATTACTAACAAACTGTTTTACAAAACCGTCAGTTGCAGCTCATTTCATGAGAAAGAGAAATCTATGGAAACCAACACGAGCAGAATTTCTCTCGGATATCCAAGATAGTTGTGTTGATTATGGCCATGAAGGATTATGGAATACAAAATACGACCCTGTAAACATCATTTCGGTTGATATGATTGCGTGTTATCCAGGGAATTTTCTCGGGTACGGAGAATGCTCTCAGTATTTTAAACGATTTGGGCATCCCACACATGAGATGACCCGTGTTGCGATTAATGGACCACTGCCCGATTTTGATTTAACCGGATTTACTCGTGTGATATCATTTGAATTGGCTAAAGGACTTCATCCGTGCTGTTATGTTTAGTTTGGTAGACATATCTTTGAAAAACATTGGATGCCAATAGTGTTATTATGGTATATGATTGATTCTAAAATGGTGATATCGCTGATTGTGAGTGAAGCAATTATATCATATCGGAAACAAACTGAAGTCTGGTTACCACAACCCGATAGTCTAGATATTATAATCTGCGAAAACAAAAAACAATTTCCTAATCTAGATGAAGAATATATTGTGAAATGGTCCAAGAATTATTTGAAGTTAGAAATAAACACGCAAAAGATATCGGTAGAAGAATAGTTGGTAAGTTCATACAAGGTGGAAAATACGACCATAAGCGACATGCTTCGCGGTTGATTATAGATGATGCTGAATACGATTTTATAATCGCAGATGTAACATCTAGGGGTATAATTGTCAATCGTAAAGACACTTTCGTGTCAGATGGAACAAAATTCGGTACATTTGTTACTTATAACGACAGAGAAAATCCTCAGTATACTTACTTAAGGTCGTCTATGCTGGCTTATGCTTCTGTTAATTTACTTTCGATGATAAATAGATTTCCTGACACCGCGGTTAGAGTCGCCACTAATTCATTTTATATAGACGTAAAACATAAAGAAGCAGTGGCTGAATTCACTAATTCAGACGAGAGTTGGGAATCATGGAGAATTAAAAAGGAAATGCTGCGTGATTACTCCAAATCAGCAGATGTTAAAATTGAAAACAATTACTTGAAAAATAATCAGATATCAGAACTATCTAATGCACCGTCGTGTTCCGATCCAATATATAGATATAAAACCAGTTACCGAAACGGCTGTAGTAGGTGTTGGTCGGATAAAGATCCTCGCCAATTTACCGTAGACAGACAAGATATCAGCGTCGTAGGTCATACCAGAGATAATATGATGCTGACTTGTCTTGAGTGTAACAGACGCAGAGGTGCTAGTTAAGACCACGCGGAGGTAATTGAGTATCCTCGGGTATCACTTGTAATCGTTCACGAGTAAATCCTCGCTGAGGAGCAGTTGAATCCAACCAATAGACTGGCGGTCTACCCGTAGATCTCGGTATGCTAGATATTGTATGTGCAGTAAGACTCCAAATAGGATCAGTAGCTCTTTTTTTTACCACCTTCAAGCTCTCCTGGTTCATATAAATATCTAACAGTGACATTGCCGAGTATTGGTTGTTTTGAAAAATCATTTTGTGGTTTTATGGGTATATACTTCTTTTTAAAATGGGTATATACTTCTTTTTAAATCTCGTTGTTAGGATTCATATTAATTGTTCGAGTAATCTCATTATTTAGCGCGGTAATCACGCCTGGTAATTTCTTGAATCATTCACGAGATCGTTTATCCTGAATAAATTTCTTCGCGTATTGATATCCAAATAACTGCTCAGCAAGTGTGCGATTAAATCGTTCAACAATTGCTTGATCGCGATGTAATACAGTATGTCCTCATCTGATGGTGACATTATGATGTTTCATTGTTGATAACACTGCACCCTGAAATTCCTTGCAAGGATCAACTTGTAATAGATTTGGCCAATGCAGAGGACCCCGCCGATCAATCCTTTTAAACGCAGAAGCCACTTCAGTTGATGATTTTGTCTTTAGAGGTTCTGCTTGTTTGTATCGACTCGCAACATTAACTACGGTTAGCGCGTACTTGTAAACACCATCATGCGGCAGAAATAATATATCAGCTTGATGAACCTCATTAACGACGCTGACATCAAAATGCGAGAAGTTAATTTGTTTAGGTGGTAGTAGATAAATTTGCCATATCACCTGTTTGGATAACCAATCCGCTGCTGTAGTATTTTTCACCTTTGCGGCGCTAGCAAGTTTATTGATTGCTGATTTACCCCTCCTGTATCATCTTGGGGAATAATAAATAGATTCCATGATGTTATTAATTACCAGCACCCAACATCAATTTACTTTTCATCGCCAATTTTATCAACCATGAAGCCAATTTTTCTTTGAAGGATTTATCAGTGATAGAATTCAACGCATGAATCAATTTCACATATGCGATATGTCTGTGTTGCAGATTACTGCTTTTATAAGCAACATCATGAGCATGACACGCGTATCAATAGCGTTTATTGGATACTCACCGGGTTTGGGTTGGTTTTGATCATCGAGTCGGATATCCAGTCTGGTCCCTGGTCCAAAATAACTATACCCTGGAAGATGTTTTTCTCCCGGATATTTTGCCCATGATGTTCCTGGGAGTTTTACTAACTTGGCTGCAATATCACCTCCTCTTTATTTTTTTTAAATCCTTGATTTATCAAGGGAAACAATCTAAATTTTTTGGTACCATATTGTGCACACTTACCAGGAAGTGCTGACCTGTTATTTTTAGTTGTAATCGTCAAGTCATTTGTACTAGTACGCTTCTTACATTTCACACAATATAGATCCATAATTTATTTATAATAACATGAATGTAATTGATTTTTCGGCGACAAAAACACGAGAACCTGTTAAACATCATGCAGCGCTACCAAATTATATTCGTACGATTATAATTGGACCATCTGGAAGTGGCAAGACACAATTGCTACTTAATTTGATAACGAGTTGGATGAAATGGAACAAGTTGTATTTAGTAGTCCCACGTGTAGACGATCAGGATGTTACGATGTGTTAAAGGATTTTAACGAGAAAGCAAAATCGGAAATCGATGAGGATATTATTGAGTTTATAACCGATATCGCGGAAGCACCGAGTATTGATGATATTGATGGAATTATTAGCAATTTAGTTGTATATGATGATGTCATGTTAGACAATCAAAAGAATCTCGCCAGGATATTTTCCAGAGGTAGGCATAAAAATACTGATGTGATGTATGTCACTGAACGATACACACAAATACCAAAAGTAATCAGAGATAACTGCAATATTCTTGGTGTATTTAATGGAGTAGACACACATACGCTACGAAATGTTCACCAGACTTGGTGCAGTGGAGATATATAATCTATTTAGAAATTTTTTTAGTCACGCTCAGTCAACCGCACATGGATTTGTAACGATAAATTTGCATCATCCTAGATCAAGATATCGTATCGGACTTGATCGAGTATTCGGTTGAAACAATTCGTCTCCACAACGCCATCACTGCCGGGCCTGTCTGGAGACTCTGTTTCCTGAGACTCTGTCTCTTGTGTAAGAAACCGAAACCATTTCTCTTTTTTTGTCTGCCTGAATTGGTTTCGGTTTGAAATCCTTTACGATTTTGTTTGAAATAGTTTCGGTCTATCCACCCTCTTTGCTGCTACAAGTTACAAACTGTCTTTGCATTTTTGACTTTTGAAGTCAGCAGTAAACAAATCCAGAATACACAATGTAATTTGACAAGAGAAAATTTATACCATCAGGGCTTTGTTTCAATATTAATCAATTGACTTAAACAACAAGCCTAACATTTGTAGAGGATCAGGCTGCATGTATATAATTTACAGGTATTTGCAACTAATCTCAACAATTTTGTATCACTAACTTAAGGCCAAAAAGCGCTTTTAAACTGATTTTCACTTGCGAAGTTAAAATGCATTTTAATTCCATGAACATGTCATATTTGTTTAACAGAAAGAGACCAATGCCATCTATTAGGTAAACACAGAGGTGATGCACATCAGGAGTTAAATGTGAGCCACATATATCCTAAATATACACCCCTAATTATTCAAAATGTACATGGCTACGATTCTCGTTTATTGTTAGAGAGCATCAATTATACCAAACAAAGGTGGAAAATAAATATCGTTTCGTAGGGAACTTTCAATCGATGGATATCTAAAAGAAACTAAAGACGTTCTATTCAAAGGAATAATCAATTTTTGAAACAGTTATTGGGTTATGACGACATCATACGAAGAGCGCGATAAACATTAAAAAGATGAAAATTTACAGAAACGTGTGTATATTTTGGAAGAGTCTAGGGCATGAACATGGAACCAAAGTATCTGACATCAGATATTAATTTCTTTGAATTATTCGGTTTTATGATAAAAGATATTACAACAATATATAATGGATACTATTACTCTAAGAGGAATAAAAAGGCATAATGACTTTTTCAAGATGGATTCAACGGTGTACTAATGCAAACGTTGTGTAGCCTTAGAAGTAAGATATACTATTACACAATGAGAAATTAAAAGGAACCTTGAAGTAGACATGTAAGGAAAATTTCTTTTAAATCAATCTTTAAATAGCCAGCAAGTGAATTTAGTTAGATCTGCAGAAAAAAGCTGCATTGCGTTGATACCATGGTAAAATATATTCAGTGCTTACAATAAATAATGCAGTATGCGAATATCCTTTCTTTTTGTAAATAAAAGTAAATTCTGACATCATTATTGTTTTTTTTTTCTTTTAATTTTTAATTTTTTAATTCCTCATTACCACAATTTTGTCTCATACAAATTAATAATTTATGTTGAGAGTAAACTACATCCATAAATCAAACATTTTCACAAAATTATTTATGACAGAGATATATTAACCCATAATGTCGTTTTGCAGTGTCTATCAGTGAATCCTAATATAATAGGGTTGATTGCCTTCTTATTGTGCATGTGTGAGGATTGTAAAAACGTCTGTCATAACATATTACTTTAAATTATAAAGTTATTTGACCATAACTGAAATGTTTTGATCGCCAGAATCAATTACAATTACATTGTCGGCTCTAAAATCCATTTCAGTTGCAAGTCATATTGTATATAAATACTGAAAAGATAATGACTAATTATTTATGACAGAGTTATATTAACCAATAATAACGTTTCGCAGTGTCTGCCAGTGAATCCAACTATAATAGGGTTGGTTGCCTTCTTATTTTGCATGTTCGAGGATTGTCCAAATATTCAATTTAAATCAGATATTGTAAACAAAGTTGCTTTTTCCACTAATTATAACAATTTTTTTTTTCATGTTGCGAGGTCATTTCAAATGTATAGTTTTAGTGCAAAAGCTGCTGGCGTCATTCACACGTTATTTACATCGTAAAGAAGATATCCGGCTTAAATTTTAGCGGCTTACGAGCTTGCTTGATTTTTTCACTAGCTTTTCTCACGTTGTCTAGCCTTTGGATTATCTCCATGGAAACTACATTCACGTTAAGTCGATTTGGTTATGCTATAATGGTTTATCTTTTTTGATGCTTTTGTAGATTTTCCTAAATCAATCTTAGAAAATAGCTTGTCTAAAAGAATGTGTAGTATATTTTGTTCACTGTATTTGATAAGGAAATTAAGAAATAACTTAAAAATACATCATGCTGACCTTTTATGTTTATTTTATTTCTCTCTCTCTCTCTCTCTCTCTCTCTCTCTCTCTCTCTCTCTCTCTCTCTCATTTGTACAATATCATACGAACATATATTTATCTTTAACAATTTTAGAAACGTAGTCGAAGTTAAGTTTGTGACATTATTGTTTTTCTTGCATCTGGAACATATCCGGATATATTCCTTTATAATACTTTGTTACGAGATAAGAACTTGTTTGCATCGCTTTCTTAAACTTATTGACAATTTTGTTCTCTCTCTCTCTCTCTCTCTCTCTCTCTCTCTCTCTCTCTCTCTCTCTCTCTCTCTCTCTCTCTCTCTCTCTCTCTCTCTCTCACACACACACACACACACACACACACACACACACGTAAGTAGCTTTCATAAAACTACAATGGTACAGCTACCGCAAGGATTTTAAATACGAGAGGAGTCCAGTCTATATTGAATACTGCGATGCGGCAGTTTCTAAATTTATTAACACTAAATGGTCATTTCAGCTTAAGCGTTACCATCGTTGTTGTTGAAACATGTGTGTAAGGTATTAAGTTGTTTGTGTAATTTGATGCAGACTATGGAAAAGAAGAAAGGAAAAGACACAATAGGTTCATGCAAGAATTGCAGAAGAAGATCGCGAATTTCAAGCGCAAAAAGTCAATACATTATATTTCTTTAATCAGAAACGAAGATAACAAGGTTGTGTAACCACATACGCAAAGTATCTGGATGAGACCTCTGCACATTCATATTAGCATTCCACTAAAAAAAATTAAATATTTTTCTTAGCTCATCCGGCAGGCTTTTCTAGACTCTAGGAGTGCCAAATTTGAAAATACGCCGATGAGAGATGTCCCGGTTGGCGGTTGTGCAGTGTTTGTAGTGGCTATGTATCCCAACACGGGAGTGACAGTCCTTGCTGCATTTGAAAGTTGAGTCTGGATGGTGTTGGAGTTGCTTCTTCTTCCTCTGAGATCGCTTTTCATCAGCTAGCAAGCGTAGCATGTCCTCGTCGGCTTTGAAACCAGTGATCAGAGCATGTCGCCAGCTGGGCCTGTCTCGAGCAAGCTCTTTCCAGGTGTTGACATCGATGTCAAGGGCTTTAGCGAAGCGAAGATGTGGCCATCCGATCGACTATTTGCCAGATTTAAGTTCCGAATAAAGAGGGTCTTTGGGGATCCGTCCTTCCTCCATCAGACGTGCATAGCCCAACCATTTGATGCGACGTTGGCGGAAGAGTGTGACCATACTGAAAATCTTTATTCATTTACCTCGTTGTTTGTTAGTCGATACCTAAAAGTGATCTCGAGTATGCGTCGCCGACATCGCACGTGAAAGGCACTCAGTCTTTTCTCTTCTGAGGCGTACATAGTCCAGGTTTGACTGGCATAGAGGATAATGCTTAGCACACAGGCATGGTACACTGAGATCTTAGTGTTCAGGGTCAGCATGCTGTTGTTTCACACTCTTTGGGACAACCTGGTAAGAGTTGTTGTTTTTCGAATGTTGAGGTCAGCATCGAGCGAAATTTTATTGGTTATGGCAGAGCCAATATACGTGAATTGACTGATTACCTCAAGTTCGTAGTTGTTGATGATAATGATTAAAAGGTCCTAATTCTGAGCCATCACGTTTGGTTTCTTTAGGCTGATTGTCAGCCCAAATTCACAACATGCTTTAGCAAAGCAGTCCATCAGGTGTTTCTAACTCTGTAGCTTCTGTGTGAGTGGCTAGGGCAGCGTCTTTAACGACAAGCATGTCCCTGATGGCTGCTTCACGCACTTTGCTCTTTACCTTTAGTTGTGCCAGGTGGAACAGTGTGCCGTCCGTGCAGGTAGATCCCTTATGTGTATGTCCCATAGGCATGCATGAGCAGGACAGCGAAGAAGATGCCGAAGAACGTAGAGGGCTAGAAAGCAACCCTGTTTCACTCCGCTGAGGATGTTGAAGGGGTTAGACGTCGAGCCGTTGTACTGTATTGTGCCTTTCATGTCGCCGTAAAAGCACTGGATCACGCTTAGCAGCTTTGGAGGTTATCCAATCTTTGCCAGGATAGCAGCAGAGGGGGCGTATCGGACAACGTTTTTAAACAAGTTTTCAATGGATTAGGGCTTAAAATCCAATCAAAACGGCTACAAATCAATGAAACAGGCAAAAAATCAATGAAATCAGTCAAAAAAAAAAATAATGAAAAAATCAATGAAATCAAAAAAAAAAGAAAGCCTCCATTTGCCAAATGGAGACTTAGTAATTTTTGTCCGAAAACATGATCCTGCAGGGTTTTCAAAATGAGTAAAAACTCTTCAACCGAATATTTTATCAAGTCCGATACGATATCGTGTCCTAGGGTCTGCTAAATTTATCGTTACAAATCCGTGTGGTTTTGACTGAGCGTGACTAAAGAAATTTCTAAATTGATTATGATTCATATCACCGCTGCACCAAGTCTGATGAATATTTCGTAGTCTATGAGTATCAACTCCATTAAACACACACAACACATTACAATTATTGCGAATCACTTTTGGTATTTGTGTGTACCGTTGAGTGACATATATCACATCAGTGTTTTTGTGCCGCCCCCGGGAAAAGATTCTAGCAGGATTTTTTTGATTATCTAACATGATATCGTCATACACGACTAAATTGTTAATACTTCCATCGATGTCTTCCACGGAAGGGGCTTCATCAATATCAGTAATAAATTCAATAAAATCATCGTCGATTTCAAATTCTTTTGCTTTCTCGTTAAAATCTTTTAACACTTCATAGCATCGCTGATCGTCTACACTCGGGGCTATTAAATACAATTTGTCCCATTTCATCCATCTTGTTATCAAATTAAGTAACAATTGTGTTTTGCCACATCCGGATGGTCCGATTATAATCATTCTAATTGAATTCGGTAACATTTCATGGTGTTTAATAGGTTCCCGTCGTCGGGTAGCTGAATAATCAATTACATTCATGCTGTTATATATAAATTATGGATCTATATTGTGTGAAGTGTAAAAAACGTACTGGCACAGATGACGTGACGACTACAACAAAAAATAACCGATCAGCGCTTTCTGGTAAATGCGTACAATGTAGTACAAAGAAATTTAGATTTGTTTCTAAACCCAAGGAACCTTTAAAAAAAAACGAGGAGGTGATATCGCAGCCAAGCTAACTAAACTCCCTGGAACCCCATGGGCAAAGTATCCAGGAGAAAAACACCTTCCAGGGTATAGTTATTGTGGACCGGGAACAAGACTTGATATCCGACTCAATAATCATAACCAACCCCGACCCGGTGAAGAACCAATAAACGCCATTGATAAGGCCTGTCACCTTCATGATGTTGCTTATAAAAGCAATAATCTGCAACACAGGCATCTAGCAGATGTGAAATTAATTCATGCGTTGAATGCCATTCCTGACAAATCTTTCAAAGAAAAATTGGCTTCCTTTTTGATAAAATCGGCTATGAAAAGTAAATTGATGTTAGGTGCTGGTAATTAATAACAACATGGAATCTATTTATTATTCCCCAAGAGGATACTGGAGGGTAAATCAGCAATCCATAAACTCGCTAGCGCTGCAAAAGTGAAAAAAACAACTGCGGCTCATTGGTTATCTAAACAGGCACTATGGCAGATTTATCTACCACCGCCTAAACAAATTAATTTCTCGCATTTTGATGTGACCTTTCCTAATGAAGTTCATCAGGCTGATATATTATTTCTGCCACATGATAACGGTTACAAATACGCTTTAACCATAATTGATGTTGCAAGTCGATACAAAGAAGCAGAACCGTTAAAAACAAAATCAGCCACTGAAGTTGCTTCTGCATTTGAAAAGATTTATCGAAGGGGTCCTCTACACTGGCCAAATCTATTACAAATTGATCCCGGCAAAGAATTTCAGGGTGCAGTCTTATCAACAATGAAACATCATAATGTCACTATCAGACGAGGACATACTGCGCTACATCGTGATCAGGCAATTGTTGAACGGTTTAATAGGACGATTGCTGAGCGGTTTTTTGGATATCAATACGCAAAAGAATTCATCCAAGAAAAAAGATCCCGTGAATGGGTTAAAAGATTACCAGCTGTGATAACCGCACTGAATAATGAGATTACTAGAACAATTAATTTGAAACCTATCAATGCGATTAAAAAGAAGTCAATACCTGAAAAACCACAAAAAGATTTCAAAGAACCAATTCTTGGTAGTAATGTCACTGTGAGGTATTTATACGAACCAGGAGAGCTTGAGGGTGGCAGAAAAAGGGTTACTGATCCTATTTGGAGTGTTACTGCACACAAGATATCTAGTGTAACACGATCTACTGGTAGACCTCCAGTCTATAAACTGGATTCAACTGCCCCTCAACGAGGATTTACTAGACAACAATTACAAGTGATACCCGAGGATACTCAATTGCCACCGCATGGTCTTAACTAGCGCCGTTGCGTCTGTTGCACTCAAGACAAGTTAACATCACATTGTTTCTGACATGACTGTTATTTTTTCTGTCAACGGTAAATTGGCGAGGATCTTTATCCGAATACTGCCAACGCATTATACAATTGCAACTTGCGCAGTGATTATTCTGTTGTTTCTTCAAAGTGATTATTAATTCAGCATCAATATCAAATTCTCGTTGTTTTTTTTTGTCTTGTTGTTTGTAACCGTAAAGTTTTTTATCAATAATTTTAACATCAATATCATCCATTGTTGTGTCATTATCAACGAAAACAATTCTTCGAAGTTGATTTATTTTTCGTACTCTGGATACTGCAAGATAGACTAAATTTGACCATTCGATGCGATTATCTACCATCCAATCAATTGCATCCGATATAGTCAATCCCTGTGAAGAATGTATTGTTGCTGCGTATCCTAGCGTCCACGGGGATTTATTAGCACGCAATGCATCTTCAACGACATTAATATCAACCAGCACAATATCATTTAATACCAGAATTTGTTTTCTTGACTCTGTCAAGCCTGGAATATCAACTTCAATGATCTGTTTTCGTGTATCAGATGGCCTATAACAAAGAGGCACTGGAAGTGTTGCAAATCTTTTTTTTATGCAATTCAAATAACTTCATCTGAAGTGTGTCTCTGACTATTTTTCTACTTGCAATTATCAAATCATTTGGTCTCCATGTTTCCCAGAAATCATTCATTGGAGTTTCCGAAATTATTTCACGCGCTATCTCACACTGGATTCTATCCGGTTGTAATCTAATTAATTTCTTAAATTCTTTTAATTCATTATCAAGTGATCTATGATCGGTATCAATTTCTTCATAATAGTCTACAAAACCCTTTAGCCATTCATGTGGGGATGCACCGACAAATGGTGGTGGTTGGCCGTGATCACCGCACATAACGATTTTTGTATTTTTCAATAACAACCACTCAAGAAATATTTTTAATACATCTAATGGCACTGTGTCTATTTCATCCCAAATCATGATTTCATGAATAAATTTCTCGCCCATACGCTCAGGGGTCCATTTATCTCCTTTCCATCTAAAGAAACTGTGATAGGTACAGGCATTTACCCCTCTCTGTATCATTTCTCTTGCAAGTCTATGTGTTGGTGTTAGCACAATCATGTTTGTGAAATCCGTAGGATTTTTCCCACGGAATAATTCAATTGCTCGGGTTGTTTTTCCTGACCCACCACAGCCGTTTAAATAAACTGTTTTATACCGGCATATTGGATCAGATATCGGTGGTGCATTAGAAAATTCTGAACACTGATTGCTTTCTAAATAATTATTTTCAATTGTAACATCTGCTGATTGAATATAATCATGAAGCATTTCTCGCTTAATTCTCCATGACCCCCAATTCTCGTTGCCAGTAGCCTTGCTACCGTTTATAAAATCAGCCATTTTGCTATTTATGTAAAATGAATCAGTGGCAACTGTAACTGCGGTGTTAGGAAATGTATTGATCATCGAAAACAGATTAATAGAAGCATAACCAAGCATAGAAGCTCTCAAATGTGTGTACTGCGGATTGTATCCATCATTGTAAGTAACAATTGTACCCAATTTGGTTCCATCGGACAGAAATGCGTCTTTACGATTGACATATAGGCCTTTATTCGTTAGATCCGCGATTACAAAATCGTATTCAGCTTTGTCTATAATCAATCGTGAAGAATATCTTGTATTGTCATATTTGCCACCCTGGGTGAATTTACCGATTATTCTTCGTCCAAGATCTTTTGCTTCGTTGTTTCTGATTTCAAATAATTGTTGGGACCAATCCATGATTTGTTGTTCATTAAAATCAGGAAACAGTTTTCGCTGTTCGCTAATTATTTTTTCTAGATCGGGTTGTGGTAACCAGACTGATTTCTGTGCTCGGTAGGATATAATTGCTTCACTGACAATTAATGATTTTAACATCCCACAATCAATCATATACCGTAATAACACTATTGGCATCCAGTGTTTTTCAGACATGTGTTTACCAATAAAAAGATAACTACACGGATGAAGTCCTTCAGCCAATTCAAATGATAATACACAAGCGAATCCTGTTAAATCAAAATCAGGCAGTGGTCCATTAATAGCAACACGGGTCATTTCGTGTGTAGGGTGTCCAAATCGTTTGAAATATTTCTCACATTCTCCATACCCAAGAAAACTTCCTGGATAACACGCAATCATATCAACGGAAATAACGGTTTCAGGGTCGTATTTTGTATTCCATAACCCTCCATGTCTGTATTCAAGACAGGACAATCTGACATTTGATAAAAACTCACTTCTTGTTGGTTTCCACGCGTTTTTCTTTCTAGCAAAATGTGCTGCAATTGATGGTAGTGTAAAACAGTTTGATAATAATTGATCGTTGTCTTCCCCCTCCAGTGAAAACTCACTAGCTAGTTTTTTCATTTGATTATGCAGTTCTTCAGTACGGTACAATTCTCCGTTGGGCCTTACAAACTGATCAAATCTACATTCCTCGTCTGAAGTACTATGAAATAGCCACATCGACACAGGATCCTTTTGACTCAAATGGTAAATAGCATCAAATAATTTCTGCTCTGAAAAAAAACTCTTCGGTTTGGGATAGATATTTTACGGTTCTATCCCGTGGGAATATTGTTACTGTAGATGACCACGCGTGTTCGTTATGATCAATAATTTCAATTGGGGTTCCTTTTGATTGATATTTCGATTCGTATAATACTTCACCGGTGATTGTTCTTACCGATATTGGAAATCTCAATGATGTTTCTAATTTAATTATATCCTGAATTGTTGCCCCATTCTCTTTTACCGTTAATTCCCATTCGGTTATTTTTTTTCGTCTTAGATCAGTTAGTTTATTTCCCCGGGACGCATTTGTGAAGTGTTCCATTATTCGTTCTGCTACACAATTGAGCCCTGTCGAATATTTCATGGGTGCTAGTTTTGCAATATCAGGTTTATCATTGAGCGGAAAATTTCCCGTAAACAACTGCTGTTACAGGATAAGATCTTTCGTAGTATGGTTTGTCGATTCCGGTCAAAATTCCTGGTTTGGAATCTTGATTCACGGTGACAGTTTTTTTGTCCCTGAGAATGGGTTCAAATTTATCCCTAATGATCCATTTTCCATCATCACGGATAAGGAATTTTATTCGAAAAAAATACCTTTTTTCCCCAAGATGTGAGATTATCACTGCTGCTTTTTCATCATTCATGGTAGCGTCAACAACACCATCAATTCGAAATGTTGACCAACAATAAGATGCTCCATCACGCTCGAATTTATTAAAACAGTCTCTGATTTTACTAATCATGGCTTTATCAAGAATTTTATTCTTTGGTGTATTAGAAACTATATCAAGATTGAATTGAGCATTTTTCCAGGGTAATCTCTTGTTACCGTCTATTAAACGTTTTTTTGGTTTATCGAGATTAAATTTAGGATTAATTTTCAATAATCTCTTAAATTCCTTCATATTTCTGTCTATCAAACGTTTTTTTGGTTTATCGAGATTAAATTTAGGATTAATTTTCAATAATCTCTTAAACTCCTTCATGTTTCTGTCTATTAAACGTTTTTTTGGTTTATCGAGATTAAATTTAGGATTGATTTTCAATAATCTCTTAAACTCCTTCATGTTTCCGTCTCTTGGACGTTTTTATGGTTTATCGAGATTAATTTTCAATAATCTCTTGTTACCGTCTATTGGACGTTTTTTTGGTTTATCGAGATTAATTTTAGGATTAATTTTCAATAATCTCTTAAATTCCTTCATGTTTCCGTCTCTTGGACGTTTTTTTGGTTTATCGAGATTAAATTTAGGATTAATTTTCAATAATCTCTTAAACTCCATATCAGTATTGAATTGAGCATTTTTCAAGGGTGTTATTTTCGGTAATCTCTTTAACTCCCTCATGCTATACTAACAACAAGTATTTAAATGAAAGATTTATGTATAATGAATCACTGCAAATGGCTCATGATTGGATCAGTAACCCCGTGTAACAAATCATGCAGAAATGAGTTCTGTAGGTATCATATGCAAAGTTTTCGACGTGGAAGCCTTGGTCCGTTACCCTGTATTCGATGTGGGGTTGGGGTCAGGGGGAAATCGCAGTTATCTATTGCTTGTGGTGGAAAGCGATACAGGGAATTGAAGCGTTATTATGATAACAGAATAAAAAATGGAAAATCAATCAGAAATTATGACCCTGAAAAAGTCCTTGACCCTGACAACGTCAAGGATAAAATCATAAGAACTCCCCAAGACTATATTGAAAGATTCTCCAGTGATGTAATCATTACACCAAACAATGAATTAGACAAACAATAGTATAGTATACGAATGAACCAAGAATTCAGACAGCATCCTGTGAGTACAAATTATGAAGCATCCAGTGATGGTGTTGTAAGACACTGTAGACTGAAGAAAACGGTCGGTTTTGTGACTAATCAAGGGTATTTGATGTTTAGCGCTGGAAAGAAGAAATATCACAATCATCGTTTCATATTTGAATGTTTCAATGGATTGATCGAGGATGGTCTTGTTATTGATCACAAGGATTCTAATCCAAGGAACAATTCTTTATCAAATCTGCAAGCTATCACACAGAGTGAGAATTCCAAACGAGGAAGGACTGGCACTTGCAAAACGGTTGGGAAGAGACCTGTGACATCTTTGAATACAACAACTAACGAAGAGAAAATATTTCAATCAATGAATGAAGCCGGAAAATATTTCAATATTTGTCCGACTTCTGTACAAAAAGTTGCAGGGGGGATTTATCGATCGGCTATTTCAAAAAAGACCGGACAGAAAATTCAATTTAGTTATGTCTAATGCGTCATATTTTTCAATTAGAGATATGTCATTGTTATAGAATAATGAATTCTGAAAATATGAGTAGCATCATAGTTGAAATTTTAAAATTGAAAAGTCATAATATTGAACTATCAGATGGGTTAAATCCTGATCAAATCAAGTCAGATTTTTAGGATATAGAATATGGAGTAAACAACAATAAATACATGCTACCAAAGAAATATGCACTTATCAAATAAATTGAAAATTCTATTCGGGACTCTCTTGCATTTTCCAGTGACATAAGTGTGTTTGTTCCGTTATATACTATCGTAGAACGAATACGAAAAGAATTAGGTAACGATACGAATTGAAAAAAGAAGTCAACTCTAAAATTAGAAACCTACGGGCGTTAATTCAAGAAAATGAACAATTTTGATTGACCGACCATTTATCATTTTTTGATTGTGACCGACCATTTATCATTTTTTGATTGAAATCGACCCTCAAAGAGATTTTCATTTTTTTTAGCACTTTTTGATTGAAAATGACAAAATCAGTGAATAAAAAATCGATGGGCCGTTAATGGATGATCAAAAAAAGAATGAAGGAAGTCACAGTATTATATATTTTATATACAATTATGTGACTTCCTTCATCACTGATAGAAGCTGTTATAGGATGAAATAACACTTCCACGGTGGTATCAAAAATCATCCGACATGTCAAAAAGTGGGGAAAGTCACAGTATTATATATTTTATAGCAATTATGTGACTTTCCCCATCAATGATAATGCCCTTAAAACACTTCCACGATGGTGTTAGGTCGGGTTTGAAAAATTGTTTTGCAATTGAAAAATTGTTTCTGATTTCAAATAATGGTCGATGAAGCATTAACAACCCGATTGGCTCGTGAACGATTAGATGCAATTAAAAGATTTATACCAATTCGTGACTCTGTCAGGAATAAACTGCAACAACGACAGAGTTTACAAACTGATTTTGCTTTGGGGTCTGAAGAGTTGTTTAAACCAGTAACCTCAGCAACGAAGGGGGTAGAGCGTGCTATATACGGAGATGTTCTCGAGACGGGAAAATCTGTTATTGGTGAACTTGAAAAAATAGCAGCGAAAACTGAACAAACAAAACAGGCTGTACAAAAAATGGAATCAAAAAGAACAGTAGATGATTTAAGCGAGAGATTTACCGAGGAAGGATTAGCAGCAATTGATAAGACTGATCCAGCAGAAATTCCTGCGCTTGTTGTTACGACTTATGAAAACAGAAAAAAAATGTTGAAACCAGAACATCATAAATATGTTAGAAATATAACCCATTGGGCTGATATATTTTATAAAATCAAAACTTAAACATGTCAAATTGACACAACAAGTGCATCATACAATGAATATATCAAGATGGTGGGTACAGTGTATAATCAATACGAAGAGTTTAAACAACAACAAAAAACGCCAAAATTGCAAAGAAAGCGACAGCAACCTGCAAAGAAAATATCTTTCTCTCCTAAAAAACTACCACCTGATGAGGATACTCTTGATTATTTACAAACCACCGATACAGACAAACTGGATGAAGCAACTGGTTATAGCGGAAGGGGATTTTCAGGTAGTGGTTTGGTTGAAAACGCTAGCGTTTCATGTCCTGATAGTGTTATCAATGATATATCACGATTAGATGTTCTCATCGGAGGGTTCCGAGCTTTAAATGACTCTCCAGAAATAATTAATGAAGCAGCTGATATCTGTAGACGGTTATTTCAAGGCGGTATCATGGATATCAAAACATATCGAGATTTCATTGGCGAGTTAGCGGAAAGTGAGTATCATAGTGACTGAATTGAAAAATTGTTTTATGAATCTGATGACGAAGTCAATTGATTAGATAAATAACAATTAAATAAGAATGATCATACACTACAATCATGATAAACCAGCCAGTGTCTATGTAGTTAATTCACGGTTTCTAGTTTATAGCGCATATTACGGAGATGGTTTCGGTGATACCATTTTAGGATTATTTTCAAGAATGGCCCCAAAAGTGATGCCGTTAGCTAAACAATTAGGAATGAAAGCCATTGATGTTATTCGTGATAAGGGTATTAGTACTGTTGGAGATCTTGCCGGAAAAGCGTTTTCAGCTGCGAAGAAGAAAATAACATCATTAGTTAGACGAAAAAAGAAACCGTTACCGTCTACAGCGGAAATGCCTGCAAGTGTTAGTAAAATTATAAATAACGCAGTAGATGAAAAATTAGCGTCGATGGCTTTGCCATCATTGATAACCCCCGACCAAAGCAATATTGCAAATATGATAGCAGGAAGTGGCTTTAAAAAACTACGACGATGAAATGGAAAATCGCGATTTAGACTTTGATAAATAGAATAAAATGTTCAAACAGTCACGTGATCCAGCGTTTGATATAGACGCCCCAGTGCGCAAGGATGATTCTGTACGCGATTATCAATATTACGCCTATCATGCAATAGACTCAAATAGTCGATCAAGAATTGAACTTCAAGTCCATGATACCAGTAAATACTTTCTACCCGCTGAAGCGTTTATTGAAGTAGAAGGAGAACTTGTAACAGCTGCTGATACTACTGCTGTACCAGCACCGTATCCAGTTGGTACTCAAGTCGGGTTTGTCAATAATGGTATTATGGCGCTATTCGATAGTGCAAAATATCTCATTGATGGAAAAGAAATTGAGTCGATAGATCGCGATGTTGATGTGGCTACAACAATAATCGGGTTATTGAGATATTCTGATGATTATACAAGATCAGCAGGACCTTCTATGATGTTTGCAAAGGATGTTAAAAATACCGCTGGAGGAAATCAATTTGTTGTAAGACGACCAAAGAATAATGCTGGCACCGCTGATGTTGATGTCGAAAATATGATTATAAACAACGATGTTAATTTCAATCTAGGAGCTGCAACACGTATTTCAATGTTGGAAGGGCGGCGTAAATCATTTTCATGCGCGATTCCACTGCATCATATATTTGGATTCTGTAGAAACGTCAGAAAAGTTATTTACGGGGCGAAGCGTACAGTATCGCTTGTACGAAAGAGTGATGATAATGACGCAATTTGGAGGATTCCAGTAGATGCTGCAAATCCAAATGCTGATGCTGGTAAAGTCATTTTAACAAAACTATCATTATGGATGCCAGTACTAACTCCATCAATTACCGCAGAAGAACGATTACTATCATTTATGGACCAAGGAGGAAAATCATTACTAAGTTGGCTAACGGTAAGTACAGATGTTAAACAATCAAATCTGAACGGGTTATTCACGTGGAATCTAGCATCAAAACAAGGCATGGCTGCACCACGTCATATATTTATTGCGTTACAGGATAACACACGAGTTGGCAATCAACTCTCCAGCCATATGATATTTGATCAATTAGGTGTTAAAGACGTCTCACTGAGAATAAACGGCCAGCAGGAACCATCTGAAGATGTACAACTTGATTACGGTCAAAATCATATTGCACGCGTGTATCATAAGTTGTTGTCATTTATGGCACGTGATCAAAATGTTGATACCGGTCTGCAAATATCACAATTTGAGTTTAAAAATCTATATCCGATTTATTACTTTTCATTGGAACATCTTGATTTAACAAGACAATCTGTTGTTGATATACATTTTAGAGCTAATGTGCTTCGTGGTGCTATTGCTAATTATAGAGCGGTTGCTGTCATTCTCAGTGATAAATCAATGTTACTTGAAGGTGTTGGAGGAAGAATGAGAATCATTGATGCACCAGTGGAAAATCTATGAACGATTTTTCATTGAAATTGTAAACGATTTAGAATCAATCGTTTATGTATAATGTCGTATAGTAATATTAGTGTTGCGTTAACTCCCGGTCAAATCAAGAAATTGCAATCGGAATCAGTTAAAAAATGTGGAACCACTATCACGCTGAAACCTAATCAAATGAATGGCGGTGCAAATAAATTATCGCTGACAACTCGTCAAATAAAACATTTCAATGATGCACTTGTAGCAAAAAAAGGTGTTCAGATTACTCTTTCTGCGGCTGCTATCAAAAATATGATTAAAACAGGCGGTATATTCCCGTTGTTAGCTGCGATTCCGGCCTTGATTGCAGCAGCCCCAGCAGTGGCTAAAGCAGCGGCGTTAGGAGCCGTTGGTACTGCAGCAGGAATGGCACTAAAGAAGGCAACTGGACAGGGTTATAAAAAAAAGGGAAAGGGTCTAAGACTACCAGGAACCCCGTATTCATGGTAAAGCGGAAAAGGCCTGAGACTACCAGGAACCCCGTATTCATGGTACAGCGGAAAAGGCCTGAGACTAGGACCGGTTTATTAATTGAGGAACCTATGGTTCCCCCCAAATCTTCGATTCCTATGTCCAATTTTGATTTAATGGATGCTGCTAAAAAACTAGCGATTAAAAATTTCAGAGGTGTCTTTATGAAAGATCAATTACCACATCAACCCAATGATGTTGAAACCGGTATTATTAATTTAGATAACAGCACCGGATCCGGAACTCACTGGGTTGCATACGCTATTGATCCACGGGCAATCGTCTATTTTGATTCATATGGATTAGCACCGCCAAAAGAGTTTATGCGTTACATAAAAAAATTTCCAATGTAGACTTGGTATTCTACGCTACCAACACAACAAATGAATGATCCACCAATATGCGGCAGTGAAGTATTAAATGTCCTTGACGCTATTTCAGCATCTAGAAAACCACCACACATTGTCGTAAATGAATACACTAGTAATCGCTGGCAACGACGAAGTCGTCAAAAACGATTTTAGAGAGATGTATAAAATATCATGATTGATATTTGGGGGAGATCTTTGAAACCCAAACCCGATGGCACTGCAACCGGTGATATAAAAAAAAATAATCGAAGATGAAATAGCTGAGACGTTGAACCTAGCAAGTGTTGATCCTAATGAAATAGTTGTATTTCAAGACAAACAGGGTAAATTGAAAACTAGTGATGTCTCTCTGGATGATATATTGGTTAAACAACGAAACGCAATCAAGGATACTATCGTGTTATTTTCCGATCAGGGTAAACTCAAACCGGGTGTACTCTTTTCGACGATTACAGATCGATTAAAAACTCTCAACGATGAGTTGAAAAATTCTGTGTTGGAACTAACAGCACTTCAGTCTAAAAGTGAAGAACACGGAAAACAGTTTACATCATTCCGTAGAAATATCATTGATAAATTTATTGGAACCCCGTTGGATAAAATTGAACTAAAACTTCCGGATATCAAAAAATCCATCGATGAGACGAAAAACTTCATCGAAGCCATCAAAAATGATTTTTCGAGGATGATAACAGTCATTGAAAAAACAAAAATTCCTCATGAGAAAACCAACAACTTAGTATACACAATCCAACACGGATCATTTGCGTGGACACCTACAAACAACAAATTAGATATCACTGCAACCGTTAAGGGTATTTATCGATTAATACTAGTGACAACGACTCAATTTAATATTTCATCGTCCAGTTCATCCGGGTCAATAATACGATTTCAACGATCATCGACAAGAATACAACTGAAAAGTTCACGATATCATCTACCGATAAAAATTTGATTAGGGTTTCAACAACGTGGTATGTGGAATTCGTAGCGGATTTAAGTTGAAAATTGCAAAGCAATTTCACTAACGGTTTCAATTGAAATCGTAATTGAAAACGCTAGCGTTTTTAAAATAAAAATGATTTCATCATCGCAATATCGTTATGATCAGGTCAGAGAATATCAAAATAGACTCAAAACCCTGTCTGAGGAGTATGCAATGAAAATTAAAAAATATCGCAGGAGAATTACCACAATTGATGTTACCGTGTATTCAGTGAGTGGTGTAATCACCGGAGCTGGTATTATACTGTCTTCAGTGATAATGATTGACCCGATAGCTGTTCCAATTTGCATTTCTGCGGCAACAACAATTGCTGGAATTATTTCAATAATAACAAAAAAAAATATCATCATGCAGCCAACGAAAACTACAAGACTACATAATTCAATTTCATGTTGTATCCACTGCATACTCGCAATTATCCTCATTGATATCGTCATCTCTCGATGATACAATTATATCAGATAGTGAGTTTTCAGCGATGGTAGATATAGATGATTCTGCGATGTCAAAATTAGAGCGACAACAACAGTATAATAACAATGACAACACAGATGGAATTACTTCAACGAATAGTGGAGAACACAAACCCAGTACAAACAAGCATGATCTCAATAACATCAACGAATCCAGAATTCAGTGTGAATTTCCCCTCCCCAGTCCCCGTGAAGGAAATCGCGTTAGCAAAATTACGAATGTATCACAGTTGGCCTAATATCAGATCAAAATCATTTGATGGTCAACAACCGAATAATTCTTTAGTGTTTGCAAATAAGAATAAAGACGACGGTACCCCAGACTGGAACGTTGTTTCCATACCAACCGGATCATACCAAATTGAACAAATCAATAACGAATTAGCGCGTAGAATAAAATCGATTACTGGAACAGAATCGAAAATCGCTATAACGGTTCATGAGCCGACACTATCATCTGCCATTGTTTGTTTGTTTGATTAGGATTTTTAACGTAGCTTTAACAATTTTTCAGTCATATCGCTACGATGTCTGCAGTGAGGCAGTTTATAGTGATGTCTAGCACTGAGACATCATGCCGCAGACATGTAGCATGATGTCTCACCCAGTCACATTATCCTGACACCAGGCCGACCAGTCCTAACACTAACCTCTTTATGCTGAGCGTCAAGCGAGGCAGCTGTTAGTACCATTTTTGTAAGTCTTTGGTATGACTCGGCCGGGGATCGAACCAACGACCTCCCGCTTCCGGGGCGGACGCCCTAACCACTAGGCCACCGGAGCGGTTCATCTGCCATTGAAATAAGCACAGATGGTTACGTCGTAGATATCTATCAAAGCTCAATAAGGACCGTACTAGGATGGCCTGAATTACCACCCGGGGGGAAAACCGTTAAATTACCAGAACCACAAAAAAAAATGATTATATCACCGACAGGATAAAATCTGATAATCTGATTATCCAATAAAGAGTTATATCGATTACACCAAATTGAAATTTTTTAGTGAATTGGTAGATCCTTTCACTAAAAGAGAATTCTTACTTCTTCGACAGGATGACATCACTGAAATTTTCAAAGCGTTCAATAACGATATTTCGTTGTTGTTAATATCCCTTAAATCCGGCACTCTCACCCGAGATGAATTTATCAGCGTTGTAGAAACATGTAACAAAATCATCAATGACATGGAAACATTTAATTCACAAATTATTCAAGAGGTATTAGGTGACAGTAGTCATGAAACAAGAGATTTATTTGCAAATGAATATAAAATTCCCGTCAAAGATATTTCCACATTCAAACTACCAGGATATAATATATCAGGACTACAAAAATCTCTCAATGATGCCATCGATATTGGTTTTAAAAAAATCCATGACGAATGGAAAAAAACAACAAAACCACTAACAACTATCTTGACACATAATAATGACCCCGATGGTGGTGGCAGGCATATTGGTCCTCAAAATGTGAATATATCCTCAGTGATTGCGCTCAATTTAGTATGTGATGTTATCGAAGGAAGCTATCAAATAAATTTAGAACGATCAAATCAAGCTCAACAAGGATATATTTTATACTCTTTTGCACCAACAGCTCCTCCAGGGTTTCTAATAATTGAATCCCCGGTGAATCCAGTTTATATGCGATGTCATAATAATTCATTAACCAGAATTAATTTCAAACTCACTGACCAGTCCAATAATCTGATTGATTTACAAGACGAAGTTTTACAAATTAGTCTGTTTGTAAAGTCCTGAAAGGATTTTCATCCTGAAAGGATTTTCGTCCCAAGACCCATCGTATCGGACTTGATAAAATATTCGGTTGAAGAGTTTTTACTCATTTTGAAAACCCTGCAGGATCATGTTTTCGGACAAAAATGACTAAGTCTCCATTTGGCAAATGGAGGCTTTCTTTTTTTTGATTTCATTGATTTTTTCATTATTTTTTTTGGACTGATTTCATTGATTTTTTGCCTGTTTCATTGATTTGTAGCCGTTTTGATTGGGTTTTAAGCCCTAATCCATTGAAAACTTGTTTAAAAACGTTGTCCGATTCACCTCCTCTGCTGCTAGGATTGAGAAGAATTCGTCTCTGCTGACCAAATCAAACGCCATGGTTTGGTCTATAAAGGCCAGAAAGAGGGGTTTGTGATGTTCTCTGCATTTTTCCTGCAGTTGCCCGACGAATATCATGTCGATTGTGGATCTCTCTGAGTGTAACCCTCACTGTGACTCCGGATACACTCCGTCAGTAAACGTCTGTTCGGGATGACGCTTGCAAAGAACTTACCGACGATGCTGAAAAGGGATATGCCCTTGAAGTTGTTCAGTCACTTCGTCGCCTTTATGCTTGTACAGGGTTACGATGTTGGCGTCTCTCACGTCCTGAGGCATTGCACCTAATCTAAAGACTGGCAGATGAGGTCGTGCATGTATGTGAGAAGCACGTTTCAGCTTCACTTGATGAACTCTGCTGGGATGGCAGCTTTCCCTTAAACTTTATCCAAGAACAGCTTCTGTAAGGCCCTCTTTAGTTCTGTCACAGTATGTTTCTCGTCCAATTTGGCCATGAGCGGTAGCTTTTCAATGGCGTTTAGGGCGTCGTTGGGCATGTGGTTCTCTTTGGAGTACAGTTCAGGTTTGTATTTCACCCAACGTTCCATCTGCTAAACATTGTCGTGGATGGTATCGCTCGTGGCAGACTTCATTGCTGCAATCACTTTCGTCGTGGGACCCGTTTCTTTCTTTATGCCATCGTACATATCTCTGATGTTTCCGATATCTAATGACGACTGGATGCTCTGACAGAGCTGAAGCCAGTATGCATTGGCGCACTGCCGTGCTAACTTCTGCACTTTGCTTCTGGTAGACCTATATGCAGTTGAGTCTTCTGGCAAGGGGATCGTTTGTATTCCAGGTGAGCACTGCGACGCTCTTCTATGACTGTTGTGAGTTTGGTGGAGTTAGCCTCTAACCAGTCGTTGTTATTTGACTAATTTTTTGACCTTGGGTGTGCTGTACACAGTTTCTCTGACGTGATCCCATCTCAATTTGGCACTGCCATTGGGAGGTTCTGAATCAAATTTTGTGGAGATGGCATAAGTGAATTCCTCATCCTCGTTTGGATATGACGTCTTGCTCACGTCAATGCGTGGTTTACCCTCTTGCCTAGAGCGATGTATCTTCTTTGGCTGAAGCTTCATTTTGCAGAACACTAGTGAATGGTCAGTATCGCAATCAGCGCTGTGGAAGGTACGGGTAAGAATCACATATACCTAATTTACTGTATATATTGGGGCACAATAAAATACAATTTGTCCAGTCCAGTTTCAGAGCTTTTAGTGAAACTTTTTTCATCAAAGTATTTGTCCAAAGACATAAGAAACGAACAAACGTTGTGTTGAAATTGTCCCCCCACTCTCTCCCCGCGCCACTGCATCATACAATAAAATAGATAAACAAGACACTTATTTGAAAATGAAATGAAAGAAAATAACCTTTCATTATTGTCATTCTCTCTCTCTCTCTCTCTCTCTCTCTCTCTCTCTCTCTCTCTCTCTATATATATATATATATATATATATATATATATATATATATATATATATATATATATATATATATATATATATATATATATAAAGTTTCACTAAATGTTCTGGGACTGGACAAATTGTATTTTATTGTGCCCCGATATATACAGTAAATTAGGTATATGTGCTTATATATATATATATATATATATATATATATATATATATATATATATATATATATATATATATATATATATATATATATATATATAATGCCTGAGCTTGTTTATTTGTCAGTTTTAAATTATTACATTTTTCATTACATGCTTTTGTAATGTAAATTTATTCACTGGAGATATATTTCCAGAAAATCAGTTGACGTGAATCATTCTTTCGTAAGCACCTAATGTTGACCTAGATCCAGACCTTGATTCAAAATTATTAGCAGCCACGTAAACAAGTTCTTTTTTTTTCATTTTTAAATGATTGGTTGTTGTCAATGTCATGGTGGGAATACGTGATTCATGATGTAAACAATGTTGTTCTAAATTCGTTACTAATGCGGTTTTGAGAATAGAGTGTAACCGAGGCTATACTGCGAATGTGGTTTTAATTAATAATTTCGACGAGGTTCTAGAACATGATCATGTGACCCTCATACTGGTCTTTTGTTTTACATAGTAGTTATAGTTTGATACAGATACTACGATAAGAATTTCTCATTTTCGGGTTTTTTGACACTTGGTAACGGCTCGTTTTCGTTTGTTGTAGCCGGTTTTCGAGTTATGTTAATTTTTTCTTCAGATCAATTGGATTTTGAAAGATTAATTCGTTTCAATAGAAACATTTGATGTGTTCATACAGAATTCTTGGACAAAGACAGGTTATCAAAAGTATAGTCAGATTTACAAAACCGGAGTGTTATTATTTGTATTTCTTTAATGAATTGTAGATAAGAACAGTATTGAATACAGCATACGCCATGGTCTTCCATGTTAGATTTTTCACCAGGACTGAAAGCTGATTCTAACTATGGCTTTTGTAATTTAATTCGTGGGTTATTCTTGGATTATTTTTGTATTTGCTTCTTAAAACTGTAAGTTTTTTTTCTTCTTATTTTAACAATCTTATTCCAGGGAAATAAATTAATTGCCAAGTTTTATAAACCTTGTTGTTTGACTTTTTCTGTGTTACTGTTTATTATAGTCTAAATACGTAACACTAATGTCAGATAACCAAATCAAAAGAGACGGGAATATAGCGTTACACTTATATTTAGTGACGTGATATCAGGCGTCTTGAGTTTGACTTAACGAAGATATAAGAGTTCGGAAAATAGGGTTGTATAGGCTCTCTTGCTTATGTTTTCGTTTGCTTTCACCGTGATAGGGAAATCCGAATAGGGTGGAAGAACTCCTACGATCATTACTGTCACATGTAGTTAAACAATGTAGAGTAACCTCCACAAATGACTGACTTGTTGTGAAGTTTGGCAAGGAGCATTTTGTACATGTCCAGGGGTCATCATTAAATTTTCTAGTGCAATATTCATACATTCATAAGTGTCCGATGTGAAAAAGTGTGCGCATTGTGTCTGATATCACAGATCCCACATGTCGCAAGCAATGCCGTTTATTTTCTTACTGAATAAATAAATATTTAAAAGTTTAAAGAGAAATAAATTACAAATCTTTCAACAAAGTTCATTTAAAACTAGTAGCTTTGCGGTACGTTTTTTTTTTATACATGATATTTTGTGAAACAACCCATTTATTTTGGTGGGGGTCGTTGTGAAGATAATGATTATAATCTAACTTGAGTAAGATCTAGTTAATAGAAACCCACATGCCAAATTTGATAAAATAAACCTTGTTGATGCCCTCAGGGGTGTAGCCCAATCAAAGAACGAAAACCCATAAGGTTTCGTAATATACATGAGACGACGACTGTCACGCTTGTTTTACTGGCGTGTAAGTTATAACAAATAATGTATTATATTTTCTACACGTACAGCAAATAGTACCCTCCCAATACCAGATGACCCAACACATGTGTTGTCAAGGAGCTGTTCAGTTTTAAAGATGACTACCTGACCAACAAAAAGCATGTAATTTAAAATGCCTGCCCAACCAAACTAGGTGTTGAATGTACATTGAGAAATGCATACACCAATAACTTTCCAATACCCACGTCACTTATAAAAGCCCACTAAAGCGCAAAGTGGGTTATAAAAGCAGAACATGAAGTTATCTATCTATCTATCTATCTATCTATCTATCTATCTATCTATCTATCTATCTATCTATCTATCTATCTATCTATCTATCTATCTATCATAATAATAATAATAATAATAATAATAATAATAATAATAATGAATTCGTTTAGCGACTAATCTTTAGAAGCTCTGAGCGCTTTACAACATATATAATAATATGACTACAAAAAAACAAAACACCATGAAATTAAAAAACTTACAAAATGCTGAAAATAGTTAAGGTAGGAAATATTATTCGGTCTTTAAGTATGATTTTGCAGTCGAAAAAGGTGAGTTTTAAGAGCACTCTTGAAAGGGATCACTGTCTTTGTGTCTAATTCAATGGGCAATTCGTTCCACGTTGCTGGGCCATGATCTGCAAATGATTGTTGTTCATATGACTTCGTTTTCATCGTGGAAACAATGAGTATACGATTTTCAGAAGAGGAGCGTAAGTATCTTGTTGGTGTGTACACATGGGTGAGGCCAGATAGGTATGTTGGACTGGAGCCCGTCAGTGAATCGTAGCACAGAGAACACATTTTGTGCTTGATTCTGGATCGAATGGATAGCCAGTGTAGGTACAGAGCAGCGTGGAGGTGTGCTCTGAATCGTAGAGAAAAAAAAAAAATGTTCAGAGGACTAATTTCGAAATGAAGGATACACACTTATAAGGAGACTGTAAATTTCTTAGGTCAAATAAGCCTTTACCTGGCACACGCATGCATACCTGCATTCAGATATTACGCCGCAAGTGTTACATTTTTTAAGTTATTTTAGTTTGAAAGGAGTTGATATGAGAAGTTATACGTAGATGGGTTAAAATTAGTGAGTGAATGGTACTGCGTAATCATTATGTATAATCTCGCGAAATTTTAGTGTGATACATGTTTCCGACTTGCCGATAATTTATATAGAACAATGACATAGAAACTTTGTTTTAAATAACAAGCTTTCCGTTCACCTACATGCTATAAGGAACGTGTATTTGCATAGTGTAGTTGATTTCATAATGAAGAATATGAAAACAGGAAACGTAACTGAACAAGGAGTAATTTAAAGCTCATCAGGATTTGCTCGTCATTTTGCCGTATATATTGCCTACTAAATAAGGTAGGATATAGATAATGTGCAAAGGAAATTTTAAAATGTTATGGTAGAGTATGATAAGTTTCTGCTTGAATAACAGTCAGAATGTTGCGCCCATAGTTCGTGGAATTTTTTTCTTCTTCATTCTTATACGACGATAATGCATGCAGCTGCTTAAAATATACACACGGAATGACTAAAAGATTCTAAAAGACTTATCGGTACCCTGCCACCCAGGTAAGAAGACCAATGACCTGTTTATCATGGTACGAAATGAGTGAACGAGGTTTGGACCGCCTGTAAAAATAGTTTTCTAAGAGCGAAGAAATATTATTAATAGTTCCCTTAAGTTCGATGGAAAACATTGCAAACAATCATGTCTTCAATAAGATCAACATTAACTGATTTACCCATATACATATATATTTACGTCCGATAGTAAACCTTTCATGAACATTGCTATAGTAAAGGTCAGAGGTCATGTATAAATATTTAACTGTGCATTTGGCAAGATGTTATTGCAACATATAGCTGAGCGAATCTTGCCGTGGGTCAGTATGACACGAAACAAATTAAATTGTCTAATATCTAGATACCGTAGTAAACCCTTAAACTGAAATGGTTTAACATCCCTGGCTTTGGGAATGATTGATTGCTAATTGGGATAATGATCAGACAGAGAGGCAATGCGAATGAAGGTTTAAATAACGGAAAACGACAACGTGGAGATAATTTGGAGACGATTTTGTGCGATTTGAACTGTAATAAAGTCAAATGTTCCAGTAATCGGGTTAGGTAAGCGGGACATAATAGAGAATCATTCAAACCTCGATAGACGTGTGTTAATTATTATCAGTTATTTGATTTAATCCAAACTGGCCAAGCGAAATACGAGGTGTGTGTTCCCACAGAAATTCAATATTTTAAGTAATTTCCTTCGCGAACTTAGTCAGGTCTAAGTTTTCTGCGGAAGGGAAGCCTTGGACGGGGGAGTAAAACTGTATTTTCTCTTTATAAAATGCCTAAGGGACAGGTGCCTGGAACTTTGTGGAACACGAGACTTGTAGGAACAGAAAGATTCTGATGCGTAGAAACACGAGTCTCACAGAGCACAAGGTTTGTCTCCATCTCATGCAGTTGTCGTAATATGAGTTCGTAATTGTTTGAATTTGTTTTAAATTCGCACATCAATTTTCCTTTGATAGGTTGATTAACTGTTTGCATTAATTTGTCTCGAATGTTTAATAACTTTTTTATCCTAGTAATTGCATGCATTGCTTTCCATGTGAATTTGGGAGAATTGTAAGAATTATTCTTCCATAAATTATATAACCATGTAGGCTCGGAATTTATATTACTATCTCTGGAAAAGATATACTATTATTGCAATTGTTGTAGCTATTAATAAAAGTCAATTTCGATAATTCATTTATATAATTAGGATGTGAATTCTTCTAATTTCGAATCAATGGTAATAGTGTTAAGAGAGCCAATATTTAGCCAAACTATAGTGATTTATAGCCTACAGTAGGGCGAATCAATGTTTATTTTATGGCATAGTCCAGTTAGGAAAGCAGATTAGCCGTTTGGAGAGACATTAACTATTTTCTACTAGAGTTTTGTATCAGCTGTCAGAGGGCGAACTGGTCCCTGTTAGCCTTAGTTCTGTTGAATATTACTACCGAAGCAAAGAGATGAGAATAATTACGGTTGATATATATATATATATATATATATATATATATATATATATATATATATATATATATATATATATATATATATATATATATATATATATACTCTAATCTGTCACCAATGTTGAAGTTCTAAAGACCGGCAAGCAACCAGTTTATGCAGGCACGGTATATATTTTAAGTTCGATCATTCACTCGATTTCATGAGGAAATTTGTCTTATAGATATAAACAGAACGGCTAATTCGATTTTTTAATATAATATAATATACTGCATACGTGGGCTTGTGATGTTCTATTCTATATTTCTGCACAGGTCTCTGATTACTCCACCCATTAATTTCACAGTCTATTTTATGATGTACCTTCTCCGGGAAATATTGGTCGATCATCCTCTAGATAACGATAACAATAATGTTATCAAGTACAAATTCAAGACTCGTCATGGGATTAGGAATGAAGATTATGAACAAATATAGAATATAACGAAATGTATCCAAACATTGATAATATTTGTACTGCGTGTTAAAATTATTGATTGGAGTTATTGATTGGAGTGACTCGAACCATTGTTTTCACGTTGTATATCTTCAGTGCATACAGTTTTCTTGTCATGCTTTTGATGTTGAGATGTTAAAATTGTAAAATATTGACGCGCTCTCATTTTTTATTACATGTAATTAGCACGTTTAGGGAAAAGGGTCATATTCTGAATTTGTGGAATTTAGGGGGAAAATTACCATTGTATACTCTTAAGAGAAGAATTGATTAAGTAATAGCACAACAGTAATCGCGTCTTGTTTTCGTGTGTTTAAGAGTTAGGCTGAATTTGGAGGAAACATTCAGGGTACGTTGTTATGTATATTTGATTTTAATTTATATTTGATTTGCTTTAATAGCTTCTTATTTTAGTTTTGATTTTTAATTTTAAAAAAATAATTATAGTACATGTTATTGTAATGTAATTTTCTTTACTGGATTTTACATTTTCCAGTAATTCAGTTCAATTGTTCCAAAACCTAATAAAAGAACGTTGTATCTAAAGCTGACCAACCTTTTTATATAAAAAATATATTTTTTTGTGACTAGTTGTAGTTTAATAATTAATTCTCGTTCAAATTATTTGGATTCAAAGATATTATTTTTCTCTGGAAATATTTGTGTTCGGAATATATTATTGGACAAATACAGTTATCGCAATTTACAGAAGATAAATACCAAGTTGGCAAGTTGAATCAATTTATCTTTTTTAAAAGGTCAGTTTTTCTTGGGTAGGATTTTGAAAGAAAGATTTCTACTTTTTGATGATATTGTAAAAAAAAAGGTTTGCAGATTTCACTAAAGATTTCATTCTATTTTTTTTTTTTTAAAGTGCAATTAAAATTGAAGAAAAAAAAGAAGTTTTCTGAATTTTGTTTACCAAAAGCAATATAATCTCGGACGAGCTCCCAATTTCTTGTTACGTGTTTAGGTCTTTTGAAAACAGTAACAAGAAAAATGTGATGACAACCAGCTTTCTAAACATTAACAAATAATTTATTTCCCTAGAAAAACAAGGTAAAAAGAAGAAAAGAACTTACGGTTTGAAGAATCAAATCTAAAACTAACCCAAAAAATAATCCAAGAATTAAAAGAATAGAAGTCCTAATAATGAAATGTTCTAATGAATTTGAGTTCTAGTCCCGACAAAATCCAAAATAAAAGGCGATGATGTATTCTGTAGTCAGTGTAGTATTGATGTGTCTACAGTTCTTTGTTGAATATCCGAAAATGATATTCCAGTATTTGAATTCTATAATGTTCTATAAAAGTCTTTGTCCAAAAATACATTTTGAGCACAAATATGTCGAGGAAAAATAACATCTTAGAATCCAAATAATTTGAAGAAAATGAATTAAAAAAAACCCCCACAAACTGGTCACAATAAAACCAACATGAACATATCCAGGGTTTAGACGAGATGAAACATTATTTCTCAAAAACATCACTAGTAAATCTGGCTAACCCGCAAAACATACGCATGGATACGGGTAAATCTCCGGTAAAACCAGAATTTCGAAATAATTTCTAAATGTTTCTAGAACAACACAGAAACTATTTACATGTCTAAAATCACCTACTCCCAGTACGGTCTCAATTGCACTCTATGAAACATCAGAAACTACGTCAGCTTTAGAAACAAAATTCTAATATTGAGTTTTCGAGAAACAAGAACTGAATTTCTAGAAAATATCAAATCCAGTAAATAAAATTACATTACAACAGCATATAATGGAATACAAAAATAATATTTTTTTAAACCAACAAACAAACAATTAAGTCAAATCAAATATAAATTAAATCAAATATACATAACACCAGATTTAGGCTAGTGAATTAATTTTATTGGCCATATATGTATGAGGAATATGTGGAGGTCGTGCTTGTTGTGTCACAACTCTGCGTGGGTGGCACCTAAAACATCACATAGCTCAGCGCCATTAGGAACCTCCTCATTGATTGACTAGCCTTTCTAGGGTATGACAAGGGATCTTGGTCCAATTAAGCCTGCATCGGTGAGCGTAAATCGCTACTTATTATTATCCATATTTGATTACGCCAGTTGATTCCAAGGGGGCCATTGCGTTAAAGCTATGGACTGATATGGTGGCTGATATTACTATTGATATTAAGCTATTATATCTGGAAATGTTAGGCCAATGAACTGTTTATTAGCAAAATATTGTCTGATCGATATAAGCAGAACGGCTTGTAAAATAATAATTAAATAATGTTATTTCTACGAGAAAGTGTTCCATTCAAATGTCATGTCCAATTTTAATTAAAATTACAATTGATTATAATTTTTTAATCTGCTTAAGAGAGCTCGTGTTGTTCGATTCTATATCTCTGCTCAGGTCTCTGATTACTCCACCCATTAATAGCATATTTGCTTTTGTTATTTACTCAGTCCGGGAAATAACACCGTTGTCGATCATTCTCAAGAAAACGATATTCAAAACTCCACCAGTTTGAGATGAATTATTTATCCAAACTATTTATTGGAATTACAAAGTGCTCATTAACTTCTTAACATACACATTACTTTAGCATTATTTTGAACTCATTCAAAGACTTTCTGGATTTCATTTTTGTGGTACAGCAGTTAATTCAAGACTATTGTAATTCATTCGGTACATTTGATACGTTTGGACTTGTGATATGACATTTACGATTATCTAGGAATTAAATCACACTACAGTGTTTCCTAAAGTTTCGCATGTATGTTTGTTTGTTTGTTTGATTAGGATTTTTAACGTAGCTTTAACAATTTTTCAGTCATATCGCTACGATGTCTGCTGTGAGGCAGTTTATAGTGATGTCTAGCACTGAGGTATCATGCCGCAGACATGTAGCATGATGTCCCACCCAGTCACATTATCCTGACACCAGGCCGACCAGTCCTAACACTAACCTCTTAATGCTGAGCGTCAAGCGAGGCAGCTGTTAGTACCATTTTTGTAAGTCTTTGGTATGACTCGGCCGGGGATCGAACCCGCGACCTCCCGCTTCCGCGGCGAACGCTCTAACCACTAGGCCACCGGAGCGGTTTCGCATGTAATTTGGAGAAATAAATAACTTGTTGATTTTACTAAATTTGTTCATTTCGCTTCTTTGTGTTAAATAGTTTAACACTAGGGTCATAACAGTATAAATTTCATTCACACCGTCTGTTCTATTGTTGAGTGAGAGGCAGTTAAAAATAATACATGCTAGAAACTACGTTATTGAGCTCCAAATTGATTTTCTATCAGTGTCCAGTTATTTTCTGTAAATGGTCAAGATCGATCAAGTACTGCGGTATTTTGGTGGGGATCTGAATTTTTTAAAAACATGTTGGCGTTTATGACCAATAACCCAGAAACAAAATTATTTTTTGTTACATTAGCATCTGCGGTTTTATACAAAACCATTAAGAGGTTAGTATTATGAATGGTTGGCCTGGTGTAAGGATAATGTGACTGCGTGGGACATCATGCCCCAGTGCTAGAGTTCACTATAAACTGTCACACCGCTGACATCGTAGCGATATGACTGTAAAACCGTTACGTTAAAAATCCTAATCCCCCCCCCCCCATAACCTATGTCCAGAGGCGTAGCGAGGTGGGGGCAGGGGGGTACATATGTCCCCGGGCGCCAAGGTACACGGCCGCCAAAATGAGAATTACAACGTTACATTATAATAAGTAAACAAGGGTAATAAATCGGTCACAAGATCGCTGGGGCGCCAATTTTATAGTTCGTCCCCGGGCGCAAAATATCATCGCTACGTCTCTGCCTATGTCTGCTTGAGACCGGTTCGCATGTATATACAGCAGTATGCGGTAATCTTGTAACGGAATTATGTAGACAGCTGAGTCTAAAAATAAACTATCACGTGATTTCAACACCACTGTTTTGTGACAGTGTGTGCTACTAGACATTCGGTGCATATACATATGGATATGTGTGCAGAAAGAGCAAAGGGTGATGTTATAGTAACCGAAGTATCTTGTGAAAGTGTTCACAGAAGCAGGAAAAAGTCTTAAAGCATGTACTGTGTTAAATGCCGTTCGGTGGTAGACTAACACAAGAGGGAATTTTTGTCTATGGACAACATCATTCCTTTCCGAGTACAGGTGGGTATTTCCATACATTATTAGTTGTTGTTTGCAGCCAATTTTATATAATTCTTGAAAGCTTTCGACAGGGTCTTACGCCAGCAACTCGCTACCTACAAGTTGTTCTCTGCCCTTTTAAAAAAATATTATTTATTTTTCTTCTGACGTGACTGGTTGGCAGAGACCTCTGTGAAAAGTCTTGACAAAAAAGTCCACTACGGACGGGGTCTGCTTCTTTGAAACTGCAACGCGTCTTGTCGGACTATTTAACATTATTTATTGATATTGAAAAGTGGGAAAATGCAGGGGGAAAAACAATCCACCCCCAACAACAGGCGAATAACAACTAATTTGGTGTGCAACAATTCCTGCTATACATGTACGTTACTAGTACTAATATTAGTTCCCCTACTTCGTCATGTGGAGGTTACAAACATCGTAGCCATACAAGTAGTCGTACTATGTACTTAAATTATGTCGGACGATGTACTTCTCGCACTAGGCCCTTTTCTGCATGATAGGTTTCACTACTTATCAGACACATCACCAAAAAAACGACATTAAGTAGAAATGTGAAATCGTTCATAATTAAAAGATTAAAACAAACAAACGTGGATATTTTAGTTAAAATCACCATCCACAAGTAGTTACCTAATTTCGATGCTATGCATTTTCACAGCAGCCTTGATGGTAGACCAACAAATTGTTCTCCGCCTTTTTTAAAATTTTGACTTTGCCGCAAAGTCAAAATAAAAATAAAGGCGGAGAACAGTTTGTTGGTCTACCTTGATGGAAGTGTTTAGTTTAAGAAATGTAGCATTTCAGCACTAAGACAATATATTACAAAATTTATGCTAATTGGAAGGCCGATCATAAAATATGTTATGAAACAGATGAATATAATGTCTTGTTGTGTATATATAATATGCCATCATCTTTAATAACTATTAGCCTTCTGAATATATTTTTGTAGAGATTCTAAAGTACATGATATACAGTGACAACATAAATCAGCTCTGTGATTGTGACCTTGTATATTCCCGATAGAGACATGCAGTTCAAAATGATGGTCACCATTATGATGCCAACAAGTTGTAAACGGTCACCAGAATATGTTTCTTCAGCTCGTACAACTGTTGTGACTTTATATGAATTTCTTAAAAAGATATAAAATTGTGGTTCCATTAACCCGATTATGGTGTATATTTCCCAACTAGTTAATTGTTATAATGATAATTACTTGCCACATCACATGCTTAATGATTAGATGTAGTTATGATTGTTGAAGTTTTTTTAATTTGTAAAGACTAGTTCACATATCTTACGAAGACCTAGAGCAGGGAGTGTTTAAAAGAAAAATAGCTATACCATGCTTTAGATCATGAGGTTCCTTTTTGCTATTTAAACTCCAACACTGCCTGAATAACATTGTGGGTCAATGGTTATTTAGTGTTTTGTGAACCTTTCATTACCTTTTATTTTAGGGGCCCTGAGTGGTCCAAAGCGCTCTTTTTTACGGATCACTGCCATATCATCTCTGTCTGCGTGGGTTTGAGTCTCAGATTTGGCTAATGTGGTTATGTGAAAAAGCTTGCCAGTAGCTTCTTGTGGGTTGGTGGTTCTTTCTGGGGGTTTTCCCTGGTTCTTCCTCCACCATTAATACTGGCCGCCATGCATAGCCTATTGTATGCTGAAAAATGGCGTTAAGCCCTACAGCAACAACATCCTTTTATTTTCATATTTTTATATTTGAGAGTAGATCAAAAGACAAATCTTTGCAGTCTATGTTAAATTCACTGCATATTAAAACCTGTTTCATTTAGTTCTTCCATGATGCAATGATTCCTAAGAAAATCTTAATGCAAGATTATGTTTGTTGTCATTTGTTAAGACTAATTTAATTTTTGCTAGTCTTTTTGATGACTTCATTTCCTTGTTCGATGCAAAATCATTCTTGAGTCTCAACCTTAATTGCTCAGTCATTGTGTCTACCCCCAAATAATTAGTACACTGTAACTTCTCAATATTTCTTACTGGAAGGATTGTGAAATATTTTATAAGCATATTGTTCTTTGTCTAGTAGCTTTTGTTTAAATAACTTGTCATTGGTCATTTAAAACTTGTTAATACATGTTTTGTAATCTATATTAATATCTCTGATATGATTGACTGTGTTACCTTTTATATCAAATGAAAATGTTTATTGTCCATTTTCTCTGCAATAACCTTGCTTGGCTAGTAATAGATGACTGTTCTTAGCTAAGACAGATTAGATAAAAATGAATTTCTCTGAGCATTGTAAAAAAAAATAGTGTACTCCCATTAAAATTTTTTAAACAATAAAGGGATACTTAATATTGATGGCTTTTGATTGATGTGCATTACAGATCTATATGTATCAATAGTTAATCATCTCTCACTGGAACAAGTAATTTAATTTGTCTATTTTTCAAAACTTCACCAACAACTGACAGTCCAAAAGATTCACATTTAATTGTAAATAAATGCCATGAACTTATATTTGTGAAGTTCAGGTTGTGCATTTGTTGCATGAGTGACCACTGGTTTGAATAGAGGAAAATAGTTATTGTGACTATATGATATCAAAATAAGTAATAAAAAAAACCAAGAAGATGCAAGCTTTGTGAAATGAAACAAATAATTTTTTCCCCCTAGAATACAAGAATAGTTTTTCCTCTCGAATACTGTAAAGTAAACTTATTGATGTCACTTTTGCCCCCAGTGATTTTGCTGACAAATACAGAAATGTTTAAACATTACTGTCTTTATGTTGGTAAGTATCTTAGTCACCTCAGATTGCATGCTCTGCTGGTATTTATTGTGAAAAAGATAAATCAGTTCTTTTGGGCCACATATTACCCTGACTATCGCTTGTAAAAGTGTTGTGAATACATAAAGTTTTCAGGTTTGGAGTGATTCTAATTTTAAAGTTTTCAGGTTTGGAGTGATTCTAATTTGTATAAAATGGAAGAATTGTTGATTATGCATTGCATGCTTCCTTTTGCCATTGTAAACATACTGCTCCTAATATTTATAATATTTGTAAAAATGCTATTATATAAAATGTAAAATTGGTAAGCTTATATTAACATTTCATGTATTATTTTAGAAATTTTCATGATTTAATTTTAAGAGAATTTTCTTTTATTGTTTAAAGTGTTACATGTACTTGTCAATGAGTAGTATACAAGTATCCAAGGGAGATAACTATTTTCAGGTCTAATCTTGTACTTAAATCTGAGTGGTTCTCCCTTGATATAAAAATTGCCAGTGGATATCTACAATGTACATTTAATTAGAACATAAAGTTTGTTTCTCATGTTATTAATATGAACTATATTTGATGAAACAGAATAGACATCATGTGATAAGCAATAGTTTTCAACACAACCCAAAAATGATTGGCAGTCCCAATTTTGAGATTGTGTATCAAACTCAAGTTATGAACAAGACAATCAGTTTTACAATAAGATTACAACAACCAATAATTTGTACACTTGCATTTTTAAAAATTGGCTCTAAAACCTTTTCTTGTGATTCTGCATTTGCTTTGGTGATAATATATTGGACTATTACAAATGCATAGAAGGGGAAGCATACATTTAAATTTGCTATAATACACAAAGTCAACATCAGACCCTTTTTAGTCCATATATAATATATTTTGGTCAAGTACACCATGCATTAATTTGAATGGAGGGCATGAATACATCACATGATACTAGAAGTACTTTTAAACTGTAGAGATATCATGCAGGTCTCTAGTGATATTCTACTTTGACTTTGACTGGATTACCTTGAAGTAAAATTTTGGATTTCAAACTGTTATTCTTTAGTGGTGTTACCACATAAATACAACAGAACCTTCATCTGGAATACCTTTCAATAATTTCTAGATTAATGTGAAATTTTCAAGTTTTAGAATGAGATCCTAGGAATTCATACACTGTGGCATGTAGTGGTAAGCTGTTAGGTTTGACTGATTTAGGCCAAAACATGCGTAGTGGTGAGCTTGAGGTGTGGAGGGGCAAGTGTCTCCTCCCATTTTTGGCACACATGGCATCATCAATACTTGTAATTATTTGTGAATATCAGCAGTTGTAATAATTTGTGAATATGGTTTTCTATATTAGTCTAGGGTGAAGGCTGTAATAAAGAGAGCTATTATTTAATGTTACATTTCATTCCCATTTAAGTTCAGATGGCCGTTCCTATTGCATTATTAGCAAATCCAGCTTCAGAGATTTTCTCCGCTTACTGGCTATTGTCATGTTTATACATGTACTGTACTGCACAGGCTGAACAAGGTCGTAATGTCCTAAATTAAACCCTGATTAAACATTGACATATGTCAGTTACATTGACATGTACAGTGATTGAACATCAAACCCATGCCAGTTCCATATTGGTTGCAACTGCTTTAAAACATCTTTTCTTTGGATTCAGTAAATTCAAGCCATGGATACTTATTAACCCAATATGGGTGAAATTTGTTTGTCTCTTAGTTTTGTCATATTTTAGGGGTTTTTGTTGTTGACATAACCGCTATGTCTAATTGGTAAAATAGTTAACTTGGACTGAGTGGCAGCCTTGTGTTTTATCCTTCTACTTTTTGGTGAAATTTCCTACTCTGAATTTTTCTCATGACTATCTTTGCGAAATTAATGGTGTAAAATCATTTTATCCAAAATGAAAAAGATCACCTCATTTGATAACTGTGTCTAATAAAATGATAATGTCCATTTTGTTGTTGAAATGCAAACACTGACTACTTCTTAATTAAAGCAAAGACTTCAGACCCAATATAGCACAATGAACTTGATTATCTATATAAGCAATTAAAAAGTAAATTGAAGAATCATTTAATCAGTTCAAGAAGAAAATGGACAATTGTATCAGTAATTTGCCTTTCAATAAATTTTATTAGGATGGCTTGTTGGATTAATTTTAAACATGATCTTCTTGTGCATTTTTGGGTTGAGGAAACAAATGGTCATTGAAAACATTAATTAATCATACCATATTTGTTTTTTTTTAAAGACGTTTTAATTGGCCAATAATTTGGTCACTTAGGTCAACAATTCACATCAGTTTTTCTTACTCATAGACACAGGAAATTCTGAGGTAGATTTAACCTTAACTTCTTCATGCTTAACTTGACCATGTTCCACATGTTTTCAAATTTGTCTCACACAGTAGAATGAAGAATTTCTTAATAATCTACATATGATCTTTCCGTGTGTCACTGTACATAATGACATTGTCGATGATGCATCACACTCATCTATATCAGATCTTATCATGATCATTAAACATTGGAATGTCGAGGGAGAATATTTCATACCAAATGGCATTACACTGTACTTTATATTGGTAGAGTCATTTGCTTTATATGTAAGTGAAATCTGCCAGAATTCTTTTAACAGGTAAAACTTTCTGACATATTTTGCATTTCCAATTTTGTCAATATAGTCATCAATTCATGACCATAGAAATTAATGTTTTGGTGACATAATTCACTTTTCTCTAGTCATGCATATATGGAAAGAATTATTTGGTTTTGGTACTAGAATACACAATACTCAAGTTACTTTTGGTTAGTTCGATAAATCCATTTTTGAAAATAGTTTTAATTTCCTGCTTTAACAAAGATGATTTATGTTCAAAAGAGAATCGTGTTTGGCAAGCTCCAGCAACTCAGTTTTCTTTAAATACTCAAACCCAAACCCTTTCTGGGTTGGATTGGAAACAAGACTCCAAAACTACACATAATAAAATAAACCCAATTATATACATACCAAGATTTACCAAAAATATAGATATGCATAACACTTCATAAAGAAAAAGATTTTTGCAATAAAGCTTTCTTTTCCATATCAATCAAAATCATATATGATAATAACAATAAAATAACACAGGAAGATGTTTTATGAAAGTGCCAAAAATAAATGCAAGTTAAGTGGAAATAAAAATTCTGGCCATAAGGATTTAATTCGTCTGGGTCAGTTCAGTTCAATTATGTAACTGAGTTACCCTCATTAAACAAAGTCTTCATATCTTATTATTCTTATCATTATTACTGGCCATTCCACTTGGATGCATTGTTATTTCATCGTAGGGTTTTCACTACAAAAGCTTCTTATCATGTTTCCTAAATGAAAAAGGTGTTTTGCTGATGTACAATATGATGGTCATGGCAGCCATCTTGACAATCATGTTATCACCACTCCTTGTTATGACAAGTCCTGTTGGCTTTCTAACCATAAGACCTTATGATGTCTGTTTAAAAATTATGTCAGTCTAAAATGAAAATGTTGCCAACTGGGTATCCAAAATAGCCATCATAGCACCCATCTTGAAAATCATTTTTATTGCTACTCCACCTGAATACTAATATCAACTTGGGGTTTTTACTTGAAGACTTGTTACTTTGTATTGTTGCTTTTCAGTCTCATATCCAATATGGGTACCACAGTCGCCATCTTGAAAATCTTGTTATTACTCCTCCCAAGATGGAAAGTCATATCATTATTGGGTTTTCACCAGAATTATTTCTATGATGTCATGTTGGAAAATGGTACATGCAACTATTTGACATCCAGTATGGTAGTCATAGCAGCCATCTTGAATTTAAAAAAAAAAATCTTTTGTTGTTATTATTATTATAGCTACTCCCAAATGGTGGGCCCGGGGTGGTTGAATGGTATAAAGCATCCATCTTTACAGATCACTGAGCTCTGTCTGCATGGATTTGAGTTTTGGCTTGACCAGCATGGGATAAATTTTATCACTAGCTTCTGTGGGTTGGTGGTAACATCAGATATAGTTACCATAATTAATATATTGAAAATCCTGTCACTTACTCTTTTATTTCATCACCATGGGGTTTTCACCAAAACTCTTCAGATTGTGCCTAATTTGTGCTGCATTAACATAGGACTAATTTGCATGTGACCTGCAGGTTGGACAATTCCTCCAGTAAAGCATCAGTCTTTTCCATGGACTCTTACTTTATTTGGGCTAAAACCATGTGATACTTTTACTTGTATTTATTTATTTTCTGACAGAAGTTTAATTGTGTTTTCAGACTGAAGTTTAATTCTTCTTTTCAGACCTACATCCTTGTGAGAGTACTTTTTATCTGGCAAAAGTAGGTGTGCCAGCAATGGATGTCCAGGATCAAACTGTGTTGAAGCAGATCCCTGTGATGGTGAAAACATCAATAGTGGACACATGGGAAGTGTACAGTAGACTTTCTAGAGTTGTACACAGCAGTGGTATCAAGTTTAACAGCACATGTGATATTATTCAGGTAAAAGCCAGGTGAAATAAGATATGTAGAGAACAAGCACAAGTATTATCCAATTTAATCCAATGAGTGGGTGTAGCCAACATGTTAAGTTAAGTTGGAGAATGTACTTGTTTTATATATTTCTTGTATTATAGGGTAGTGAAGTTAATAAGCTCCACCCATCTTTTGTTTAGCAAAATGTCTTAATACATACCTCAGTATTCCTCATATCCTTGCAGCAATATGACTTGCTTTTGTGTGTTTCTCACTCCCATTGACTCACTTCTCAGAAAGATGTATTTATATTACTGGGTACATTCATTTTGTATGCATCATCAGATGCAAAAAATATATTTAGGCATGGAAAATGATACAGTACATTAGCACTAGATATTACTCATTACTAAGGCATGGAAAATGGCACAGGGTATTAGCACTAGATATTAGCCATTACTAAGGCATGAAAAATGGCACAGGGTATTAGCACTAGATATTAGCCATTACTAAGGCATGAAAAATGGCACAGGGCATTAGCACTAGATATTACTCATTACTAAGGCATGGAAAATGGCACAGGGTATTAGCACTAGTTATTAGCCATTACTAAGGCATGGAAAATGGTACAGGCATCAGCACTAAATATTAATCATTACTAAAGCATGGAACAGTGGTACAGGAGATGAGTGACAGAGTAAACAATGGCTGGAACAAAATTCATTCAGAATGAAAAGACTTGTGGGAGAAACATGTACATGTAATAAAATAAAATGACAGAACAAGCACACAAGCTCACTGTAATCATTCAGGAATGCTGGAACATGCAAACACTGGATTCTTTTTTAAAATCAATTTAATTATACTAATTATGTTTATGATTGCATCATAATTATGTGAGTTTTTATTGTTTTCAGTGTACATGAATTTAGAAACTTTCAATGTTACTTGATAGTTTGTGGCTGAATATATTGAATATAACTACCTAAGATGAGTGTTGAATGTAAATCAATGTAGTATATTCATTTTATAAGATTTGACTGCTTGTTAAGTTGATTTTGTTCAAAATAGACATTTTTAAAATAATGTTAAAACCTCACATCTAGTGTTGCAGACTTTGCTGAGGTGCAGGTACATAACAGTGCTGAAGGTGGAACTCAGCTGTACTGTACTTCTAACATTTTCCCAAATAAACCGTTTAATGCATTCTCATCATCATCAAAAATTTCACTGGTTGGTAAAATAATTATCGAAAAGTTTTACTTAAAATACATAGTAATGAACTTTTCATGTTAGTTATTTTTATATAGAGAAAATAACATATCTGCATGTTTTTAGATGATTGAGGGTTGTGACTCAGGACTTGTGTTTTTGTGTGTACATGCATGTGTGTTCACTTGAGTGGTGTATAACAGGTGAACCACAGAAAAGTTTGGAAACACTGGCATAGTCATATTGATAGGGTAATCAAAATATCATGCAGAGAGTTTTTCAGATTAATTTTTTTTTTCTAAAAGAGTTTTAATCTTGTTAAAACTTTAAAGTTGTAAAAATTGAAAAATGGTTTTGGATACCAGAACTCTGGAATGGCTTGAGTAGGTTTGAAGATGTTACATTGTTATTTCTTATATTTTTCTTCATTGGGTTAGCAATGAAGAGAAGAGAATTATGCCTTTTTCAGATACCCACTGGTGTTCATTTTTCACAGAAAATAGTTTTTGTTTTTATTACTTATTGGAATTAATTTAATAGTGAAACACTGTACAGTCTGAATCTGAAACACTGTAGTCTGAATCTGAAACACTAAAGTCTGAATCTGAAACACTGTACAGTCTGAATCTGAAACACTGTACAGTCTGAATCTGAAACACTGTACAGTCTGAATCATTGTGATACTGTGGGATTTACCATTGCATGTTACCCCTTGTGTGATGTAAGGAGATTTATTTTCCTGGATTGCCTGATATAACTTTTGTGAAACAGGAAGCATGTCTGATGCATGTCAAATAGGAAGTTCTGTGACTGTTTAGATCAGTTCATTTAAAACTCTGTCTGATGTGGATATTGAAATAATAATGCAACAGTTAAAACCTGCTCAATGAAGTGACTGGAAACTCACAGAATGGTATGGTTGGTAAATAGTTTTACATTTACATTCTAGTTTTTTTGTTCTTTGTAATAATTGTCAAGTCTATTATGGTGTAAACTCAAAAATACTTTGATGCATGCCTCTGTCCATCTTTGCCCTAGATTTATCTTCATGTTAAATTTATTTATTTACCAAATATATATGGGTTGGACAAAATGTTGGTCTCTTGCACTAGAGCTACAAACCCGTAATTGATATTTCTGAAATATATAACTATATTACTTTTATACTTTACCATAACCCCTACCTTAAACCCACTCTTTTTATAATTTTATATCTGTTATCTTTATCTTTTATTTTGCATACTGTTTTACAGAATTCCTGTTTATATATATATTTGGAAAGGTTGATCTTCCTAAAGTTACTCTGTGATTAAAAAAATATTTTTGTGTAACTTTATCTTAAAAAAGTATTTGAACTTTCAGCTATTGGTTTGCACATAAAAAACTTTGGTGGCATTTATAACATTATTTTCAAATATTTCACTTCCCAAGCAATCATTTATGTGTTATTACATATGCACATTAAGTCATTTTATATAGTTAAGTGTGTATGTATAATCATTGTCATTTTATATAGTTAAGTGTGTATGTATAATCATTAAGTCATTTTATATAGTTAAGTGTGTATGTATAATCATTGTCATTTTATATAGTTAAGTGTGTATGTATAATCATTAAGTCATTTTATATAGTTAAGTGTGTATGTATAATCATTATGTCATTTTATATAGTTAAGTGTGTATGTATAATCATTATGTCATTTTATATAGTTAAGTGTGTATGTATAATCATTAAGTCATTTTATATAGTTAAGTGTGTATGTAATTTATGGACATATAGTTCAGACAGTGACATGCCAATTACTCTAAATACTCAGTTGTCCATTAAACCGTTACAGTCAACAATATAACTGTTAAAATGATGATATATATAGAGCTGTACCGATAAATTGCCCGTACTCATAATAGGGCTGATTATTAGAACAATCGGTATAATCAGTATCGTCAGAAATAATCGTTACCGATGCAAATAAATTTCCACAATATAATTTCAATTATAACATTCATCTTGGCATAGCTTGAATTTTAAAACAGAATTAAATAGTGGAAACTAAGGAATAAACATTTGATTTGTTGATTGTTGAAAGACAATATATTCTTAAACTACTGTTTTAACACACTTGCTGTAAACTACCACTGATTTTTGCTGAGAACTCCCAATTATTACATTATGTCCTCGATTTTCGTTTTCTTCTAAACAAGAAATGTCCTACATGTTCTGTTGCATCACCTGTGAATTATTGTTTGTGACGAAATAATTACTTTTCTATAAAGAATTTGCATCTTCACTAAATAGAATGTTAAGTTTAAACATTATTCATGTAATTTAATGATTTTTTTTTTACCTATGCAACAATACAAAAATAAAAATCTTGTCCCCGGGCTCCAAACACTCTAGCTACGCTTCTGCATCAATGTATTGTATAGTTAGCATTAAAAATTCCTCTTCTCACAAGCCAGTTTCAGGCATTTTAATGATTAACTGGCCTGTATTGCTGTCACAATACTATACAGAAATTCACTGACCATCATCACATCAGAGGAGATGCCGAAACATCAAGCTTTCCATTGTGTGGAAAGTTACAATGTTTGTTCAGCCAAAAGACAAAACTAAAATTGATTGATCTTGATCTTAGTCGATCTATATGAGAATTTTAGTTTTTATTATTACCCCTCTTCGTGAGCATATAAATTATGATGGTTATGTGTGTTGTACAATCAAACGTGCGTACCTTTTTAAACATATTGCTTCAGTTTGTAGGATCGCTTTTATCATTGCAAATGAATAACTTGTGAGAGGTGATTCATTGTAAATGAAACAGTATTAAGAACTATCTGAAATGTTATCCAGAAGAATGCAATTTGGTTGAAACGATAAATAAAGCAAAATCTGTATCTAATATGTTTGGGAATAAATATGGATTTAAGTGACGCTTTGCACTATGTAATTTACTGTACATTATAGTACATGGTCTCCCCGGCCCACGAATTATGAAGTCTGTATTTACCTTTATTTAATTTCATGTTGGAGAAATCAGAAAATATGCACATGCAAAATAATAACAAAATCAATCATAGTATTTTATAACAGTTTAATAATTGTCGGGTCAGCGAAAGTTACTTTTCTAACATGACTATGTCTTAAGACACGGAAAAAATTATTGTTTCATGTTCCAAGATTAATAGCCGTTACAGTAGTCAACAAAAATACCAAAAAACGGTAAAGTTTCGACATTGGCCTGCAGATAAGCCGACCTCCCCCTTCTTCCAGGCCTTTATATTTTTTCCTAAATTATTAAGCTTATATGCGAGTATATATACTGTGATAATGAAATAATCTGTCTCATAATTGGTATCGTCAATTTTAATAATCGGCCATATGTGGTATGGGCATAATCTTGCAAAAAGTGACATCAGTACAGCTCTCTCTCTCTCTCTTCTCTCTCTCTCTCTCTCTCTCTCTCTCTCTCTCTCTCTCTCTCTCTCTCTATATATATATATATATATATATATATATATATATATAGAGTTAATATCAGTATGTTAATGAGGCAAATTCATTTTAATGTAAGCTGACATTAGATTGGGTCCATTGTTAAGAGTGGAGATGATATACCATCAGTGGACTCCTTTGCTTTTCATTTTGAAAATTATAAAAGTCATACTGATACTTTTGTTTAACACGTGCTTCAACAACAATCAATTTTCTGGGCATAAACAAAATATAAACTTTAAATGTTCTGAAAGGTGACAGAAGGGGAGTGCACAACTATCCAGAGCTAGAATGTATGATTTTGTTAAATATTGTTTATAGTTTCAGTTGTAATGTGATACTTAGACATATATTACAACACAAAACAAGATCCTGAAGAAAGTACTGATAAATTCTATCACTGTATATAGAGCAACAAATTCCATGGCACTCATAATACATTTTATAGATTTAATAAATGTACAGATCATGCCCATCCTTATATCCATCCCACAGTGTTTTCCTTATAGGTTAATTCATTGCATAATCATTAGGCGATAGGAATCATACTTAGTAAGATGTGTTGACAATGAAGGTTTTGTATCCCATTCCCACAAGGAGGGCAGGGTCATCCTGAAATTCATCCACAACGGTTGAGTAGGAGTCGTAATTTTTTGGTATTATGTTTCAGGAAGGTGTCACTAGATGAAATTCAAGTGTTTTTTCCCTTCAAATCCTAGTTGCAGCACCCCCACCCCCCAAGATGGGTTGGGTCCACTTGAAATTCATCTTTACAGATTGAATGAGGGTGATCATTTTTGGGATAATGTGTGTATGAGAGAGAGATAGAGGGAGAGGGAGGGATGGGGGCTTTCAGCTCGGTATTAAACTTTTGCTCCCAAAAATATGTTTCACAATTACCAGAATATAAGTATTGTTGATCTCAGTCTCATTGTTTTAGAGATGCATACATGTACAGTCTAAAATCATACAACCTTTGCAAGGGATTTGATTCAAAATATACTAAATTACTGCACTTGGACCAACGGATGAAGCTAATTAATTATGTATATTCTTTAATCTGATTCAAATCAAATCTTCACAGTCCAACATGGAGATCTAAGTGACATTGTTGCAAGGTCATGTTTTGTTGACCTTTTGGTTCACCAATTAAATCACAGCTTTCAAATGTCTGAAAGTCACGTATCATTCTGAGCATATCAATACTAATGATAAGTCTCACTTTTAGTAAATGCAACGGTTTATCTGATAGGCTACACAAAAAGCTGACTGTGAATTCCAAAGGTCACCAAAATATTAATATTCGTTGATGTCTGTCAGGTGTCCTTGTAGAACTGTGGAGAACTGATTTTAGCCTGATTCATGTACTTTCCAGGAATTTTGGGAAACTAATGAATGCTGTTTTTTGAAAAGATTTTATGAACAACTAACTATATGTAGTGTGGTAGAACACTTTTACACAAGAATCAATGCCATTTCAACAGGATATGTGACTATATATTTGTACAAGGTATCAGAGCCCTGCATGTCAAACACAAACTAAAAGCATTGTTACTTTGACCCCAATTTTGGAATGGTGAGTGGGAATATTGCAAAATGAATTTCTTTGTTTCGTAAAGAGACGCTGCCAAGTATGGACATAATTCATAGGAACTTTTGTTAGATAAACAAGTGAAAAACTTTACTCAACTTTAGATGCAGATTGTCTGCGACTGTGGCTTTGACCCCAAAGTCAGATGGATAAATAAGCATGTCTCAGTAGGAATTATTTTTGTTGTATAGTTAATCATGCCAAGAATAGCAGAATCATTACAAGATTTTGGAAATGTAAACTAATGAAAACTACAAACATAAAACTTATGTGACATCTTCTGTGGATGTGACCTTGACCTTGACCTTCTGGTCAAAGGGGCAAGTGAGCTTGTGACAGTAAGAAATTTCCTTTCTTTTCTAATTATTCATCCCAACTATTAACAGAACTGGTTGAAAATCAAAATTTTACACAAATCATAACCAAACTGGTGCAGTGGGCACCAGTCATTATAGATTAAATCAGATGTAATGTGTAAGATTCTTAAAATGGGATAAAATTCATGAAAACATACGTCTTATCTGTTTTAAATCTTGTATAATGTTCAGAATTAGTGTTGCATACACTTATGTAAAAAAACGATTTTTTAAATACATATTTTAAATATAATTTTGAGAAGATGAAGAAATTTAAAAAAAAGTCCTTTGAATTCCCTTTCATTGACCTAAGCTACTTGTGTAATCTTGATAGGACTGAACATTTAGTGATATGTGATGCTGAACTGTGCTTGAATTGAAAATCGGTTATCTTTGTGCATTTTAACAACTGCAAAGTTGTGGTCTTGACCCAGTCTGATGTTTGTAAACCATTGGGGTCAAATTGTAGGGTGTTATCTCTAATGTCTAAATTGGGTAAAAATTTAAAGTCCACTTCAGAATCATATTTACATAGGTAATGATAGTACAGGTAAATTGTAAAAGAGGTTATTAGTGTTCATAAATTTTTGTTACATAATTGGGGTATCACCAGGTATGTATCAGCATGCATGTAAATTATTCTTTTCAGTACAGCATATGCATGAAAATAGTATTTTATTTTTTTTAAAAAGAAAGAAAAATATTGAAGTGAGTCCATATTTCCAAAACAATCATCACTTGTATCATTGAACAGATCATTTGTATAGTAATTGTCCTGCAGGTAATGTATGCACATATAATTATATTAAATATAAATTTTGCTTAACCTAAGTCTATTCAGTCCCGATTATTGAATGCTCTGCATATTAACTGTCTTCATGAAATTTCCAGATGAAAATTATTGCTCACTGTTGATTTTACAATCATGGTGGTCAGTTACTAAACTTGGCCAAGGAATCAGCAAACTTATTGTCAAAATATAAGTTAGATGAGTTAAATTTGTTATTCAAGTATAGCTTTCGTTGTGTCATCACAGCATGCAGCATTCAATCTGAATTGTTGCTGTATGCTAATAATGTAAACAATTGCCATTGAAAGGTATGTAGAATCAAATTATTTAAAATGACACCCATTACTGAAATAGTGTTAAGTGCATATATGACCTGTATGACTTTTGCCACCGGACTCTTGTGACTTTTACCATAGGATATGCAAAATTTCTGGAAAGAATGAAAAAAAAGTGCTTTACTTTCTTTCTGTCTTTTCTTTTAAATGATCACTAAACATTTAATTTTAACCATGGGACCTTTTTCAGTGTTTTTCTTCTTGTACTTCATGATTACATTTATTTGGAAGGGTTTCTCTTCCTAAAGTTTTGTGCAGTTCTTCGTTATTTTGAAGTTCTACTAGTCACGGGTAGGATATTTGTCAATCGTTCATCTGTCATTTGATGTTCATTACCCCTCTATATGTTAAAACAAGTTTGTTATTGCCAATCATCCTAAACTGCTTGGAAGATTGCCGTGACACATTACACACACGTTAATTGTATGGTGTAGATGGTTCTAAATGAAAGTGGTGCCACTCAGTTCATCAGTATGGCTGCCATAGGAACCATCTTGAAAATCTTGTTATTGCTACTCTTGAATGGATGGTATACACACGGTTTTTAATTTAATAAATGCTCTTTATGATGTCTAGTTGGTTATAACAGAAATGTTGCCAATGTGTTATCTAATATAGCCACTGAAACAGCCATATTGCAATTTTTTTTACAATGTATTGCTACTTCTCCAGAATGTAAAGGCACCTTGGCAAGGGGTTTTTCACCAGAAGACTACCTATGATGTCTGGTTCATCCCAAATTAAAATGATTCTAATTTGATATTTAATCCTCATCATAGCAGCCATATTGAAAATCTTGTTACCGCTACTCCTCCAGAATGGAAAGGCACCTTGACAAGAGGTTTTCATCTCATCAGAAGACTTCTTAATGTTTTCTGTTTGGTTCTAAATGAAATTGGTGCCAATTTGATGGACAGACATCTGAAAACCTTGTTTTGGGTTAATCTGACTGGATAGGTATATCGATATTTTGTTTTCACTACAAGACTTCTTGCAAGGTTTAGTTGGTCCTATATGAAAATGGTGCTGATAGGATGTATAAGTGATCATCTGAATATTTTATTAATGACAATCCAGCTGAATGAAAATGAATATTTCCATCGGATTTTAACCGTAATTTTTCTTATGCCGTATTGTTGGTCTGAAATGAAAATGTTTATAGAGGGTAACTCATTAGTCAAGGACCATTCTCCCTTGAGGCCCTCTAATGGAGAGTATAACAATGCATATTAAATGAAGATAGCAATAAATATATAAAAAAAATATGAAGATGGCTGTCAAAAGGACCATCAATGTGGCCATATTAAAACTCTTGTTAAGGCTACTCATTCAGAATATCTTGTCATGTTATCATTCAATTCACTGAATACTTTTTACGAAATGAAGTTGGCCCAAATTCTAAATTTTAATGATCTGACCTCTGTGATGACCTTCAGATTAGTTATACATGTACTGCAAATATTGTAATAGAAACTGCTTCTGAAGGGATGCTTGTATTGACATGAGAATGTCTCACAAAGTGTACTTGATGCTAAGTTAAATTATGACGATCTGTTAATCAACATGGCTGCCAAAATTGACATTTTCTAATTTTTGGGTTGTTAATCCTTAATTTTTGTTAATATTGACTAAGGGATTTTATTGAAAGACATGTTATATTTGCACTGTTGTACTTATTTTGTGATAAGTCTTATCCATCTTTTGATGGACAATCCATGTCTGAAAATCAATGTGTCCATCTGTTAATGTGTTAAACTAATAACCTAATTCCATCTAAACCAGTTTAGGGTGTTTCATGTGTAGGAAGATGAGCACATGACAGTGTAGGTCAGATCATTGATGTAACCCACAGAACATGACAATGTAGGCCAGATCATCAATGTAAACCTCCACACATGACAACATAGGTCAGATCATTGATGTAACCACCGAACATGACAATGTAGTGTTACGTGCTTAGGCTCGAATAAGCAGCAACACAGAAAGAGTGAAAACTAACAAGCTTGTAAAATTTTAACAATGATTTTTATTAAGTACAATTATTTTCATAAAAAAAATAAACTTACGGTTTTAGAGAATCAAATCCAACAAATATAAAATTCACAAAAATAATTCATTAATGGAATTGCAAGTCCTGATAAATAAATGTTCTAATAGTTCCAGGTTCGAATCTTGACGATGTAATCCAAAATGGCTGACAATGTCACGTGATGCAGTTCTTGTTTTAATATCATCCAGATGAAATTATGAAACATATGTCCTTTTCCAGATAATTCTTCTTTTCCAACGAATTGACACAAAGTCCAGAACAAGATAACACTCAAACATGAAATACACAACTTAATAATAATAAAGCCCAAACATCTAACTAATGTTAGCTTCCAAAACACAGCTATATATAACTGTTTTTTTTTAAAGTAAACAAGTGATCACGTGATTTTCTAGAAATTGATAGAAAGTCAGAGGAAGAGTCTACCTTCACCTAGTCACATAATAATAAAATGATCCAGAAGAAAATAAGCCACGAATTACTAAAAATAAAAAGTTGTCCTTGAAATTAACCAATAGTTTTTGAAGCTTGTTGACAATGTCCAAAGCAAGGTCAGGAATTAGATCAACAAGCCAAGGTCAAAACCTGTTTACAATTAGAGTGTAGGTCAGCCTGAATTTGCCAGAAAAATCTCTCAGTTAATGAATATTAAACCCTAAATGACAAATTTGGATTTAACAATTAAAAAAAAAATAATTTAAATCCAATAGCCGTAACAGTAGGCCAGATCATCAATGTAACCCTCCACACATGACAACATAGGTCAGACCATTGATGTAGCTCACAGCATAGGTCAGACCATTGATGTAGCCCACAGCACATGACAGTGTAGGTCAGATCATTGATGTAGCCCACAGCACATGACAGTGTAGGCCAGATCATTGATCTAACCCACAGCATATGTCAGTGTAGGTCAGATCATTGATGTAACCCTCAGCACATGACAGTGTAGGCCAAATCATCAGTGTAATCCTCAACACATGACATTGTAGGTCAGATCATCAATGTCATCCTTGGGGTCAAGGGTCACATTTTCTCCTACTCCAATTATGGGAGGGTTATCATATGATGTTTCAGGAGGATATTAAGTAGATAAAGATGAAGATGTACATTCTGAATGATGCTGTGGTGTGGGTGGTGGTAAAAGAAAAGTCCAGACCTTAAGTGAAAGTTGACACTTAATTGCAAGATCAAAGGTTGTGACTGAGCTTATGGTGTGGCACTCTGTCTTATCTTTCATGCATTTATCAATGAAGCTTGTGTGTGCTCTGTAGGCATTACTTATTATCAGAAACATACTGTTTATAGCTTTGAGTCACTGAGATCTCTAACAAGCCATATAATTTCTATCTTCTTTGTTCTGTTGATTAGTCCCAACAAACAACACCGACCCATATCTGCCGGTGCATTATGTGATGGCAGATCTGGATCGATGCAGTTTGCAGTTGGGCTCATCATATAAGTATATACAGTATTGATGAGAAATCTCGGCTTAGATTAGTTGATGTTGAATACAAACAAGAGATTTTGTTCACAATAATATTTCTCAAACTACCTTAAAATAAAAATCTAATAAGACTTTTCATCATTCAGTAAAACATGCACATATCTGTGATGATTGAAGTGATATTTGCTCAGATTGACTGACCTACTAGATGTACTAGAAGCTTTATGTAAATATGATGGAATAAACTCTATTTTGAACAAGATATGGCATGAGTTCAGTACCCGGCAAAGTCATTATACAAGATTAAAGTGATATGGGTCCTAATTAGATGGTTTTGTGGATGGTACAGGCTATAAAATATTTTTGTTATCTGATTTTGATTAAACCTGCAGTGTAAAGTCAGTCTGCTGCACATTGACTGCCCGATAAAATTTAATTTAGTAAATATATACGGTAGATAACCCGTTGTAGTAGCAGTACTGTGTGATCTCTATGGGATAATTGGTGCAGTGGCTAAGAGTAGTACTGCAGACACATGCATATCATGTCAGTTTAACATCAGTGCTAGTGAATCACAAATTGACCTTGTTAGGTCTACTGTGTAATACCTGTGTGATAATGTTTGTTTGTGAACTGGTGAGCACCTTAATATATAATTCTGGAAAAAGTATCCAAGAGTATCAATATAATCTAAGAATGATTGAAACATCTTGTCAACTAATGACTGAGTTAATATTAAAAATTTGGAGAAAATTACATTTTGTTTCCCATCAAGAGATGCCAGATGGCTTATAACAAGGTATTGACAAGATTTAATACTAGTTTGAGAACTAGTAAAATTTCTTAAATATTAATGTGCTGATCTTGGCTGTGATTGGATTACTTTGTGAACATAGTTTGACTTTCCCATTTCTGGCAGAATTGTATGGAGTTAAATCCCCTGTTTTTCTGAGAACCTTGCAGTTCGATTTTATTTGTGCTTAATAATATTTGTAAGACTTGGGTTTGAAACTAACATTGGCATCAGGCTTAGCATTAAGAAGACCAAAGTCTAGTGAGATTTTCACCCTTTTCCTACAAAACAGAATGGTTTGTTGGTTTTAATGGCACTTTAAACATTATCATCCTGAGAAAATGGGACATAAGTGTCTTTAACAAAGATTAACTGTTACTAGGAGCTGACTAGATTGGCCAGGTTGTGAGTCTGATGCTCTACGTACTGACTTACTGTAGCACCCAAAATATTATGGAGCTATGGTCCATCTTTACCCTCAGTTTTTTTTTGTTCAGTAGCTTTTGAAAGACTGTGAATTGAGATACAATTTTGTCTAAGGATTTTTGTTAAGACAGGCTATGTCAAATTGCATTGAAATGTTTTCTCACAAAAAAAAGCACAGGCACGACACTGGAAATCCTAGCATTTCATAGACAGGTGGGACATGTAATAAAGGAACTCCCAATATATCACAGCATAAACTATAGACTTTTAGTGGTATTGCCCAAGAGTTACTCTAATAATGCAGCAACAGGATGCATGACTTGCAAAACAAATTTAAGCAAAACATTACCATTTTCACTGATGAAGATGCTGCCATCATCAACAATCCAGAAAAGTAACTTATGCCTGTAAGACCATAGCAATATTCTGGATAAAAAGCTTATATGTTTTTTTAAATAAATTTTTGGATGCATCCACTTATTTTTTTTATTCACTTATCGTTTGGAATTTTTTTCTGATAACAGTGATTCTAAAGGTTTTTATATTTTGTATGCAATAAATCATCAAATTTAACTGCAAACAAAAGAAACAAAGTGTATATAGTAAATAATAATAATAATAATACATGTAATAATAATAATAATAGTAATAATAATAATAAGATAATTAGGAGCTGGGTATGTAATTAATTCGTTCACATTCATTTAACAATAGGTGCTTATTTCATGCAATTGACAACTCCCTGTGATCATGGTGCACACTTTATACCTTTTCATCTCCGGCTATCCTTTTATGTGATGACACAAACTGTAATACTGATTTATGGCTAATATTCCATGCTTGCTCTCCACACAAATCTTGAATGAATTTTAGTGTTCTGTCAGTTACCTTTTCATTTGAATATTCACTTTGATAGTGTCACAGACAATTGGGTACAGAAAATTTTGTGCTCATGATTCAAGTTTAAAGTTAGAGATTTGATTTAAATTTATATGAAAGTCCCACCCATGCTCAATTTTGTTTGGAAGTTAAATTAGTGAATGATAGATGTAAAGCTTTTGGCCCTCACTCAGCAATGCCGACCCTTAAATGCTTGAATTCAGGTACATAAAAAGTTAAATTCAACGAATAACAATTTAATAACAATTCAGTAGTCAAGTGCTTCAAATTTTCAAAGTACATTCTTTTCGCTTGACCCTGTGATAGCCTATTGTATCACTTGATTAGTAGTGTGAGATAGATTTCCACCTGTCCTTGTATTCTACTCATCTGTGTACTCTTCTCTCTTTTTCCTCCAATTCCTTCTCACCTCGACTCCTCTATATTCCTTTTCCTTCTGCATTTTCTCCTTCTCGACTCCTTTTCCTCATATATTCTTTCCACTGACTGGACTTGTTGACTGCAACTGCTCTGCTAGTCTCACTTCTGTCTGCACCATTTGGATACTGGAGACTCAACTTCTGTCCCCTAAAAAGCTTCCTGTGAAGACACAAGGATGGCACAATATTTTCATTAGTCCTCTCATCTTTCACTACACCCAGCCTATCATCAGATAACGGCTATTAAATTTCTTCAGTCACGCATTCATTCACATCAAAATACTCATAGTTGTTCTTGTATGGTAAAACAATGTTGTAATTAAAGTACGGTATCATTTTCTTCTCATACATCAATAAATTGCATTACATCAGTACATATTCCTCATTCCAATATACTAAACAATATCACAACAATGAGATGCATTTATTTTCATTACATCTCATACAAAGTATGTAAATATTCAAACATCCATGCTCTATTATATCCATACATCCATTATAGCTTATCTAACTTCAACTATTTTCCAAATTCACAATTCAAGCATGTATAAATTCTAACACATTACATAAATAAATGCACTAGTTTACTATGAAGTAACCAATTAGCAAATTAAAAAATTAATTCTGACCCCGGAATAACCCTATATTGTTCAGCAATCTTCCTAAGCGAGACTAAATTTTTGCATGCTAGTTAACTTTGCGTAAGAGATTAACTCTAGCCTGTGTCAATGTTTAGACATTAAACCATGGCTTGTAATATAATAATACCTTAGCTTATACATGACTATATTTACAATTTCATGAAACTTTATGGTAACCATTCAATAGTTCATTATCTGTCTGTTTGTCTTTCTTTCTTCCACCTCACTTCTTTACTGGCAGATTTGATTAGCAAAGAAGCAAGGAACAACACTAACTTATAAGAGGGTCTTTTTGAAGACCTAAAAAGGTGGTTGGGAGGGGATTGATTTACACTCAGTTGTGTAAATACAACAGTTATAGTTGATAATTAACTTGCACATTTGTATGTGATGTATACGTTAATTTTACTAAAGTAACAAAAGTTGAATAATACTTGAATAATATAATTTAATTTTTTTTTTTTTTTGGTTTTCAGAAAAAAGACGCTGCCCTGAATCTTCTTCTTCAGCATTGTTTGGATGAGATAAGACAGACCAATATAATGCCTGTTTTCAGGTAAACCTAGTTTTCAGAGCGTTTTGTTTTTACTCCAGTCATGAAAATGAGGGTCATTGAAATAATCTAAGTCTTAGCAGCCAAGGACTGAGGGTGCAAGTATCCTTTCAGCTCTGCTCAGTGTTGCTGATTGTCATGCTTAGTTTTACCATCATTTGGAGTTGTGCATGCAATGTGATGCAAATGACTTTTGCTGGAGTTGAGCCATTATTATTTTTTACTCAAGACTAAAAGTTTTGTTTTCATCTTGACTCTTTACCTAGTTGTATCACCAAGTGAGCTTACAGTATGGCCAAGTGAGCTTACAGTATGGCCAAGTGAGCTTACAGTATGGCCAAGTGAGCTTACAGTATGGCCAAGTGAGCTTACAGTATGACCATGTGAGCTTACAGTATGGCCAAGTGAGCTTACAGTATGGCCAAGTGAGCTTACAGTATGGCCAAGTGAGCTTACAGTATGGCCAAGTGAGCTTACAGTATGGCCATGTGAGCTTACAGTATGGCCAAGTGAGCTTACAGTATGGCCAAGTGAGCTTACAGTATGACCAAGTGAGCTTACAGTATGGCCAAGTGAGCTTACAGTATGACCATGTGAGCTTACAGTATGGCCAAGTGAGCTTACAGTATGGCCATGTGAGCTTACAGTATGGCCAAGTGAGCTTACAGTATGGCCAAGTGAGCTTACAGTACAGCCATGTGAGCTTAAAGTATGGCCAAGTGAGCTTACAGTATGACCAAGTGAGCTTACAGTATGACCAAGTGCACATATGGTGTGGTCAAATGAGCCTATGGTATGTTCAGATGAGCTTTTGGTATGGCCAAGTGTGTTTATGGTATGGCCAAGCAAACATATGATATGGTTAAATGAACTTATGAAATGGTCAGGTAAGCTTTTGGTATGGCCAAGTATGTTTATGGTATGGCCAAGTGAATGCATGATATGGCCATGTAAGCTTATGGTATGGTCAAGTGTGTTTATGGTATGGCCAAGTGAATGCATATGGCTAAGTTAGCTTATGGTATGGCCAAGTGTGCCAATATTATGGCCAAGTGAACATATGATATGGCCAAGTAAGCTTATCATATGGCCAAGTGAGCTAATGGTATAAGCCAAGTAAGCTTAAGGTATGGCCAAGTGTCTTTATGGTATGGCCATGTGAATGTACAATATAACCAAGTAAGATTATGGTATGGCCAAGTGTGATTATGGTATGGTCAGGTGAAATATGATATAGTCAAGTAAGCTTATGGTGTGGCCAAGTGAGCTCATGGTATGGCCCTGCATCCATTGTACATCATCCGTTTATCAACATATACTTCTTACCACTCTATAAAGGGGCCCCGAGTGGTCTAAAGCGCTTTCCGTTACGGATCACTGTCGTCTCACCTCTGTCTGCGTGGGTTCGAGTCTAAGATTTGGCTAATGCAGTTATGTGAGAAAGCTTGCCAGTAGCTTCTTGTGGGTCAGTGGTTCTTACCGGGGTGTTTTCCCGGGTTCTTCCTCCACCAATAATACTGTCTGCCATGTATAGCCTATCGTGTGCTGAAAAATGGCATTAAACCCTAAAAAACAAAACAAAAATACACTCTAAAAATCTAATTTCAATCAATCTGGAATTATGGGCTTTCAATACACATTCATCACAGATTTCAGGTTGCCCAACAGTGGATATGGACACAGGAGGCAAGGAATTTAGTGCCCATTATGGCTAGTGAATGTCCACTACATATGGTGGCTGTCCACTGTATTTTTTGGACATCCATTCAGTCAGTTTGATTAAAGTTATAGTGGCTTTATGACATTCCTTAGTGATTTCAATGCATTCACCATGCCAGCAGGCACAATAGGCAAATCAATGGGGAAAACTCCACAGCTGTAAACCCATCAATGACAGGTGTAATTTCATACCTTTACCTATGCTGTGCAAACTGTTGAGTAATAACATTGCCTCTGGTATTTATGTATTTGTCAGTGGCCTTGCTGGGGATATGTACAGACTAATAGGCATAATGTACATATATATAAAAATTACCAGATTTTACATTTCTTGGATGTCTTCTCATCAGTTTGTGACTGTGTATATTAGAACAATTGCATAGCTGTTATCATATGCACATTCAGAAATGTACATATTGTACTGCATCAAGTGGTAACTTTGAAGATGAGGGGTTATTGAACTAGTATGTCAACATCTGTTTGCAGCAAAATATAAGGGCACAACCCTATATATCCTTTCAATACTTGATGGATTGTTTTGCTAAGTGTCATGCTTATTATTACCTTGTTTCCATTCTGATTTTGATCAATGTTGGAATGATGGCTTTCAGTGCATGCATCAAAGATTTTAGTACTGTTAATGTGGACAAGGGAGGCAAGCAATTAAGTGTTCACTATGGTTGATGTATGTCCACAACATCAGGTGACTGTCCACTAAGCCCTGTGGACACATACTCAGGCTAGTGGAACTCAGTAATGAATTTGATCAATGTTGGAATGATGGCTTTTAGTGCATGCATCAAAGATTTTAGGTTGCCCACTCAGTACAGTTAATGTGGACATGGGAGGCAAGCGATTAAGTGTCCACTATGGTTGATGTATGTCCACAACATCAGGTGACTGTCCATGAAGCCCTGTGGACATATACTCAGGCTAGTCGAACTCTGTAATGAATTTGATTGCTGCTGCAGTGGGTTTTTTGGCAGTTCTTTGCTGATTTTATTGCATTCGCTCTGTGAGCAGACACACTAAAAGAAATAGATGTCACTATAAACTAAACCATAACAGGTGTAATTACATACCTTTACCTGTTCAAACTGTAAAGTAGTAATATTGCCTGTGTATTTATCATCAATGGTCTAGCTTGGGGCATGTATAGACAAATGTGCATATTATACATGTATACAAAAGTACCAGGTTTTAGTTTTCTTACATATCCTCCTAGCGGTGTCCATGACAGTGTATATCAGAATACTAGTATTGCTTAGCTACAGTGAACATCACTGTAGATACACTACATGTACACATACCTGTTATTATATACACATGCAAAAATGTACATACTGTTCTGCATCTACTGGTAAAATGTTTCTTTTACCATTATATCATATTTTCAAGAAAATGCTAGTTTTACTAGTTATTTAGTTTTCATAGTTTCCTTAAATTTCAATATGATTTTCAAAGCCTCCTTTGAACAAGCTATTCAAAGTAGTATAGAAATAAAAATGACAATTTCCATTTTGTCACAAATGCATCAGATGTTTATGCAATATAGTTATCATAGACCGAATTAGTCCTTTAGATAAGATTTAAAGCATGCTTTATCAAGTCAACAGCTTAACTAAATTAAATTGAATAAATGTCAGAGAAACATGTGGCACTAATAATTTTTGATAATGAAGATAAACAGTAAGGCTATAACAAGTGATTGCTGCCGTGTTTATAACTTACAGGCAGTATGAAACTACATTTATTATGACATGTATCATAATTCTTTCTCAAGTTTATCCAGTAAGAATAACATAGCATCATATATTGACATAATAAAAACCTTAAAATCTTAAGTAACTTTGTGCAAAACATGTATGGGAATAATATATATTTTTAAAGTAAATTGGAGGGAAACAAGCAGAGTTTTTTTAATGATGGCAGAATTATGTTTTTCTCTGTATTGATTCAGGTACTTGTGGTTGAAAAATAATTTTAGTTAATATTCTAATTGGGTTATTACAAAAATATTGAACATTGGCTGACAACTTTTTAAAAAATCAACTTCAAGAACTTCCAGGGTCAATGAAGATATTTTATGTGTGAAATGTTTTTACTGGAAATAAATAAAATTCATTGATATATTCTGAGTCTCCTTAATCAAAATGTCGCTATTTTGCCAGAAATAAAATTAGCATATGTGTTAACAGCACTGCAAAGAAAAACCTTGGGAAGAACCAGCTAGGTGGTAAGGACAAATGTATCTGTATAAGGTGGCAGCCTGAGTGCTGATGAGATAACTTTTGGGCGCACCATCAATCAATATGATGAGATAAGTAATGTGCCTATTTGGTCGGCTTTTTCTTTGACCATGGGACTATTTGTTGTTTTTGTTAGTGTGTTTTGATGGCCTTCTTGACTGATGGGTAATGAATTGGACTGATTGTGTCATAAGGAAACAAAACAAAAAGTGATATGTCACTTGCCATATTTTGATACCTCTAAGTGACCTGTTACTTTTTATTTGTGAGAAAAATGTCCATTAGAGGCAATGTAGAGGGAATGATGAGCAGTGATTATATGCACCTGAACCTTTTATACTTGGACATCAAGAAGCCTATTATTGTCTGAAATTTTCAACCAGTTTCTAGATTGACCTTTGGCACTGAAATTTTCAACCAGATTCTAGATTGACCTTTGGCACTGAAATTTTCAACCAGTTTCTAGACTGATCTTTGGCACTGAAATTTTCAACCAGTTTCTAGACTGATCTTTGGCACTGAAATTTTCAACCAGTTTCTAGACTGATCTTTGGCACTGAAATTTTCAACCAGTTTCTAGACTGATCTTTGGCACTGAAATTTTCAACCAGTTTCTAGACTGATCTTTGGCACTGAAATTTTCAACCAGTTTCTAGACAGATCTTTGGCACTGAAATTTTCAACCAGTTTCTAGACTGATCTTTGGCACTGAAATTTTCAACCAGTTTCTAGACTGATCTTTGGCACTGAAATTTTCAACCAGTTTCTAGACTGATCTTTGGCACTGAAATTTTTCAACCAGTTTCTAGACTGATCTTTGGCACTGAAATTTTCAACCAGTTTCTAGACTGATCTTTGGCACTGAAATTTTCAACCATTTTCTAGACTGATCTTTGGCACTGAAATTTTCAACCATTTTCTAGACTGATCTTTGGCACTAAAATTTTCTTTGGCACTGAAATTTTCAACCAGTTTCTAGACTGATCTTTGGCACTGAAATTTTCAACCATTTTCTAGACTGATCTTTGGCACTGAAATTTTCAACCAGTTTCTAGATTGACCTTTAGCACTGAAATTTTCAACCAGATTCTAGATTGACCTTTGGCACTGAAATTTTAGTGCATTTCTTTTTAAACATGTATAGTTCAGATGATTGTATCACTTGAATGTACATGGTAAAAACCAGAAGACTGTATCACTTGAATGTATGTGGTAAAATTCAGATTACTGCATCACTTGAATGTGCATGGTAAAATTCAGATTACTGCATCACTTTTGAATGTGCATGGTAAAATTCAGATTACTGCATCACTTTTGAATGTGTATGGTAAAATTCAGATGACTGTATCACTTGAATGTGTATGGTAAAATTCAGATGACTGTATCACTTGAATGTAAAATTCAGATGACTGTATCACTTGAATGTACATGGTAAAATTCAGATGACTGTATCACTTGAATGTATATGGTAAAATTCAGATGACTGTATCACTTGAATGTACATGGTAAAATTCAGATTACTGCATCACTTGAATGTGCATGGTAAAATTCAGATTACTGCATCACTTTTGAATGTGCATGGTAAAATTCAGATTACTGCATCACTTTTGAATGTGCATGGTAAAATTCAGATGACTGTATCACTTGAATGTGCATGGTAAAATTCAGAAGACTATCACTTGAATGTACATGGTAAATTCAGATTACTGTATCACTTGATCGTGCATGGTAAAATTCAGATGACTGTATCCTAAATTAAATGGTGCATTGTACCTCCAACATGGATGCCATTATGACTATCTACAAAATCTTGTTGTCACTACTCCCCTTGAATGGATGAAAATTATGAGATGTTTTTTTTTTTTACATAAAACTGATAATGAAGTATACTGCCACTACATAATGTGACTTCAGATTTGAGTGTACACTGATGAGTTTGCCACTACATAATGTGACTTCAGATTTGAGTCTACACTGTTGAGTTTGCCACTACATAATGTGACTTCAGATTTGAGTTTACACTGTTGAGTTTGCCACTACATAATGTGACTTCAGATTTGAGTCTACACTGTTGACTTTGCCACTACATAATGTGACTTCAGATTTGAGTCTACACTGTTGAGTTTGCCACTACATCTTGAGACTACATATCTGGGTCATAAGTACAAGAAAAATCTTGTACCATGATATGCCACTACATATTGGGACAGTCACTACAGTTTGGTCTCTACACTGCTGACTTCTATTCATAAGTTAAATTGTATCGACCCAAATCTGCTGGAACATTATGAGCAGACATGTCTGAATCTACACTGTTTTAAGTTTGGTACATGTTATACGTATGGAAATGGAAATATAGAAATACAACTGGACAAAATCAGGAGTTGGGAAGTGCATTATTCCATAATAAAATTATTATCTAGTAGCCATAAAAGTGGACAATCTTTTCTTTGAGGTTGCATGTCTTTTAATATTAAAGAAGAGAGCAGGAACTTTTTAAACCTAAACTGTACAGTTTCTCATCCTCCATATATGACAAAGAGAAGTACAAATGACATCTGAAGTGTGAAACATCTAAATATCAAGCAACATAATCGCATACAAGGTCTCCTAAACTATATTTGATGTGTTGAGTCTTACGTGACATAGAGCTTGCAAAAAATGAGAGTAGATTAATGTAGGAAGTCTGCAGACATATTTAGGCATAATATTATATAAATATTACATGATTTATGATCATACATATCATAACATACTAAGGTATCATAAACTTATATCGCATGTATAATGTAATTCACCATCAGATAATGTATGTAATGTATTATCACAGAAAAGTTGTGGTTGTGGAAGATTCTTCATTACTTTTAGTGTATGAATACTGTAATTGGTTATCTAGATTAATAATATGTTATCACAGGAAGTTGTGGTTGTGCTACATCTTCTGGGTGCATACAGATTCTGATAAGTGCTGGCAAAATCACCATTCACTGTCAACAATCTTGGTTTCTTTGGCCGATTATTTAAATGTTGATTACTAAGGTGGCTAAGTACAGTCTAGATCGTTGGACAGGTATATACCTACCAATTTGCACTGTACATATACCTACGAGTATAATTATAATCACTCAGAGACATGCAGTATCTTCTCAGTACCAGGTTGAGTTTGACTAGTCAGTTGATGATTTGTGTTGTTAGCCCAGATTCTCATGTCATTACCACTTGATGTTTGGAAGCAATGGAGATGTCACGGCTCACTGTTGCTGTTAGGAGTGTTGCAGAACTTTGGAAGGAAAACATACTCTGCAGGTGTTTTCATATCATATTTAAAAAATAAGTTTTTAAACAAAAGTTTAATGGAAGAAATTTTCTTTTTATAAAATGATATCTTTTCATAGCATTTGGTTCAAAATAAATTGCTTTATTAAAATGATCTTTGTCCCAGTTTTATATTTTTCATAAAATGATGATTTAGATTTGAGTGGGTTAGGTCTAATGAATACTAAGGACATAGTGTGTAAAAAGTTTGAAAATAACAGCTTCATACTACATAAGGAATCGGGTGCCCTGAGTGGCCGAGTGGTCTAAAGTGCTTTCCGTTACGGATCACTGCTGTCTCACCTCTGTCTGCATGGGTTCAAGTCTAAGATTCGGCTAATTCAGTTATGTGAGAAAGCTTGCCAGTAGCTTCTCGTGGGTCGGTGGTTCTTTCTGGGGGTTTTCCTGAGTTCTTCCTCCACCAATAATACTGGCCACCATGTATAGCCTATCGTGTGCTGAAAAATGGTGTTAAACCCTAAAACAACAACAACATATAAGGAATCAATACAACTATTTTGAAAGGAACAGATTTTTTAAAAATAGAAATGGATCACACAATTAGGTAAATTTTAGAAAAGTCACAAATTGTTAATGTATATAAGTTAGGTGAGTTAATTGTTTTGCTATGGTAAATGTTTGCTGGATCAGACAGAGAGTTTGAGTCGGAAGGCGCCGAGTTTATTAGTTTACCAGCAAAATTTTGCACATAGTAGTATAAAGTGCATAGTAGTTATTGTTGCATGATCAATTATAATTATGTATATTATTCATAACATGTCTACATAATGGAGGTTTCAATCATAACTCTCGCCCTCAAACAGCATGTGAAATTCCGATGTTTGGGTACAGCTGATCTCACAAAAGCACATGATACCAAACAAACTGGAACCAGATGAATCCTGTAAGAATTTATACCATATTTCCAAAGAAGGTTTAAGATCTAACAGTTTGTCAGTTTTGAAATACATATGATATTTTCAGATATACTGTTTGCATAGACTGTCAAATGACAAGTTTTAGTACACATGAACATCCTTTTGTATCAAACAGTTTCGGAACTTAGGAATCTAATGTACCAACTCCACAACTGGGTTTTCTTTTCCTTTTTTTGAAACTATAATTTTTTAGACAGTTTGTCAGTAATTCATTTATTTTCAAGGAGCTATGTAATAATAATAATTTTACTACTAATAATAATTATAATAATAATATTAATAATGCTTTATTTATAGAGGTTGACTCCTTAGACAAGGACTGTTCTCCAATGAGGCCTGCATAAGGAGAGTATAACAATTCACATTATATGAAGATAGCATTAATTACTGTTTATTTTAACATATGTAGTATTAAAATACTAAAATTCCATTATCTATTAGAAACTCTCATGATATCTATTATTAAATACTCTAAATATTTTCAGCTGATTTTACATGTAGTGGAAACTTGTTCCACAGACCTGTACCAGAGTATTGGAAGTTCTTTTTAAATTGCTCTGTTCTTGGTTTTGGTGCTAGAAGGTTTCCATGTGATATTGATCTCAACTGGTATTTGTGCTGAAAAAACTCTGAATAAGATCTGAAGATACTCAGGTGTTTTTATGGGATGATTAATAGATACATCTAAAATTATGTGTGTTGCTTGTTTCTGAAGTTTATAAATCCTGATAAGTTCAGATTTAGCTCAGTTTTCCCATGCATTTGAACAATAATCCATTGTTGGAAGAATATATGACTTGTAGTATAGATTGCGAGTTTCTGTAGGTAAATATTTCTTGAATCTACTGAGTATAGCATTTTTGGATGACAGTGTTTCACTAAGCTTATCAATATAGTCATTCCATAATAAACTGTTATCTACGGAAACACCTACAAGCCTTTCATATTTGACATTTTCTAATGGATGATTATTTATTGCAAGAGATAGCTCTGGGATCCCTGACTTGTGTTGCTTTTATGATATCCCCAAAATCATAAATTTTGTTTTACCTTCATTAATTACCATCCTATTTTGTTGTGCCCAGTTTTGGGCTCAAATAAGGTCTGAGTTTAATCTTATTTGGATAACTTCAGTATCAGAACTAGATGTATACAATGTTGCATCATCTGCAAACAAATCTGTATTTGTGGATTCATTATTTAATGGTAGATCATTGATATAGATAGTGAAGAGGTTAGGGCCCAAAACGGAGCCTTGAGGGACCCCTGAATGAATAGTGCAAGTTTGAGAGTTAATATTGCCAATACTTGTTGAGTCTGTTGGTTTTGGTATGATCTATACCAGTTTAAAGATGGATTCTCAAACCTGTAACAGTTCAACTTTTGAAGCAGAATTTCATGATCAACAAGATCAAAGGCTTTCTTGAAGTCAAGGAAAACAATCTGTCATATGTCCATTATCCATTTCCTTCAGCCAAAAATCAAATATTTGGTAAGCTCTTTTTGGCACGAGTGGTACTTTCTAAATCCTGATTGTGCTTTATGAAATAGAGAGTATGTTCAAAATTTGTTTAGACCTGAATGGCTACATACTTTTCAAATAATTTTGACAACACAGGTAGAATTAATATTGGTTTGTAATGCCCTCGGTAATTTTTCTTTACTTTCTTAAAGATAGGTGTAACTTTTTTTGCACATTTCAGTGTTACCAGTCCAATCCAGAAGGTTATTAATATTCACCTTAAAAAAAGCATATGAAAAACATCAGCTTCGATAAGATTAGCTATTTCAAAATAATTATTATCAGGAATTGTAGCTGTTATAAATGATAGAAGAGCATCAAGTTCAGTTTGGTTGTTTGTCAGGTTCTGCATACTGTTACTGGAGAAGCTTATGAAGAAATTGTTGAACATTTCTGCAATGTCTTGTACAGATGTTGCTATATCCTCATTTTGCTTAAGTCTAGGGGGAAAACAACTGTTTTGGGGTGTTGAATAGTACTGAATAGTAGTTCATAGAACCCCACCAAACAAACCTGAGAAAGAACCTTCCATCTTTCTATTGTTCATGTCTTGGGTTCAGATTTTTACCACAGTATTCTGGTACTTAGTTTAAATATCAAACTGTGTTTGATCCAGTATTTTTCACATTTTGCAGTGATATGAAAAGCGTGTGTAATCTTCTGGCAAAGGAGTTTATGAATGACATTCTGAAGATTACAAGTGATGCTGGGGATGAAGATATTGGTGTTTTACAGAAATACCTGCTGTGGGAGCGTGGCTGGACAATATTAAGAGTGATCCATAAGATTGGGGTTCAGGTACTCCAAATCAATATATTTTTGGGTTAATACAGTTATGATAATGTAATGCATTCAACTTCTTTACAAAAAGATATTATAATTAATTACAGTCGACTCCACTTAACTGCACATTGGTTAACTGTACACTCCGGATAACTGCAATTAATCACGCTGGTCCTGATTTTTCCCAATGCTTAAAAATGTACTATACCGTACTCCGGTTAACTGCACACTCCGGTTAAATGCACGGTCTTTTGACGGGCCTGAGGGTGTGCAGTTAACCGGAGTTGACTGTATTCACTAATATTATATTGCATCATGATCTTAAATGTAAGTAGTAGTTATGCCAGTAGTTATGCCAATATGGCCACAATGGTAAAATTAGGAAAGAGTTCAAATGGCTTCTTCTTAAAAACTGCATAGCAGAATTTTTACCAGATTTAATTTTATAATTATCAGTTTTTAATGGATTATTTTCTGTCCAAATATGCAAGAAGCAATTGTATTTTTTCTTCAAAATAGAGCAATTCTTGCAAAATTATTTAATACAAATCTTGTTTTTTTTAGCACCAAGGCATTTTTATAGTACTTCAGGAAATTGGTGAATTTATTGTAAAATACAGAGAGTGATGTCATAACCAAGCAATATTTGAATTTTTGTTATAATGATATGTGTTATGTTGGGGATATGTGTTATATTGGGGATATGTGTTATGTTGGGGATATGTGTTATGTTGGGGATATGTGTTGTGTTTGGGGATATGTGTTATGTTGGGGATATGTGTTATGTTGGGGTTATGTTGGGAATATGTGTTATGTTGGGGTTATGTTGGGGATATGTGTTATGTTGGGGATATGTATTATGTTGGGGATATGTGTTGTGTTGGGGATATGTGTTATGTTGGGGATATGTGTTGTGTTGGGGATATGTGTTATGTTGGGGATATGTGTTATGTTGGGGTTTCACTGTAGCTTTACTAATAGTGATGCAAATTGAGTAAAGGTGGCATTTGCAGACTTATATAACTTTTGTATGTTACTTACTTAAAATATACATTGTTGCATGTTGCTTACAACAAACATTATTGCATGTTACTGACAACAGACCTTATTACATGTTACTTACTGACAACAAACATTAGTGCATGTTACTTTATTGACAGTAGACCATTATTGCCTGCTACTTAGTGACAACATACATTATTCCATGTTACTTATTGACAACATACATTGCATATTACATTCTTACTAAGAACTTACATTTGTACATATTACTTATTGAAAACATACATGATTGCATGTTACTTACTGACAACATACATTATTGCATGTTACTTGTTGACAACAGTTATTGCTTGTTACTGACTGACAACAGACATTGCATGTTGCTTACTGACAATTAACATTACATGTTACTTACTGACAACAGACATTATTGCATGTTACTTTTTGACAACATACATTGCATGTTACATTTATACTGAGAACTTACATTAGTTACTTATTGAAAACATACATTATTGTATGTTATGTACTGACAACAGACATTATTGCATGTTACTTGCTGACAACATACATTGCATGCTACTTGCTGACAACATACATTATTGCTTGTTACTTACTGACAACATACATTATTGCATGTTACTTGTTGACAACATTCATTGCATGTTACTGACAACAGACATTGCATGCTGCTTACTGAGAATGAACATTACATGTTTCTTACTGACAACAGACATTATTACATGTCACTTCTAGACAGCATGTTGTTCCAAAGTTGAGTCATATTGCATTAGGTAAAGTTTTTGTAAATATAGTTTCTGAAAATGTGTAAATTTAATGCTGTTGGAACTCAAGATTTATTTAATATTTGATTCATGTTTAGATGCTCAGCAATGGAAGAGACCTGGCTAACTTGCTTGTTTCATTGTTACCATTTTGTCTGAAGTTTCCTGTAACTCATGAAGATTCTATTGCAGGTAAGTTTTTTTTATACTTTTTAAATGACCCCAATTTTTGTACATGATATGAGTCATTGGGCCCAACTTTTTCTATTTCTGAAATGATTACTACTTAAATAAAAAGTGATGTTATTTTCTGTTGATAGTTGATTTAGCTTTCATAGTGGCATCAGTTGTCAGATTCAAGTAAATTAACTTGGCAATCTCCCTCCCCCATTGAGAAGCCATTCTGTTCCATTTATAAAGTAAAATAATAATATTACATTAGTATGATATTAATATGAGCAGTTACACTGGTGTTAAATTAATATGAGCTGTTATATTGGTATTACATTTGAGCTATCACATTGGTATTAAATATGAGCTATTACAGTGATATTAAATTAATATGAGCTATTACATTGGTATTATATTAATATGAGCTATTACATTGGTATTAAATATAAGTTTTTTCAGTTGTATTATATTAATATGAGCTATTACATTTGTATTAAATTAATATGAGCTATTACAGTGGTATTAATATGAGCTATTACAGTGGTATTAAATTAATATGAGCTATTACATTGGTATTATATTAATATGAGCTATTACATTTGTATTAAATTAATATGAGCTATTACAGTGGTATTAAATTAATGAGCTATTACAGTGGTATTATATTAATATGAGCTATTACATTTGTATTAAATTAATATGAGCTATTACAGTGGTATTAAATTAATGAGCTATTACATTGGTATTATATTAATATGAGCTATTACATTTGTATTAAATTAATATGAGCTATTACAGTGGTATTAAATTAATGAGCTATTACAGTGGTATTATATTAAATATGAGCTATTACATTTGTATTAAATTAATATGAGCTATTACAGTGGTGTTAAATTAATGAGCTATTACAGTGGTATTATATTAATATGAGCTATTACATTTGTATTAAATTAATATGAGCTATTACAGTGGTATTAAATTAATGAGCTATTACAGTGGTATTATATTAATATGAACTATTACATTGGTATTATATTAATGGATAGGTCACAGTCTTTAAGATAGGTAACAGTCCCATGGAAAGGTCAGTTGCTCGGATAGGTCTAAATCCCTTGGATAGGTCACAGTCTTTTGGATAGGTCACATTCTCATGGATAGGTCACAGACCTTTGGATAGATAACAGTCCCTTAGATAGGTCACAGTCCGTTAGATATGTCACAGTCCCTTAGATAGGTTATTGTCTCTTGGATAAGTCACAGTCCCTTGGATAGGTAACAGTCCCTTAGATAGGTTATTGTCTCTTGGAAAAGTCACAGTCCCTTGGATAGGTAACAGTCCCTTAGATAGGTTATTGCCTCTTGGATAAGTCATAGTCCCTTGGATAGGTAACAGTCCCTTAGGTTTTAGTCTCTTGGATAAATCACAGTCCCTTGGATAGGTAACAGTCCCTTTAGATAGTTTTTGACTCTTGGATAAGTCATAGTCCCTTGGATATGTCACAGTCCCTTTAGATAGGTTTTTGACTCTTGGATAAGTCATAGTCCCTTGGATATGTCACAGTCCCTTTAGATAGGTTTTTGACTCTTGGATAAGTCATAGTCCCTTGGATAAGTCACAGTCCCTTGGATAGGTAACAGTCCCTTGGAGTAGTAACATTTTCATTGACAGGTAACAATCTCATTGATAGGGTAACATTCTCTTAGATTGGTCAGTCTTTTGGATAGGTCAAAATCTCTTGGATCAATCACAGTCTCTAGTATAGGTCACAGTCTCTTGGATAGGTCAGTAACATGGATAGGTCTAAATCCCTTGGATAGGTCACCATCTCATGGATAGGTCACAGTCTTTTGGACAGGTCGAACTCCTTGAATAGGTCACAATCCCTTGGATACATAACATAGTCTTGTATAAGTATTAGTCTTGTGGTTAGGTCCCAGTCTCTTAGGATGAAGTCCCTTGAATAGGTCACATTTCTCTTGGTAGGTCACAGTCCTCATTGATAAGTCACAGTCCTTGGATAGGTCACAGACCCTTTGATATTTCTAAATCATCTTATTAGGTCATAGTCCCTTGGATAGGTTGTGGTCTTTTAGATAGGTTACAGCCCCTTGGATTGGTCACAATCTTTTGGATAGGTTTCATTCTTTTCAATAGGTTGCATCCACTTCATTGGTTTGCAGTCTCATTTACTGTAGTAGTAATAACATGTAATTATTACTCTAATAAAGGTGTGTATTGTTTTTTAGATGTTATTTACAGTACCAAAGATTGAGTTCCCTCCGGAAAGAAAGGCATTTAGTTTTATTTAGATTTTATATACAGTACCAAAGATTAAGTTCTGCCAGGAAGGAACAGCATTTCTTTTGGACACAATATTTAGCAGTTGTATAGATCTTTACTTTGTCCGCTGAGAGCAGAGACTTCTAAAGCATTGTTATTTAACCAAAATTGAATACTGCTGTGTCATTTTTTTGTTTTGTTTTTCAGAGTTTCACTAAATGATAAAGTATTTGGCCACTTATTTAATGATACATGCTTTATGATGATACATACTTTAATTTTCAATCGTAATCTGTGACTGCTCATTTGCTAAAATTTCTCCACTTCTGAAAAAACCTGTTGTATCATGTTTCAATCTGTCAATGCAGTTATTTACATTTGAATTCATGTATATTTTGTTGTTTAAAGAGCAAAAGAATGATTAATATGGACTGATTAAATCCATTTTAATATTATTGAATCTCTTTCTTTTATCATATCAGATTCTTCCATTCAAAATACATGTGGTAGTAGGTTACCACTGGCAACTGGCAATACAAATTCACTCGTTATCTTGAACACATATCTGTTTAGATGTTTTTAAGTTGCAGTTCTTCCTAAAAACCAGATTTAAACTGATATAACGGTTGGGTTTTTTTTTTTAGTTATTAAATATTGAAAATTATAGTCTTCACACTGGAGTTGGACTTCACAATTGTTTTTGGCACTAGTGATCGCTAAAGTTGCCAAGGGTGATAGCAAATTTTCAGACAGTGATTTAGTCAAGAAGAAAAAATGTTGGCATTTGAAAATTTTTGGGATTGTGTTCTTGTCTGCAGATTTTATTACCATGAGGTCGCTGGTGTCTGCAAGAATAAAATATTTATAGGTTGTATCATTGATGTAATGGAGAACATGTTTAACAAATAAATAATATAATTGATGTAATTGACATAATTGTTTTTAACAAGGGAACTATCAGAAATGCATCTTGTAACAATAGATCCAGTTTTATTAATTTGAAAGTAACATGTTAAAAGAAATGGGAATTGGAAAAGAAAATTCTAGTTAATATAGGGTAATGTCCCTTTTTGGTATAATATATAATTGAACAAAGCATACTTTTTAATGTAAAAACATACCATTATTATTCAAGTGCCAGTCTAGTATAATACTTGGTAAATTCAATTGCCAATCTAGCATAATACTTGGTTGATTCAAGTGCCAGTCTAGCATAATACTTGGTAAATTCAAGTGCCAGTTTAGCATAATACTTGGTAAATTCATATACCAGTCTAGCATAATACTTAGCAGATTCAAGTGCCAATCTAGCATAATACGTGGTAGATTCAAGTGCCAGTCAGTCTAGCATAATACTTGGTAAATTCAAGCACCAGTTTAGCATATGTAATAGTGCACTACTTTTAAAGATATGCACCAGCTTGGATCTGCCTACACATCCAAGTTGTGGATTAAAATTTACCATTGTGTATTGAGTCAAATGACTAAATTCCATGAATATAAATTATCCAGATAATTGATAAAAACATAAACACTGAAAATGTAGATATTTTGTCATCTGCACAAACAAATCTTGTATTTTTTTTTTCTCAATTTACTGTCAGCTCTTGATGCATGATCATTTGTTCAATAGCATAGTAAACGATCATTGTACAAACTCCACATATAAATAGGTCACTGTGACCTGTGTAACCTGTACCCAACTTTCAACTTTCAGATCTTTTTAATTTCCTACCCACTTTGTTAGGATATTGATTCTTCAATCAAAGATGTCACAGCTGTACACAAATGTACAAATGAACACAAAAGAACTTTAGCAGCATCAAGCCAGTTGTGTATCCTTAATTTAAATTTATTTGTTACAGAAGCAATTCAGATCATTTTAATTTTTCTCTTTAGGCATCTTTCTGGAAGTTCCTCTACATCCAATTATTGAGTGTTTTCCTAGCACTGTCAGATCAGGAAAAGGAGGTGTTGAGCATAAAAGAAATACAGTGCTGCATGTATCTAAGAAGTGCAGTTATGCAACTTTAGATGCAAAGGGGGTACGTCACAAGATGACACACAAAAGAAATTCTTCAATGATAGCAAAAAATAATCCGGTAAAAAGTGATGATGAAAGTGAAAATGAAACTGTGCTTGAGAAGGCCAAAGCAGGGAAAATTCGTAAGAGGCCAAGATGTTTATATGCTCCTGATATGCAAACTCAATCAAAACAGGACTCTGATTCAGATGAAGATGACATTGATCTTTTGCTTAGGAGATACCAAAAAGAAGAAAGCTTGATAAGTGCACCAGAGTTGTGTCAGCTGATCGTTGATCTATTATTTGAATTGTGTAAGCTGGATTCAATTCAGTCATCAGCAGTGAAATACTTATCAGTTACTATTATGCCACATTTACTTAGTGCTCTTCTGTCTAAAGGATGTGACATGGAGGTTACTGTTCCCAAAACCATAGATTGGCCTGAAGACTTGGTCATACATTTACAACGCCATCTTTTGAGAGTTATATTTCTTGCCTGCAACTTTATTGCCAAGCAACAGAATGGTGTGAAAATTTTCAATGGACACAAGGTTGTGTCACAGCTGTTGGAAGTATGTCAGAAATGTGAATATTTCAATTCTTCTAATTTTAGCCTAGATGACCCTGAGCCTCAGAAGTCTCGTATGACAATGGAGGCTTCTTTAGTCGAAGAAGTTCTTATTGGTCTGGTAATTTGTTTTGAAAGTGTTTTCCAGCATTTACCTTTCAATCCAGACTACATCAGTAGTGCTGTTCAAATGATGAAAGATTTTTATGACAATGAAGGATTCATGTACTTAAGAAGAATTATTTCATTCATTGATTGGATAAAGCTCAAATCAAGTGACAGTGTGTATGATGACATCATCAGGAATGATCCAATCAGGCTTTTTGGTTCTTTTTTAAATACTCTGAAGGTGGTGAAAGTGAATTATATTCACTCGATGAAGTGTGCAAAGCGAAAGCACAACAGATGTTTGTACTCTTATTATTTGGATCATCATCATGACATTTTGGGAGTACCTGAAAGTCGCATTGCTGACCAGCAGTCCTTTTCATCAAGTGGCCCCAAAAAGAAAGTTCAAAAGTTCTGCACCCAAACTCAGTGCCTGGTTGCTTCTTGTACAGACTTTCTCATGGACCTTTTGACAAATATGAATTCGAAGTTTGTAAGATTAGAAATTCTGAGGATCATCGATTCATCGGGGATCTGTTGTTGTATGCAATTGGATAATGTAGTCAAAACATTTGTGAATGGTATCAAATTCTATTCACCAGCAGTACGATCTTACTCCTTGAACATTTTGAACAAGATTGTACTGGAGAATTTCTCAGGAGGACACCAACTCCACAATGAAGATTGCTCTGGATTCACATGTTCCACGTGTGAAGAAATGGAGTTGAGAAGCAAAGGGGTAGATCCAAGTATTTATCATGGACATGTATTAGACACCATGCTATACCTAGACAGTGGGTTCTCAAGCAGTGATCTTCACATGGACACAAAAGTTGCAGTCCTGCAGAAACTGTCAAAATGGAGGCCATTGCAGGTTCTAAAAGATCTTTTGTATTCAGATAATGAAAGTCTTGCTGTGTCAGTTTCAAAGCATCTCCTTGCTCTGTCTATCAAGGGAAATCCATACCTGAAAGCAGAACTGTTTTTTAGTCTGTATACGGACACATTAGGGTGCTCTGGGAAAGCTGGGTTTCCATCTGCATGTAGTTCTTCAGAGGAAGAGGGTGATTTTAAAGCAAGAGAAATGTCTAAATCTGTTCAAATTCATTGCCTGTCAGCATTTCCCTACCTTCTGCAAGCAAATTGTGCGATGAGGGCTTTTCTCACAAAGAAGGGAATAATGCAGATGTGTAGTTTACTGGAAGATGCAGCACTCAGAGCTCCCGTGCTTAGAATTTTTGAAGCTTTAATAATTTTAGATCAAGAAAGATTGAAATCAGATGAAAATGAAGGAAAGGGTAATGAAAATGATTCCTGTTCATGTCCTTATCAAGATGGTAATGTGATTGGAGCTTTCATCAATGAATTATCCAGGAGATCATTCAAAGATGTAAGATCTGACCTGGGAGAGACAGGGTATGACCAGATGCAACATGGAGATGGTGTGGGACAAGGTGATTTGCCATACACTCAGTGGTCTCTCCCAGTTATGGTAGACATGTGGGGAACCTGTGCCAAACTTTGTCTCAACAGCAGTATTTTTGTGTCACATTTCCAGGACATGTTATGTATGAGACCAACAGAGTCTCTTCTGCTTGAGACACTTCAGTCTCTGATCAAACCAGCTGCTATGATGTCTCAAGTTAGCACTGAAACAGAGGATTCTGGCTTGGAGGGAGATCAGAATAACTCTCACACCAGTCTCCATTCTAAGTCAGCTAACTTCTTCATGAGAGTCTCTCTCTTGGAATCTTTGACTGTGGTCTGCGGAGCATACTACAGTTTCCTAGAAAGGGAGGTAAATTTATTGAATATTGGTATCATGTTCTTTATCATGTTATCTTTACCCACAACCTGAATTTCTCTGAAGGAATGAAGAAAAATGGTTTCTGCACAACAACATTAGTTTAACATTACAGACCTGAACTAAATTTTTGGATGGCTTGCACATGGGATGAGGAAGAATATATAAATTAAGGGCATAAAGTGAAAGGTCAAAGTCACTTGAATGACAAATGGTTTATGTACAAATGGTTCCTAGCCATATTACTTTTTACCAAAGTTTGTGTATGGCTTACCTTTTGGGTAATAAAGTATTAGTGTTTAGAGTCAAAGTCTTTGTTAAAGTCACTGGGACTGAAGAAAGAAAAATGGTTTTGCATACTAACTTAAGTGCCTGGTGCCTGAACATTTACCATGAAAAGAGTTTGTGAAAGGTTTGCACTTACAGTGAGAAAATTTAAAACAACCAGATCATTTTAAATTATAAAAAAAAACAGTTTCCTCACAGCATCATTAATAAAAAACGGCTGCCTTGCACTCAGCATTTAGAAGTTAGTGTTAGGACTGTTCGGACTAGTTTCAGGATAATGTCACTGAGTGGGGACATCATGCTACATGCGACATGCTGCCCCAGTGCTAGACATTACTTTAAACTGCCACATTGCAGACATTGTAGCGATATGACTAAAAAAATTTTTAAAGCTACATTAAAAATCCAAATCACACATGCACACATTAAAGATGGAGTCACAGCATACAATACACCATTCATAACACTCTTGTTGTTACATTATCATCATGATCATCATCAGTCTCTTAACCTAGTGTGGTTGTCGAGGCACTGTGCTGCTGAACATCTGACCAGTACCCTCCACTTGTCTCAATCCTTTGCCAATGCCTGTGTCTCAGCAAAACCGTTTCTGGTTCATTCTGTGATGTTGTCAGTCCACTTTTTCTCTGTCTACCTCTCCTGCCACCATCAACGCTGCCCTGCAGTATTGTTGTGGATAGACTGTTGGCTCTAGTGACATGGCCATATCATTTCATTCCATTGTTACAGTCAACATCAATTGTTTTATAGATTAGTATGGAATCTTCAATTCTTACACTATACTTAATGTACACTCATCTCCATTAAAAGTTAGCTCTCTTAACCACCATTTCAAATTTCCTTGCACTGAATTATTGCAGTAATGAACCTTTATTGTGTAAACCCTTGTCTTAAGAAGTAATATTTTCATTTCTCCAATGAGACTGCATAAGACAGGTTCTACTGTATACAAAATAGAGGCAGATCAGCATCCATGCTTTTGTTAGTACCAGTCTTATTGTATGTTTCAATAATATTGATCTGGGCCCTGAGTGGTCAAGTGGTCTAAAGCATTGTCCATTACAGATCACTGCTATCTCACCTCTGTCTGCGTGGGTTTGAGTCTAAGATTCAGCTAATGTAGTTATGTGAGAAAGCTTGCCAGTAGCTTCTCGTGGGTCGGTGGTTCTTTCCGGGGATTTTCCGGGTTCTTCCTCCACCATTAATACTGGCCACCATGTATAGCCTATATTGTGCTGAAAAATGGTGTTAAACCTTAAAAAACAAAACAAAACACAAAACAATAATATTGTTACTGTAATCAACTGGTCCTTATAATATACTTAGAGGCAAAAATTAAATAAATTGGCTGGAGATAACCAGAGCTCATGTTATATGTAACTTTCAATCTTGATAGGAGGTTGATGAGGATTACATGAATCCATGTGAATTCTGTACTGGTCTTTTTCTTTTGATCTAAGTTAAACTGCTACTAAGTGAACTTTCTGCATCTGATCTGTGGATCCAAATTAAACCTGCATCTGATCTGTTGTTCAAAGTGAACTTTCTGCATCTGATCTGTTGATCCAAGTGAACTCTGCATCTGATCTGTGGATCCAAATTAAACCTGCATCTGATCTGTTGATCCAAGTGAACTTTCTGCATCTGATCTGTTGTTCAAAGTGAACATTCTGCATCTGATCTGTTGATCCAAGTGAACTTTCTGCATCTGATCTGTTGATCCAAGTGAACTTTCTGCTTCTGATCTGTTGATTCAAATTAAATCTGCTTATGATCTTTTGTTTGACAGGCTTACCAAAGTATTCTAACAGTCTGTTAACTTTATTTGCCTTCTCTATAGATGTCGGCAATTGACTCAAAAACATTATGTACAAATTTTTACATTGGATCCATCTGATTTTATGACACTAATATTGTTATGATATTGTTGCCTGACTTGGCTTTGTACTGAATAATGTTGAGCTAGCTACTTTCAAAAGATACAAGAAGGCATGTAATCTGTCAGGCTGTTGATGCCATACTGTCGTTACTCTAATGTACTATCAAAATGAATGTATTTGAATGACAATACTAAGACACAAAATTAAATTTCATTGTACATATATTTTATTTCTCCTTCAATATTTTAGGGTCAAATATTGTGGATTCACTGTTATTTGTGTGGTACCAATTTTTGTGGACTTAATGGTTGCTAAAGACCAGAAATATACAAATCTACCAAAAACCCAATCCATTGGAAAGCAAAACTCTGAGATTATATATATTATATAACCATTTCATATTTTTACAATTTAAAATACTTTCAAATATGTCTTCTTTTTTATGCAGACTATAAAATTGATAGGTCTGAAAATAAATGAATTCACAGTTCAAATATTTCTTCAAAATACCTTCCACAATTATAATACATTTGCTGCGTATTTGGCTTGTTTTAGCAGTAAATGTGTTTACGTTTGCTTTCAAAGATGACAGTAAATGTGTTCAAGTTTGACTGCTTCCAAAGATGGCAGTAAATGTGTTCAAGTTTGACTGCTTTCAAAGATGGCAGTAAATGTGTTTGACTGCTTCCAAAGATGGAAGTTGGATGAGAGTGTTCTTAGCTTGAATTTAAGGATTGGCACCTAGTCTGGTCAGTCATCAATTAATATTTCTGCTTTTGCCTGGTCAGCATGCTGTTACAAAGAGACCTTGCAGATATCTTCCACACTGACCCTATTCACCAGTTTCAGCAGTTGAGATCTTCACAGGGAAGTATACTACAATTCTTTTCATTAAATTGTGCTTCATCATCCTTATTGACACACATTTTACATGTCAGTTGTCTAACTTAATCACATGATCAGGTAATCAGCACCATCTCAGTACTCCAAGTTACATCTAAAGATTTGTACAAATTCAGAATCACAGTGAAAATTGTTAACTGGTTGCCCTTTAGTGACCTTCAGAATCTCATTGCAGCAACTTCAAAATGAGATTTGATACAAGTATATGCCATGTTTTATGCTAAAAGCATAGCAGAAGCAATTTGCCATGTATACATGCTTATGAGATTCATCCAACTGTCATCTGCACATACCCAGATCTGTCATTACCCAGATCTGTCATTACATGTACTGGCAGATCTAGGTCTGTGCAGTTTGTAAGAAGTAATCAGGAGAGCAAACAACATAGACCCAGATAGGCAGGCACATTATATTATAAAAGATCAGGGTTCTTTGTTGTTTGCATTTTGATTTAACTTACAAGCAAATATATATAGTATTTTGTAGAATAACTATCAGTTCCTATACAAAAACACCATCTTTGCATGTGACTAGTCTGGTTCAAGTGACCATTCTATTATCAGACTTGTTCAGCTTTGGGTATGGATCCAGACAAATATGGACAGTTTTTATTTTGTGAAATTATTGTTAGTCGAAGTATCATAAATGCAGATATGGCTAAGATATAACTAATATAATCTGTCATCAGAAGAAAATGAAGGTGAAGGTCTTTTATCTGTAAATTTGAGGCCTGGTGATGTAGATGGTTTACACAATAGAAAATATGAATATAATGGCTGAGGTAGAAGCAGATGGTGACTGCTGTTACTTTTGTCCATTTTCCTAATTACTCTTTGATTTACCTTAACTAAGAACTTCACTATTTGTCATCTTCTGCCATTAATTCCATGCACAGTTTATTTATGCATTTAATGTCCAAGGTGACTAAATTATTTGGATTAGGTGACCTAAAGTTTGAAATTACCACTACAGTTTTCAAGTGAGTTGCACAAATGGTTACTGAAGTTTGATTGTTACTTTGAGCACAATATTTTAATACTTGCCCTTGACTCTTTGTAAAGAATGATGCATCAATACATTTTTCCATTAACCTTGGAGTTCAAAACTCTATAATTCTGCAAAGTTTAAAAATTTTCTTTGCAAATCAACTCAGTAGTGTCTTTTATCTCCTTGGAGAGTCAAATGTTTACACTGAAATGTCTTCTATATTTTGGGCAGATATTCTTTGTTATGTGGGCTGCTTGTTCATGAGAGCTTTGCAGATGATTCTTCTGTCCCAAGGTCAGCCAAAACTTTGCTGCCTAGACCAAATGATCAGAGTTTTGGACTACATCTTATCAAATGGGAGCACATCCAGAAATTATTATTTATGCAGACACTAGCATGAATGGCTGGGGTACCCACCTTCTTCCTGATTTGAGAACGTTAGCAGGGTTATACCTCTTTCAGAGGTCTCCATGCAAATGATTTCCTAGAGATCATTCCACAGTAAATACTTTTTGTTTGTGACAAATGTCTGGAAGGGTAAATCTCATTGTCAGACATTTCAAATGTCATTGGTTATGTCAGAGGACAAGGGGGAACCAAGTTCCCAGGCAATGCCCTTTTGGTTTGGGATTCTCTTAGATGTTGCCATCATTGGCAAATCCACATTCCAATCAATTTCATTCCTTGCAAGCTCAATGCCCAAGCATAGTCACTGTCCTGATGGAATCAACCAATCCAAAAGGAATGGTCCTCACGCCCCTTGGTTTTCAATCAAATCTGCTCCTGTCAGGGTCGACCTCATGTGCACCTTTTTGCAACAAGGTGGAATGTTCAACCTTCATCTCTCAAGACCCAGAGCTGAAATCCTGTGCATTTGATATCCTTTCTCACAACTGGTATGCACTCAAGGCATGTATATTCTCCCTAAGTCTTGCAGAATGCATGGAAATCCAAGAGCTGATGAATTATTATCACTCCCCTCAAATACTCTATATACTGACTTAGAAGTCAAGTTCAACTGCATCCTGTACATACCCAGACTGGTTTTGCATATTGAGCCAGCAGAACTGGGTAAATGCAGTTTGTTAGGAGCAATCACTAGGACATACAATATAGACTATGATCTGCAGGCACATTATTTTATAGCAGTAACTTTTAAGTGAGCTCATATGGTTGGAAAACTTGTGGATCAACAACCTTGTAAATATAGTACCTTGATCCCAGCTGAAACCACCGTGCATTCAGGTTTTCTCTGAATGCAGAGGTGTTGAACCTCATCTTTTGCTCATTGAAACCATGCATGCAGTTGAAATACATTCAGAACTCATTTAATTTGAGTTTCATTCATATTTGCATATCAGATATCATCTTATCATTGTTCATTTAGTGTCTCCAGTTGATTCTGAATTTGCATTTGTCATTTTTATTCAGTTTTTTTCCTTTCATTTTTGATGTTTTGAATCAAATAGAAATGCATTTAGCTAAGTTCAGTTTGTGGGCGAGGTCTATTGCTTTCATATCTTGTCATTTTTAAAAGTGTTTTAATGAATTATTTATTCTTGCAATATGCAAAAGACAAAAAGATAGCATGAAAATTACTGTCAATACAATTATAAAAACTTCTTTTATAATACATATTTGTTGAAGGAAGGGATAATATTTTCACCCAGCCTCTGTTGTCTGCCTGGGTTATCCACTTACCATACAAGGAATCAACCCAGGATTAGCTCTCATTGTTAGGGCAGTTGCCATTATCGAGAACAGCTGTTCCCTGACTGACATTCTGTAACATGGAGTTCAGAGATGATGTTTTCCTGCGTTTACTTTAGAGACATTCATTCCAAAGGGCTTGGTTTGACCCAGTGGGATCTATATCTGCAGCACAACTGGCTACCTTCCCATAATGCTCAGTAGCTTTGTAATGACTTGGGTTGTTTTACTTCCACTGGATTTGCAGGAACATTGCTAATCCTAGCCTGTGAGTCACGCAAGGATCAGAACTACTTCACATACATTAGACTGCTCAGGTGGCATTATAGTTGGAGCATTTAACTTGGATGTGAGAGGTTGTGGGTTCAAACACCAGCTGAGTCATACCAAACGTTTAGAAAAATGGTACTGACAGCTGCTTTGCTAGGTGCCTAAAATTAAGAGGTTAGTGTTAGGACAGGTTGGCCTGATGTTAGGATAATGTGACTGGGTAGGACATGGTGCTACATGTCTGCTGCATGATTTATAAAGCTACATTAAAAATCCAAATCACACCAAACACACATACATTAGATTAGAACCCAAGACCCAGCTACTGGGTAATGAATGCAATTATCTGTGCCTTTTAGTTATTTTTCTATTGTATTTTAATTTTGAAATCTTCTGATGATGAAATCAAATTTTGGAGTAAAATATATTTCTTAAGAAATTTTGTCCTGGTTTTTATATTGGCACTATGCAAAGTTCTCCTTACAGTTACATCCTAGAGGAGTGTGCACATGATAAATATATGGTGGATGGGTTTTGGTATCAGTCCTTGTATACAAGGGGAGACAATTGATTGATGAAATTTGGTACTATTCCCTGAATACAAGGGGCAACCGCTGACCACTGATGATTGATGGGATTTGGTACTATTTCCTGAATATAAGGGTTGACCACTGATGATTGATGCGATTGGTACTAATCCCTAAATACAAGGGGCAACAACTGATCACTGATTGATAGGATTTGTTACCAGTCCCTGTATGCAAAGGGAGCATATGTGCACTGGACTTGTTTCTTAGCAGACAGATGACCTTTTTTTGTACTTTTGTTGCCAAAACTAATAAAAGACATGTTAAACATAATTTTATTATCTGGGGAGGGCAGAATTTTCAAGGTGTTGGATCTACTCCTAATCTAATATAATCAGGTAGGTATTATTGAAGAGGCATTTTACATTTAAAAAATTAACGTTATTTACAATAAAAACACCAATAAAATAATTTCATTGTAGACCAATGTTTTGATTGTATTTTGCTCTCATTGACCAGCAGAATAGATTTACTGCCAAGAAATTTGACTAGCTCATGACTATTTCAGAATAATGTCAAGCCAAGGTTGTGGACAAGGATTGTCGAATGTTTTGATATCAGTTCCAAACTCGAGCCAATGAAGTTGAAGGTCATTTTTGATGCCCTGTTAAGTGCAGCCATGCCTCACTACTCATCTGTGTTGGAGTATTCTTACAACAGGAACATCTCTCTTGTGGTGAGTTTACCATAAATTTGCAGTTTGTGAAGATATTTAATAAAGCTTGTTTGTTATTGTAGTAATTAAAACCATGTCAGTGTAACCTTATAGTAATGACCTTGTCCATCCATTAGTTTCTTCAAATAATTGTTTTTTTACAAGATAACTTGAGCAATTTGGAACTCTTGGATTTTGTTTTGAAACATAAAGATAGTGAGATGTCAAAATAATTCATTGTCCAACCTCATTAGGACAACATCAGTTTGAAGAAATATGGCCTCTGATTACACAATACTTTCCTTCTGTAGTTTAACACTTGCCAGGACTTGAGCATAAAGTTTGTATGTATTGGTGAGACCTTGAATGAGTTCTATATTGAAGCATTCCAGCCCTCATGACCCCCTCCCCATCCAGCCACTCCCATGGGATTGGAGTTCATTTTCCAGCATTCCAACCCTCACAACACCACCTCCAGCCATCCCCATGGGGTCAGATATGCAGATTAGTACTTATGTGGCCTGCCATAAGTTACAAGAAGCAACAAAAGTAAGGTGGTACCCAGGGTGGTGCATTGGTTAATGACTAAATAGGTGCAGGTTTGAATCTTAACATTAGATTAGCCAGTGTTGGCTACAGAGGCATGTTCTTTGGGCAATGAACTTTACTGAAATTGTCTTGGCACTAAATAACGTAATGGTTGTGCTGTATTGTATAATGCTAATTCTCAAAACTAATTCAGATCCCAATCATCATTTATAAGAGTACAAATTCCCAGACAGCCAACAAATATTTTTGTAATAGTTATTAAGGATTTCTTTAAAACCTCTAGAATAGTGGCATGCTTTCATCACAAATTCCCAAAGGGGCTTATAAGAACTCCGTCTATCAGTTAAAATGGATGGGCTGCCAATTTTATTGTTTACATGGGTAAGTTAGACAACAATTTAAAAGCAACAATGTCTTACATACCAAGGCAATATTGAAAGCTCTCCTCCTCCATAGTCGATCGCATGATTAGTTTGCATGCTTGTTTTAATACCACCAATAATGATGGAAATTTGTATGCTATATTCACATGCAAAATTTCATACACTTCTAAATCCATCTTAATTTAATGACTTTGTCTCATGCTATCATTGTAACAAATTGTCTTTCTTTACTTCAGAGCTAAAATTATTTATCCATTTATAATAATACTTAGTTACAATTTGTAAAGTCCAGTGAAATTAAATTGTTTTTTTGTTAAAACTCTGTGTCATTGAGTTTTTTTCTTTCAGGCACACCTGCTCTTGCTTGTAATTAGTCTTTATTAATATATGCATCAAAACATTGGGTTATGATATATATATATATCATAACCCAATGTATGAGGTGGGACCCCAAGTGGCGGAGTGGTCTAAAGCGCTGTCCGTTACGGACCACTGCCATCTCACCTCTGTCTGGTTGTGTTTGAGTCTAAGATTCGGCAAATATGTAGTTATGTGAGAAAGCTTGCCAGTAGCTTCTCGTGGGTCGGTGGTTCTTTCCGGGGTTTGTCGGTTTCTTCCTCCACCATTAATACTGGCCGCCATGTATAGCCTATATTGTGCTGAAAAATGGCATTAAACCATAAAAAACAAAACAAACCAATGTATGTATCACAGCTTAATATATGTAAGTGTATTATCATCTAAATGAAGTGGATGGATTCTTATCTGTTTGTATTCTTGCAGCATCTTCCTAACTCTGAGATATGATTTTCTTCATTTTACAGATGTCTTGTATTATCATCTGTTTAATAGCTATAATAATAATAATAATAATAATAATAATAATAATAATAATAATATTAGTTTTGATCTTTATTTTATTCTGGGTGCCTCTAAGAAAATGTATGTAGCACAATGCCACTCTTCCTTTACAATTATATGTACAGTTTCAGCTATAGAGTTTTATTGGATGTAATTTTGACCAGCTTTTTAACTCTGAAAGTGGGCATGGGTTAATGGATTGAGTGGATAATAAACAAACAAAAGTATACGACTCAATTCTGTACTTTTGTTGAACTGTTCAAAACATTCATTTAATGGTTACTCTCTAATTACTCTGATTAACTAATCTTGTTACCAGTCTTAACTTATCGATGCTTTATTTAATGAAACTAAATTTGTTTCAGCATTAATTGATTGATAACCAGTGAAATCTGGAAAATTAATGTAATTAATCTCATTCATCACAGAGATTTTGATCCAACACGATTCGTTGGGTTTATATTAGTCTCAGATTAAGCATTTTCAATATTGTTTTAAGATCAGGCCTTAAGGGTTCAGTAGTAATGATTCAATATTTTTTGAATATTTTATAACAGGTTGCAAAAGTTAAATATTTAAAGTTGTTGATGGCAATCAAACATTTTCAGTTATGAAACATAAAACTTGAATAATGATTAATTAAAAGAAGAAGAAAAATAAACACATTTAAGAGCTGATTCACAGTACATTATCACTTTATGAGAATATTGACCTATATGGCACATTTTTATTTAGACTGATATTGGTCATTTCTGTTCCTAAAAAAAAAAACCACCCTACCATCAATTTAAAAAAAAAAATGTGCATGTGTCATTTCGCAGGTAGGATAGAATTATTTGCTTTAATTTAAACAGGGTTAGTGAGTCATTTGTTACATGCAAATAATATTTGTACTTTGCATTAATTAGGTCAAGTGTTTGTGATAAATTAATTTGCAGTAATATGACCTGTCTTCTTTGTGATAAATTACTTTACAGTTAAATAGTCTGTCTTGTGATGAATTTCTTTGTAAAAATTAGGTCTATCTTTTTTTGATAAATTACTTTGCAGTAATATAGTCTTTTTTCTTTGTGATGAATTACTTTGTAATAATTTGTCTATCTTATTTGTGATAAATTCCTCACCTATTATAACAGATAAGATTTAGTACCTTCAAACATTATGTAGAAACTGTAATTAATTAATTTTTAGCTTAAGGACAGTAAAAAAGAACTCCTTTCAGGACTGAGTAATTTAGAACTGGAACTTATGTTCTCATTTTGATCTTGCGGTTGAAATTGGTTGCTTTCAAAAAGTGACTCGCACATAAAATCTATATGCATGAATATTCATTACCAACAATCTTCAGTCTTGAATATCCATTACCAGCAATCTTCAGTCATGAATTTCCATAACCAACAATCTTCAGTCTTGAATACCCTTACCAACAATCTTCAGTCATGAATATTCATTACCAACAATCTTTAGTCATGAATATTCATTACCAACAATCTTCAGTCATGAATATTCATTACCAACAATCTTCAGTCTTGAATATTCACTACCAACAATCTTTAGTCTTGAATATTCATTACCAACAATCTTCAGTCATGAATATTCATTACCAACAATCTTCAGTTATGAATTTTCATTACCAACAATCTTCAGTCATGAATATTCATTACCAACAATCTTCAGTCATGAACATTCATTACCAACAATTTTCAGTCATGAATATTCATTACCAACAATCTTCAGTCATGAATATTCATTACCAACAATCTTCAGTCATGAACATTCTTTACCAACAATCTTCAGTTATGAATTTTCATTACCAACAATGTTATGACTTAACACGGTTTCTCAACAGCTGTTTACATTCGCACTCTCTAATTTCCATATGTGCATGACAAAGTACAAAAACTGCTTATTACAAGAATTCTGAAGTTGCTATCACTGAAAAACATCTTCAAAAATGCCTTTAAATGAAAATTGCTTTTATTTTAGATTTACTGTTAGGACCATTCTCTAGGATTGAACTTGGGTCCACTATACTGAATAAGCAGAAGTGCCAGACCATTGGTTATGCATAAGTCTGGCATAATTTTTATTTCTAAGTACATATTTTGTGGGTAAATATGTGAAGCAAACAGTTAGGTATAGATATGTGTTATCATATTAATGCAGTGCAGTTGGAATCGATCACAAACAACAGAATCTCTAGATTATTCTCTTCTCCTTCTTAATGAAAATTTCATGGCATCAGTCTAGATTAATTCCATGACAACACTAATACAAATATGTGCAGATAGAGATTGAATTTCTAATCATAAAAACCAGTCTGATATTGCTCATGGGATTATAGCGACATTCAGATAGTATTCATTCCGATTGATATTTTGCTGTTGACGTTAATAGTTCATTAAGCATTTGTCTTGTTGATATCAAGAAACTAAAACTCTGACTATGTGATATATATAGGTGCATGAGTAGTAATTTTTGCAAACTGTTTTACTTGGATTGTTATTGTTTCTTGTATGTTTATATCGAAGAGAGAGACTGTTGGAAATCTTTTAAAGCAAGTGTCTTAGTTTGAAACCCTCATTATTTGAGAAACCTTATCAAATTATTGTTTGGGAAATCACTAGAAAGCATAAACTTTTTATCACTCAAACATCAACTAAAAATATACCATCAGTGATCTCGATGCTGGTACTAATGGCACCTTATTGTTAAGCCAATTCCAATTTTACAAAAAAAAAGAACATTTATGTGTGAAACTGAAAAGAAATCTTTACCTTATCAGTGATGTGACTCTTTGATTGCTTAATATCTGTACTTTTGACTTTTTATATTTCCTATATTGATCAAGTCAAGACATGATGTTTTTGCCTGAGATGATAGATGTCTGAATTTCTATGGTAATTAAAATTAACCAATCCAGAAAAGATACTTTATTTATTCACTTATTAAGTTGAGACAAACTGCAAACTGCACAGACCTGGATCTATTGTGACATAATACGCTATGCAAGGTCTGTGCAATATGTTAGTACCAGTAGTCAAACAGCATATATCCTGGTTTGCAATGATGTTATGCTATGTCAGATCAGGATCTTTCTTGTTGGCAGTTTGACTCATACTAGTACATATGATAAATGTCATAAAAGAATCTCGTGTATAGGCTTCATAAAGTATACAAGTTTAATGGTATATCAGTTTTAATAGCACAGAGAGAGAGAGAGAGAGAGAGACAGAGACAGAGACAGAGAGACAGACAGACAGAGACAGACAGACAGACTCTGCTCTTAAATATAAAAGAAAAAAATATTAGTGGGTTGTAAACTGCATGCATATTGGTAATGACATATAGAAACTGATATCCAAGATAAAGTCTCTAGTCCAACCCCTGTGTTGCAACCACTTTGGTGGCCTAATGGTTAGAGCATCCACCTTGGATGCCGGAGGTCATGGCTTCAATCCCCAGTTGAGCATACTAAAGACTTACAAAAATTGTACTAACAGCTGCCTCGCTAGGTGCTCAGCATTAAGAAGTTAGTGTTTAATTTAGGACTGGTTGGCCTGGTGTCAGGATAATGTGACTGGGTCTGACATCATGCAACATGACTGCAGCATGATGCCCCAGTGCTATACTTGACTTTAAACTCTCACACTGCAGATACTGTAGCATTATGACTAAAAAATTGTTAAACCTATGTTAAAAATCCAAATCACACTTATACACACACACTCACACCAGCCCCTGTGTTGGACTTCTGCATCAGTGTATGCCACACACATTTCCAAGATCTGAGGAACCAGAGTGCTAGCCAATTGTTTGATTCAGATAGGACTACTGTTTATAATAAGGCTCATAAGGCTCAACAAAGCACAAGCTATTATTGATTCCTTTGTAAACAGCTCAAGATCTGGGAAATGGGTAAGTTTAATAATTCTCAAATTTAATGACAAATTTAATGAAGAAAGTTAGTTAATTATTTTTAGTTGTAGTTAACTAATATGCTTATGAAGGTATGACTCCATTCATTGTATGTTCTTCCTGTCCACATCACACTTAACAAAATGCTGTACATGTATTTCCAAATGTCAAGCAAATATTTTATTATCAGTTGAGTTTCTGGTGTTTCACTAACTTTTAACATTTTGACCCAATAATCCACTTTACTAAGGACTAATTTTACATGACATTCAAGAGTTGATACATAGTTAGCAGTAGAATAGAAGAAATAATTTCACACTGTCAAGAAGGTCTAAATTAAGGTAAGGTATTCAATTTATTCGTTATAACAAACACACAAACTCTTATCTTTATCAAAATGATAATGAAAATGATGACAGTGTTTTGAATTCCAACTGAAAAAATACCCACTTATATCCAAATTCAGTTATGAAATGACTTGTTTTTATTGTCGAATAAAGAATCTCAGATTTTATATTGGTGGTGGGGAGACATTTTGGATTCTTTGGCTGTAAATCCAAATTATTTCTTGTTATAAACCTTTTTTGGATAAATTCAGAATAATGTGACTGGGTCTGATATTGCAGATATTGTCAATATCAATATCATTTTCATTTTGACTATTGCAGAACTAAATTATTGTTCATTCAATTTATTTATTTTGCTTAATTTAGAGAGGTATCAAAATTCTTGCAAAGCTGTAGTTAAAGCTTCATTACATGATTGAATTTTAATTGAAACAATTTGAAACTGTCAAGTCTGCATGCATGTACTTCATACAGGTAAAGGTATGAAAATAACAATTACCATGGTATAGGTTTACAGCAATATTTCTTTAGTGTGTCACCTTGAAGGGCTTATGCAGTAATATCAGTGAGGATGCCATAAAACCCTGAATGGCTGCAATAAAACCATAGATGGTGTACCACTAAGATTAAATGATCATCCATGTGATTCATGATCATCCACCTTTCATAGTGGACACTTAATCCCCTATTCCCATGACCTTGTTTATGTTATTAAGAGGGCAGACCAGAATCCAGAATCCACAATGTATATATTTTCCATTTTAAAAAAAATTAATAAAGATAAATCACTGACAGAATTGACACAGCAAACCATTAGCACCAGTGAAAATGTGTGCTCTAACAAGATAAAGAAAGGAAAGAATCAATTGCTATATATACTTGCTTATTAGTCGAGTGAAACTTGAAACATACCAGATCTTCAGTAGAATAATGCATGTGTAGATTAGGGCATAATCCATATGCTTCTGATTCCTCTTAACAAACTGCACCGGGACCCTGAGTGGCTGAGTGGTTTAAAGCACTGTCTGTTACAGATCACTGCCATCTCACCTCTGTCTGCGTGGGTTCGACTCTCAGATTTGGCCAATGTGGATATGTGAGAAAGCTTGCCAGTAACTTCTCGTGGGTTGGTGGTTCTTTCCGGGGTTTTCCCTGGGTTCTTCCTTCACCATTAATACTGGCCGCCATGTGTAGCTTATATTGTGCTGAAAAATGGTGTTAAACCATAAAAAAACCAACAAAACAAACTGCACCCTGGCTGTGCATTGTGTGATGGCAGAACTGGTCTGTGAAGTTTGCATTTGGACTTGTCTTATAAGCAAGTACAACAGGCGTACTTCGGAAGGGTCTGATGATACTGTCAAAGTCCTTATAAAGTTTGAAGGTGAGTGTAGACACCGGAGAACCTCCTATTAGGGAAAACATTATGTATAATGGTATTACAAATCATTATCAAATAGAAAAAAATTGTATCAAACTTTTAAGGAAATCAAATGAAATGGTAAAAACTCAACCAGAAATCTCAAATACATTGAACAAAAACACATCTTAAAAAAAAAAACCTGCACAAGAGAATATATTTTGAAAGCTGTATTAAAAACCTGAAGAAAAAGATTCCTCTTAATTTCAAATATGCTAACACTGGAGCTAAGAAGTTGCCTTTTATAAAAAATCTGTGTTAAAGCAAAAATGGACTATCACTTTTTTTTAGATGAATGAAATTGGTTCTTCATTACACTCCAAATTGTCGACTAATGCTCAAATATCAAACCTTTCATGCCCAGAAACAATACATCATTCTACCATATGGCATACAAATTTTTGCTTGCTTAGAAACAGCAAAAACCAGCATTTGAGTATTGCTGAATTCCAAAGTCACCACCTTGGTTATCAACAAAATGATAATTGATTTTTTTGCAAATTCAGAAAGATGACAACCGATCCGTATTTTTTTTCAGAGTACATGTAAATTCAGTGAAATCCTGGCCTATCATAGCGATTCTAAATGCCATTGTTTGAAATATGGAGAGAAAGATGGATCTGCCATTGCAACACCCCACAGTGCCATATCAAGCTGTTTACTTGAAAAAGCCTTAATTTTTACTTGAGAAATTACCTAGAACTTTGAACAATATTTAAACCTAGCAAAATATAAATTACATCGTTCAGATTTTCCTTTCCTAGTGATAAGCCATGCAAAATCTTATATCTGACAACCTACAATATTCCAGATGATACAGAAACATGTTGCACTTATACAATGTGGGAAAAGTATTCCGTGCTGTTGACTGCCTTGTCATACTGGGATAAGGGCCATGAAAAGATAAAGCGTCCAGTTCTGCCCTGCATCCAAAGTTTTCCAAATAGAAGTTTCTATATACTACGTCTTATATTGCATAAATGTGCCTGTTTATCATAGTTGGAAAACTGGGTGGAATACAACTGCACATGAAAACTTGAAAATGTCAAACCACTATTAGAGAGTGGCATCCTTTTCATAGAACAAATTGCAGAAATAATATGGTATTATGTCATTTCTCCTTCAAATACGTTCCCCAATCACATTAACGGTAGGGATATAATCCCTGCTACCTCTCGAATCCAGCCCTACTAAAAGATGAAAATTCGTCTTTTCTGTCTATGTCCTAAAGACAAAGGGCAATAACTCTTGCCCCTTACCTCCACTTGCCACCGACAGGTGTTGCTAGTTTTTAAGCTTCACTTGTACTGTTCACAATGTACAATTACACCTCCATATAATCCAAGCCACCTTAGTGTAAAATCGGACCATCCAAAGTTAAATTTGGAATTATTATGTTGGACAATCATTCTTCTACAGGTTGTATACATTATTTTACAATATTTTCAAATTTTGAGTGACTTTTCACCTTTATGGACTTTGTCTATTGATGACCACGTTGCAACATGCTAATGGCAGTACTTGTGTTGTCATTTACGAGTTAACGCGGCATTGAATAATTTTGCTTACTCCATTAGTAATGGTTGTGGTATTAGCGAATTAATAACATGTTGAATTGCTAATTTGTACTTTGTTTTATCTTCTTTTGTCGTTTCAGTAGAAATGTCAACCAAATGCATGAAATGCAAAAAGTTCAAACAAAAGAAGACAACCATGACACTTGTATTGTATGTACCAAGGTACATCATCTATACCATGCAGCGTGTGTAATACGTGGACAGAGCCAATGTGGCAATGGAGCAAAATAATGTTGACGTGGTACAACAGTCCGCCTTTGAACAGATGCATCGTTTGGTCCAGGAAACTACGATGCAGCTATTGACATCAGGCTAGATATTACCTCTTTGGGGTAGTGTTCCCCCAATTTTAGGCTGCCCATTGGGTTTAAGTCCCCCCGCATGTCCGAGCATGGCCTTCGGGCCTGTAAGTCAGGACGCGTGGGTTTTTTACCGGATCCATTGGATCTATTTCATTATACAACCTCGACATCACCGGCCGTCCAGCTGTCCCAACATGGGGACCTTATTGCTAAAACGGTCCGACCAACTATGATTTACGGGGATTTTAGTGACAAATCCATCCATCAAGCTGTACCGCTGGGAACATGCCAATACTATGACGGAGGTTTTAGTGAGAAATCTGTCCGTCCAGCCAGGTCATTGGAGCGGCCAATACCGGTGATAGCCGGACCGTCGCCGACATTCTGGCAAACCACATGCCAGACAAACCAGCCAGCAGTGCCATCCCAGTATGGGGACCTTATTGCTAAAACGGGCCGACCAACTATGATTTACGGGGATTTTAGTGACAAATCTGTCCATTAAGCTGTTCCACCGGCAACATACCAATACTATGATGGAGATTTTAGTGAGAAATCTGTCTGTCCAGCCAGGCCATTGGAGCGGCCAGTACCAGTGATAGCCGGACCGTCGCCGACATTCAGGCTGACCATTCGCCAGACAAACCAGCTGGCAGTGCCGTCAGTCCATATGTTCACGGCTTCTCCACAAGGGAGAATTAGTGAAATTGTCAAGGATGACAGAATTGCGTCATCTATGTCACCTGGTATGCTCTATCCAGAGATGCAAACTGTACCAGAACCAACGTTCCCTCTAAGCGAATGGAAGATGTGCGCACAGTGCTCGCTGCACTGCAAAAGCATTATGGATACGAAAAAAATTTAACGTTGGATTGAGCAAATATTGACAATTCAGCTGCAAGGGGATGCATGAGCATCTGTGCACGCTGCTTAGAGGGAACATTGACCAGAACACGACTCGGCACACAGTGAGTGTGACGAAACACTTGCAAATCAGCAGTTTAGCTTCAAGGCCGCAGTGGAAGAAATTTATAGGGTGTTGGCAACTTCAGAATGCCCACCACCTCCTACTGCCCAGTCAAGACTACAAAGTTAAGGCATCTGTAGATCTTGAATCGGAGGAAGAGACGATGTCCTTCCTGCTCCTTCCCCAGTCGGCAAAATTCAGAAAGCTAAGTACCAGCAATGAACTAGTGTAGCTGGTACAAAACTCAATCAGACGCCTTCAGTACTGATCTCCAATGCCACGTCAAAGCTAGTCCGAAATGTAGTCGCTATGTCTTCAATGTTAGACTTGGCTTCACTAGCCATTTTCCGACTCCCAGGAAAATCCAGCAATGACTACGCTTGTAAAGCGACGGCCTGCTGGATTGCTAGAGTTATTAACAGGGCAGCTCACCATTCCATGGCCAATGCGTTGACTGCTTTTGCCAACTTAGACCTGATACGACTTGATGTATGTCTGAGGTCCACGTCGCTCAAGACCCATCCTACTCTGGCTTTACGAATGTCTCCGTTTGGGTCACCTTTACTCTTTGGGGGAAAAATTGAAGAAGTTCGGAGGCAGGCAGCTCAGGAACTGCCCCTCCAACTTGCCGCCCAACTTTCGCAGGCGTTTCGACAATCATCCCCTGCCACAGCGGAGGGATGATAGGCGGACCAGGGAAAAGGGATCCTTACAATCAAATGTGCAGTATAGATCCCATCCCAGTGCTGGGAGCCAACAGTCTAATCAAGCTAGGAGGCAACCATACATAGGCGGCAACAACCCAAGTTTCTCTGCCTTCAAGCCTCCTAACTCTAGACATTAACATACCCTGCACACTGCCCGCTGACAGCCTACCTGTGGGCAGCCGCTTCCTGCAATTTCAGGACCACTGGACTACTTTATTACCTCAGAACAATTGGGTGATTCAGGTCATTTCGGAGGGACTTCGGATTTCATTTATCCATCCCCCTCCCCTGTCCTCCTCTCCCCTCTTCACGGATGTACCGTCAGATTGGGAGAAGGATGCCTTTCTACAAAAAAAGTAAAAATAAAAAATAAACCTTGCAATAGCCAGGGTTTTATTCATGGCTGTTTCTTATCCAGAGGCTGTTCATCGATCTGAGTTGCCTCAACCAATACATTTTACCCCTGAAATTAAGGTGGCGATGGTGAGATCAATCCTTCTTTCCATCCGACGGGACGGATATGCCATCAGTCTAGATATGACGGACGCATATTTTCACGTCCCTATCCACTGAGTCATGGAAATTTCTCCGTTTTGCTTATCAGGACTTGGTTTATCAGTTCCAGGTCATACCTTTTGGCCTCAACATCAGCCCTTGGGCTTTTACCAAGGTTATGGATTGCGTTGTCACCCTGTTTCGCTCGACTTCATCTATAGTGACGTCAGTGTACTTGGATGACATCCGCCAGAAACATATGTTAAGTTCTACTCTGCTCAAATGCAGAAATGATCTCCTATCACTTTTAGATCATCTAGGCTTTCTCGTGAACTGGAAAAAGTCTGATCTCTGTCCATCCCAGAGTTTTGGTCCATCTGGGTATGGAGTTTCTCACCGATCTGAATCTGGTTAGGCTTCCTCGCGTTTGAGATCATCCAGATAGTCGAACTCGTCGATTCTGTTTACAACAGGATGTGCATTTCAGCGAGAGAATTCTTGCAACTCCTCAGATTATTCAATGCGGTGGCAGACTTGATCCTGCTGTCATCTTTTTATGCGCCCCTTACAAAGGACATTACTAGCATAATGGCACCCTTTTTTCAAGTCCCCTCAATCACACAATAATGATAACACCCGAGATAAGATCATTCTTGCGTTAGTGGCACAACCCCTGTTGGCTGTCCACAGGGATTCCTCTGGAGATACCCCAAGTGGAGATAACGGTATGTTCCACTGCCAGTACCTACGGTTGGGGTGCCAACCTGTTGCCAGACTTTGATACCATCAGTGGCACGTGGGTGCCAGGGGAGAGCCCTCTCCACATCAACCTTTCAGAAATAAAGACTGTCATCAATGCTTTTCATTTCTGGAAGGATCAGCTCTTATTCAAAACTGTCCTCATTATGTCAGACAACTCTGTGGTGGTGACTTGCCTCCTCAAACAAAGGGGCACCAAATCATGAGACCTGTGCAATCTGATCCGTCAGTTTCTACATTGGTGCGACAATCTCCACATCAATGTACAAATCAGACTCATTCCCGGCAGACTCATTGTCTTGGCTGATACTCTATCCAGGAAAGGTCAAGTCATTCACACGGAATGGTCGCTCCATCAATCAGTCTTTCTTCCAATCTGCACACTTTGGGGGCTTCCAATGATCGATCTTTTTGCAACAAGGTGGAATCACAAGTTGCCCACCTTCGTCTCTCCGGTTGCAGACCCAGAAGCTTGGGCCGTGGACGTTCTGTCAATTAGCTGGGAGGGGTTGTGGGCATTCTCCTACCCTCCCACGGTCTTGGTACTGAAAAAAATCCAGAGATTAAGGGGTCATAACTGTCAGATGATTCTGATTGCCCCTCTCAGATGGAACAACTCCTGGGTCTCTGATCTACTCGATCTGGCGAAAGATCTACCAAGGAAGATTACAGTCAGCCCAAATCTTATCAAGCAACCACAGTCACGGGTGTTCCACCCCTGTCCGGACGGCCTTGCGAGACAAACAATTTAAATCTTCGATTGTGGAGAGAATCTGGAGAGCAAGATTGCCCTCTACTCTGAAGGCTTACGAGGGAAAGTAGCATGTTTTCAGGGACTGGTACCATATCGATAACATCATCCCTTTGAATGTCTCAATCCCTCAACTGGCCGACTTTTTTCTCTGGCTTTTTGAGGAGAAACAGTTGGCCCCAATTACTATCAAATGCTACCGCTCCATGATATCTGACACATTCTACCATCATGGTAGATGTGATATCAGGCATGACAAAGATCTGTCAGATCTTTTAGCCAATTTAGAGTTCAATCGACCAAAATCCCTCACCCTGTTTCCAAATGGAATCTGTCCTGGGTTTTACATGGCTCAGTTCAGACAGTATTGAGTCTTTAGCCCACAATCGTTAAAGCTACTATCATACAAAACAGGTTTCTTGATAGTCTTAGCTTCAGCATGCAGGGTGAGTTACATGCCCTTTCCAGTGAACTGAACTATCTTCAGTTCAGATCAGATGGTTCAGTGGTCCTCTTGACGCAGCCAGGCTGCGTAGCCAAAAATAGGTTACCATCCATTGGCAATCAAAGAGTCGTCATTGACTTGCTTTCTTCCATAGATAAGTCAAGAGCAGCAGCCATGCAAGATCCTGTTTGTACACTCAAGCACCATTTTAAATGCACAGAGGCGAGTTGGGTCACATGCAAGCACCTCTTTGTTCTGGTGACAGCTGGGAAATGGGATATCACCCCTCAAGCCCTTGCTTCATGGCTGAAGTGGGTTATACGCTCAGCGTACTCTGAGGTCTCACAAGATCAGAGTCGCCTCATGAAGATTACCGCTCATGAGATTAGAGCAATCTCAGCGAGCCTTGCATTCGAACACAATGTTTTGATCCGAGGTATAATAGAAGCTGTTGGCTGGCTTCTCCAGTTTTATCTCAAAGATTTGACCTCGCAGAGGCAAACTTTGAATCTATTAGGTCCGGTGTTGGCAGCCCAGATGCCCACCAGACCCATTAAAAACAATCAGCACAGCCTATCAGCTTCGCTGGATTTGGCAGAAAAAAATTTTGTAGGTAAGAAGATTTCAGTAACTATCTTCTTAACCATATAAAGGGGTCACATATCACGTGACCCTGGGCTTTGTTGCTGATTAAATTAGGAGAACGGGTTGTCATTCAAATGGGGAATCCAGCCATCATTCCATTGAGGATACCCGGGTAGAGGTAGGTTGCTCAGCATTCCCTCCTCCTATTACCTATTCTCCTAACGTTAATGTGATTGGGGAACGTATTTGAAGGAGAAAGCAAATTTTTTAAGTAAATATGTTTCTCCGAGAATACTTACCCAATCACATTACTTAAAAACCCTCCCAACCACCCTGCCATGCGAGCATCCTCGTATAGTAAATATTGCTCAGCTTAAAAACTAGCGACACATGGCAGTGGCAAGGGGAGGTAAGGGGCAAGAGTTATTGCCTTTTTGTCTATAGGACATAGAAAAGACGAATTTTCGTCTTTTAGTAGGGCTGGATTCGAGAGATAGCAGGCTTATATCCCTAACGTTAATGTGATTGGGTAAGTATTCTCGGAGAAACATAATTTACTTAAAAAATTTGCTTTTCATATTGGACAAAGTACCTGATTCATTTATCCTCCAGAATGGTGAACATTTAAACAGAGCGTGTACCAGAACATTGTACATGGTATAGGGGTTTATTTACCTTTTGATTACTACTATTCAAATAATGCCATCATTCAGGCTTGTGTCTTTGCTGTAAGGAAAGTTGGATCAGCTGCACATTTGATAATGATGATTTTGGTTTAACATTTCTTTCAGTATTGTTAATTACACTTATGATGTTAACAAAAGCCTTAAGTTTGACACTGGAATTCAGATAAGTGATACTGGACTGTTATAGTTATCTATTTCAAAGTAAATGACATCAAACAGTGCCACGTTATAACAGACATGACCAGGAGAGCATTACAGATGTAGCAGTTATCTCTCCTGAGAATACATTTAATTGATCAAAAATAAGTGATTTTACTTAATGGCACCAGAAACAGTTTTATATTGCCATTTTTATGTTTTATTACATTGCATATTTATTTATTACATTGCATATTTGATCTTGTTAACCTTTGTGAAGATTTCATACTTAGAATGTGTTATGAAGCAGACAAATCTATGTTCCCTACAAATCTGATAGGACGTTTATCAACTGTAGAAGCAGTCTGCTCTTCCAAATTGATTATTAAAACAAAAGGCATCTGCAGAAAGCTTTTTACTTTGAAGAAATTATCACCACATATATTGTGCAGAATGTTAATTGGAAAGATGAGTGGAGTAGGCGGTTATTGCCATTGATTGGGGATTATTGATGTGATGGACTCAATGTTGCTGATGCTTATTTTATTGCTGTTAGCTATATGTATTGATCTTTACATTTTACTTCTTAAGGATGGTTATATTAGGTAAGTTGATGTCCAGCCTGAGCAATCTCTCTCTGTCTCTCTTTGTCTCTCTCACTTTCTTCAATTTTTTTTGTCATCACTATTTTTCTCAAATAAAAATTGGGAGTACAGTAAATGTATATAGAAAATTGTGGTCACATTTTTGGACCTGATATGGATTCTTGGACTTTAGCTGTCATCTCAGCATCAAATTTGTTAATATACTCTGTTATAATCTGACCTGTGTATGTAACTAGTTTACTTTATGAAAATCAAGCTGCTCCTTGAAGTAAATGTGATAACATCTCACAGGTTCCAATTTATCTCCATTAAGGGCATAAAATTGATTTTTTAGATAAGTCTGTACACACTTTGAAGGCAGAAAAAGCAATATTATGTCAGCTGTATTTGAGCTTAAATTTCCTGAACTGTCTCAAAGAACTTGAGTCAGCCCTGTCAATTTGACTTGGTATTAAATAGCTTGTGAACTATTTAATTACCAATTTGTGAAGACTTCAAAGCATCCAATGTCAAGACATGTTTTTTTGTGTGCAAATTTTGCATCCTGTTTGTAATCTATTCAGTCCAAATGGAAAAGGACTGTCATACATCTATATGATATCCAAAAATAGGGATTAAGCTGCTACAAGATGCAAGTTGCCAAAGTTAGCCATTACTTTGTCTTCAAATTGCTAAAGTATATAAACAACATAGACATTGTACATTTTTGAGAATGAATTTTACTATTAAGCTTCTCATAAAATGATACTTTCTGCATTTGATTCAAGAAAATAATTATTCTGTTGGTTATGACAACCTTTTTAAAGGAATTAAGCAACAATTGCCAAGTTTTAATTATTTTCATAACTCTAATAATATTTTTGCTTGAATTGTTTGTCGGTGTGAATTCATAAACCTATTTACTGATTTTATGTTTTCGATATGTGTTCTTCAGTAATCTACACATTTAATACAAAATAAATGTGTAAATAGGAATGAAATAATTTGAAGCAAATAGATTTATATTTAAAGTAGACTTTTTTAATCTTCCATTCTTTACCTGATCAAAATACAATTATCAGGAGGTTGGAAATCGAGTAATGTTACATGTGTGACAAATAATATATAGGTGAAACCAAAAGGAAAATAATGGAACACCTCAAGGATTACTGCAAAAAGAAGGACACCCTGTTTTCAAAATAGATAGAGTTCAGTATTAGATAATTGAAGTTATTTCATTTCAGTATTAGATAATAAAAGTTATTTCATTTCATCAAACTCAGATTTTCATCAAGCTTATATAAATAGAGGACATTTTTGGGATTCAACAATATAACACACTGCAATTTGGATAGGGGTCCACATCTATCTTTAAGTGAGAATCATTTTATTTTAATTGAATGATGTTTTACCTGAGCACTTAAATTACTTTATATAAGTGTTGTTGTTTTCTTGTTCTTTTTCATATCTGGGATGATTGCAGGAAAAATGAAATAAATTAAAATCAAGAATACAAACAAAATGGCTAAGGGCAAGCTAATTTCAAGGTGCAACAGCTTGCAGGTGCAAAGTGGAATTTAAGAGCAAAATTCCCTGGAACCCAAAATTTTTGTGAGGACTATTGATTCATCTTACATTTATCTTTTGCTCTTGTTGGAAAATTGGTACCCAAATTTTTCAGGACCAAACATTTTAAATTGCTTGTACTGAGGTAAAAAAGGAACCTGCTGACTGGGTTAAAATAAATCAAAGGTCAAAGTCACTGTGAATAAAAGATGTTAAATGGTTAAGGTACCTTGTAACCATTTACCTTGAGCACAGTTTGTGGAGTTCTTGCATGTAGGCATGAATGGAGCCTGCATAATTATTTTGCTTTCAGAGTAAGTTCCTTAATCAAATGTGCAGGTTTTTTTCCTCTTGGATTACTAATGAAATCTTTAGATTGTAATGTCTATAGGTTAGAGTTACCCTTACCGGTCATTGTAATTCTGTTAAGAATAATATAGTTTCTGTAAATATAGTTGAAGACCATTTATCTTGTCCAAAGGTTGATGTCACTTAAACCAGTTATTATGGTCTACAACAGAGGATAGTGAAGAATGGGACAAGCACCTGCATGTAATTTGCCATCCATGTTACCCTTGTTTGATCTTTGGAATCATGATGAATCTTCTTACTTTGGCAAACAGTCATTGCTTTAACTTTATTTTGGAAAATATTCCAGATTAGTTTGAAGCATTTGCTTAATGTTGGAAATCTGTTGGTATCCTCATTATTTGAAATCTGTATACATTTTTCTGATTACTGTATATCCTGACTTGAAAGTCAAGTAGCTTCTCATGGGTCAGTGGTTTTTCCTGGGGTTTTCCTGGGTTCTTCCTCCACCATTTATACTGGCTGCCATGTATAGCCTATATTGTGCTGAAAAATGACATTAAACCCTACAACAACAACAAGTTAAATTCGAGACAAATTCCAAACAACAATGATCATGATCTGCTATGTCATAATGTGCCTACATAACAGGGTCTATGTTGCTTCTTCTGATTACTCCTAACAATCAGAACAAACCCAGATCTGCTGTTCCATAATATGCCCTCAGATCTGGGTCTGTGTAGTTTACAGTAAAACTTGTAAGTGATTATATACTGTTTGTCTGTTATATGACCCTAATATTTGTATGCACTATAAAACATGTTGACATTTGCCATGGGATCCCCCTGCGGGTTCGGGGTTGTAGAATTGGCCCGACGTGCCTCGCCACGTGTCGTAAAAGGCGACTAAGTAGAGGCAACCTGTTTTCCGTGGGTTGCGTCCCGTGTCGGGGGAGGAAAGGATCCTGGTAGTTGCAACACACTACTTTGGCCTCTACTTCTCCTAGACGGTGGTCGAGATGGGCCCGGTCTCGACAAATCGGCTGGTCACGCCGAGCCCTAGGAAGTCTTTATTAACTCTCTCACCTCCTTTTACTTTCTCCTTGTATCTCTTTTGATACCACCGTTGCCCCTACTTTCTATTCCTGTGTCTTTCCCTTTTCCAAATCTTAGAAGACTTCCTAGAAGGCGGTGGCTCAACGGGTCAATCGGGGGGTAATTTTACTGACCTTAGAAATTGGCGACTTCAGGGTCAACTAAAGGTAATTTTATCAACTGAGTATGGCATCTGTGTATCCCTGGCACTTTAAAAGTGTCCCCTTGTTGGGCTCCTTGGTGGGTGGGGAGCACGGGTGCTGAATTTTTCAATCAAGCCATCATGGAGAATTCCAAAAAAACACTTAAACGTACCAAAACTGTGTCATCAGAGTCGGATGATGAACCATGTAGTGTGGAATCCTTTCCTCGCTTCATGGTCATCCAATCAAAAGACGAAACTAAACAACTTGCTAAATTATCGCCATTTATAGTCGAAAAGACTATACTTGGATTAGTCGGCAAGCCGAAAAGTGTCAAAAAACTCAGATCAGGCGCCTACTTGTAGAGTGTGAGCGCAAAGCACAAACTGAAAATGTACTGAAAATTAAGACCTTTCACGATATTCCAGTAACCTGCTCCGCCCACTCTACACTTAATACATCAAAAGGCGTCATTCGTTGCCGTGACCTTGCTGGAGTCAGCGACAAGGAAATCGTCGAGGGCATGAAAAATGAAGGTGTCACTGCAGTCCGTAGAATTCGTATCAAACGAAACAACAATCTGCAGGACACCAACACTATTATACTCACCTTTAATAAGCCAACATTACCTAAAGTGGTCAAGGTTGGCTTCCTACAAGTTAAGGTTGAGGTATACATACCAAATCCCCTCCGATGTTACAAATGTCAGAGATACGGTCATCATGAAGACAGATGCTCTAGAAGCCAAATATGTGGCCGATGCGGCGACCCCTCCCACGGGGAATCAGAGTGCAAAGCCACTCCGCATTGCGTCAACTGCGGCAAGGAACACCATGCTAGTTCAAAAGAATGCGACACATGGAGACAGGAGAAGGAAATCCAGAGGGTTAAATACACTTCCAACATTCCCTATCCAGAGGCCAGGAAGCTTGTTCAAGCTAGATCACTCCCCGGCCCATCCTTCTCAACTGTAGTGAAGAGCAGCCAAAAAGCAACGAAAGACGCACAAACTCAAACAAACCCACCTGAAGCCCATTGCGACTCAAACATCCCGCACTACAAACCGCAGAAAAACTCGACATCGACACAAACAACATTTAACAATACTCCACCACCAAAATCACCAAAAGGCAAGAAAAAACTACAAACAAATAGGCAGCAAAAAGGGTCTGATGACCCTATAAAGATGCACAACAGGTTTGGAGACTTAGAGGACATGGATGCAGAAGAATCTGCTTCATGTCCTCAGGGTAGCTCCAGACCTAACAATAAAAAATACACTCCCGTACTTCCTCCAGATAAATAACCAAACAGTTTGCCTCCGCGAAAGGTCTAACCTAGCTCCAGAATCTTTAATATAAAGTTGTAATGAAAAACACCATTTTACAATGGAACTGTAGAGGACTTAAAGCTAACTACCATGATATTCTTCTGCTTTTAAACGAACATGATCCAGCAGTACTATGTCTTCAGGAAACATTTTTGAAAAATACAGATAACATCACACTTAAAAACTACTCCCTGTTTAACAACTATTCTCAGAATGTTGACAGGGCCTCAGGAGGAGTCTCTGTTATTGTGAACAACAGAGCCCCTCATAGGGTCATACCTCTAAACACAAATTTACAAGCCATTGCTGTAAGCGTCACTCTTCATCGAGTGATTACATTTTGCTCTATTTACTTACCACCAAACACTAACCTAGTTCCAAACGATTTAGATTCCCTTGTTCAACAACTTCCCGCACCATTTGTTTTACTCGGGGATTTTAATGCCCATAACATTTTATGGGGATCAAATCATATAAGTGACAGAGGTCACAAAGTTGAAGACTTTATTTCTAGACACTATCTGTGTCTATATAATACCAAAACACCTACATATCTACACCCAGGCACGGGTACATACACATGCATCGATTTGACAATTTGTTCTCCCTCGCTGCTTTTGGACTATGAATGGAAGGTCGCTGATGACCTTCACAGCAGCGATCACTTCCCAATCTCCCTTGTAAATCTTAACTCTACAATTGATGAAATAACTCCACAATGGAATTTAAAGAAGGCCGACTGGGCCAAGTTCGAAACACTCTGTAAAACTAGGCTGAATGAGGGTACAGTTTTCAATGTTAATGACCCCATTCAGCTTTTTACATCTATTTTAACAGAAATTGCAGAAGAATCTATCCCCAAATCCTCCACAAACTGTAAAAGAACCCTAAAACCTTGGGTCACTAAGGAATGTAAAGAAGCAATTAGACTACGCCGAAAAGCATTAAAAAAATTTAATAATCATCCGACGCCCGAAAACTTAAATATATATCGCATTGTCCGAGCTAAAGCTCGCCGCACAATCAAAGAAAGTAAAAGAGCATCATGGAAGAAATATGTTTCTTCTTTAAACTCTCGTTCCTCTGTTAAGAAAGTTTGGGATACTATACGCAAAATAAACGGAAAGAGCAAACAAAACCCTCTCCGACATCTGACACTGAACAATAACAACTTTAATTCAAAACGTGACATTGCAAATACTCTTGCTGACAGTTTCTCCAAAAATTCATCATCATCTAATTATTCAGAAGCTTTCCAAAAACTTAAAACTCGAAAAGAAAAGACACGTTTAAAATTCACATCCAACAACTCAGAAAGTTATAATCAGTTGTTCTCATTATCGGAGCTTAGGGAGGCTTTAGATAAGGCCCATGATACATCCACTGGGCCTGACGAAATACATTACCAGTTTTTGAAACACCTCCCAGAATCATCATTAACATCTCTTTTGAAACTCTTCAATGATTTATGGATCACTGGTAATGTACCAAAAATCTGGAAAGAAGCAACTGTAATACCAGTCCCCAAACCAGGTAAAGATAGCGAAGACCCCAACAGCTATCGACCAATTGCACTGACAAGCTGTGTGTGCAAAACAATGGAACGAATGATCAATTCTCGACTTATCTGGTACTTGGAAACTAACAATTTAATATCTCCTTTCCAAAGTGGCTTTCGTTATGGACGGAGCACCAATGATCATCTGGTTAGACTAGAAACATTCATTCGTGATGCATTTATCAAGAAAGAACATTTAGTAGCAGTCTTCTTTGATTTAGAAAAGGCATATGACACGACATGGAAGTACGGGATACTAAATGACCTGCACGATCTAGGTCTAAAAGGCCGGCTGCCCTCTTTCATATCCAGCTTTCTCTCAGACAGAGAATTCAAGGTACGAGTGAGCTCTACTCTATCAGATTTGCACGAGCAAGAGATGGGTGTGCCCCAGGGCAGTATTTTATCCGTGACACTTTTCAATATCAAAATTAATAGTATCACAAAGTGTCTGACTCCTGGTGTGGATTGCTCGCTATATGTTGATGATTTTCTAATATGTTATAGATCGAAGCACATGCATACAATTGAAAGACAACTTCAGCAAAATATAAACAAGATTCAAAGTTGGGCCAGTGCAAACGGTTTCAAATTCTCGAAGTCTAAAACAGTATGCATGCATTTCTGTCAGTTACAAAGACATCACGATGAACCTCACCTCACGCTGGACGGAACACCTATTCCAGTTGTTGAGGAAACAAAATTTTTAGGTATTATCTTTGACAGAAGACTGACTTTTATTCCACACCTAAAGAACCTGAAAGCTAAATGCTCAAAAGCACTTGACCTACTTAAATTAGTATCGCACACTGACTGGGGTGCTGATAGAAAAATCATCCTGAATTTATATAGAACGTTTATTCGCTCCAAACTAGACTATGGTTGCGTTGTGTATGGCTCAGCCAGGAAATCATATTTGAAAATACTTGATCCAATTCATCATCAGGGTATAAGACTGGCTTTGGGAGCATTTAAAACTTCCCCATGTGAAAGCCTTCTAGCTGAGGCGAATGAACCACCATTATCACATCGTAGAGACATGCTTTCCGCACAGTATGCTCTCAAATTAAAATCAAACCCTCTGAATCCTGCTTTTTCGGCTGTTTTTCAACCCAAATACAAAACTTTATACGAAAATAAACCAAAGGTCATACCTTCCTTTGGCATTAGAATATTATCCAGCCTTGACACTACAAATATAGATCTTTCTAACATTCAGAAAACGTCTATCCCCGAAACACCACCCTGGCTAATTAAACAACCAAAAGTACTTTTTACGCTACACGACGGTAAAAAATCTGAGACAAACCCTTCTGTCTTCCACAACTCTTACCATGAACTCCTCACCGAATTTAAAAACTACACCAGAATTTACACTGATGGATCAAAGGATGAGGAAAAGGCTTCTGCAGCCTTTGTTTGTGGAAATCACACAATGCAAGTTCGCTTACCAAATGGAGCATCAATTTTTACAGCCGAAATTAGAGCAATAGAACTTGCTCTGCAACATATAGAAAAGAAACATATTTTAAACAGTATCATTTTCTCCGACTCGCTATCAGTACTCCAGTCACTACACAATAGAAACCTGGAGAACCCAATATTGAAAAACATGCTCCTTAAACATAATGAGCTGAGTGTCAACCACAACATAATATATTGTTGGTTACCTAGCCACATTGGTATTAAAGGTAACGAAAAAGCAGATCGCGCTGCTAAAAGGGCTCTTACTCTAGGACCATCTGATTTTAAATTACCTTTTACTGATTTTAAACCTTGTATCAGAAGGTTCTTTCGTCAGAAGTGGCAGGCGTCATGGAATGATGCTGTAAATAACAAACTTCATGCAATCAAGCCAGCCCTGGGAGAATGGACCCCTTCCTACAGATCCATACGTAGGGAGGAGGTAGTCATTGCAAGAATCCGAATTGGTCATACTTATATCACCCACACACACATACTTAAAGGCGAAGACCCACCAGAGTGCGTTTACTGCAATGAACCATTCACTGTCAATCACCTTATGATAGAGTGCTTTGACTTGCAACCTACGCGCGATCGTTATTACATTGTGCATGATATGAAAGAACTTTTTGATACTATAAACATCACTCGTATTATAGAGTTCCTGAAAGCAGTAAATCTTTACTCAAGAATTTGACTTTTATGCTATGACCTTGTGTAGTTTTATGCAATATATATATACCGTCCCATTTTAATACCTTTTCATCCTTTTTCATTAACATAGTACATTTACCTCTCCCGTTGATTGGGAAACTTTATTTTGCACCGTTACCATCTTACCGTTTTTAATTTCAACCATCTGTTATTTTATATCGCTGGTCGATATAGGACCTTTTATCAATTTTAAAAGATTTCATACTTTTACTGTTCGGCAAATACCAACATCTCACCATTTTACTTTGAACTATTTGGTTTTCTATGTCGCTGGTCGATGTTAAACCTTCCTATTTTTCAAACATATAACCTATTATATGGCGCTAAATAGCCTAAAAGTGCTGGTGCGCCGTTAAAATTTAATTAATCAATCAATCAATCAATCAATTTGCCATGGGAAATTTTATGGGCATTTTGCTGGTTCAATTTATACAGGTAAAAGTGAACCAGTGTTAATACAGAACTCAAACTACCATTCTTCATTTCTATATGACCTTAACAAGCATACAAGAATTTAGTCCGCACAAACATTTGGACATCAGCTATAAGTGATACCACTTGGCATACCATCTGTCCTCGCTTATAAGTCCAACTGCAAACTACACAGACCCAGATTCTGATGTTGCATAAATTGCCAGTAGATCTGGGTCTGTGGTGTTTGTTTGGAGTAAACATAGACCCAAATTGTTGTTTGCAATATAACTTGTCAGCGAGACTCTGTAAATATGTTATTTTATTAAATATATTTCTCATAAAGTCTGGGAAAATTAAAAAATTTGTGGGAACTTTTAAATTAAAACTGGATTGGTTGCCTTTATTGAAACAAAGTCTTATCTATAACCAGTTTTGTATTATGATGATCATAGTTGTGGTTGATGTAGATTGAAGGAGAAAGAATTATGTTTTCTGATGAGTACAACCAAAACTGTATCCCCGTTCAACTGTACCAATAGACTAGGTGGGAAAGCCTTACTTTTTAAATGCTATGAGTTATTTAACATCTCTGATGGATTAGTGCCTAAATACCCCCTCATTATGTAATTTCAAAATCAAATTAATTGGCGATCAGATGATACAGGTATTGCATGCCCGGTTAGGAACAGTAGTCCTGGTTTTTATTATTACTGTTATTATTATTATTATTATTATTATTATTATTATTATTATTATTATTGTTGTTGTTGTTGTTGTTGTTGTTGTTATTATTCATCATTAAAATGTTTAAAAATTGTATGGGTTAGTAAAAGTCAGTTTTTTTGTGTCATCATCACATATTCTGTATCCACCTTTTGTTGTGCATATAATTTTATTTGTTAGCACTTTTAACACCATCCAGATTTATGCTGGTACTATATGTTTGTTATTCTTGACATGGTTCTCAATTAAGCAATTGCTTTCTATTGTATCCCACCACCATATTTCAAAACTGTAAGAATGTCTGAATGAAATATAGTTTAAAATAATATGGTTTAAAATAGTTCATTAGTCTGGAATATTTTTTTACAGGGTCCAGCCCCCCCCCCCCAATGTTGGCTTAAATGTTTATTTGTTGGCCAGTATTGTAATTTTTACAACTCTTGTCATTCAGCACACATGTGATGATGATGTTTGTGATGAAGATGAAGTCCGGCAACTTCTGCAGTCAGGAAGTGAGGATGAGCAGGAAGTATTTATGACAGAACATGGTTATGAAGCAGACAATGAAGAATCCCTTTTTGAAGAAGGTCAAGGTTAATCTAAAATATTCCTTCCCACACCAATTTAGACACTTTGTAGAGAATCAGCCAAAAATTATTTCCTTTGAAACATATGTCTTATCTGTCGATCAGTTTTGAAGTTATGTCCTTATTAATGGCTGACTCTGTATTAAACTTTAAAAATCTTGTTTTGTAATACATTTTTGCCCAAACTTAAAATATCTCTTGAGAAGGATTGCATTCATAATTAAGGGATTTAAAGTTGGCAGATAGAAGCTTTTTATTGGTACAATGCCATCAATGACCTAATAAGAAAGTATTGATACATTTTATTCGTCTAGTGCCATTGATTGGTCTGATGCCAGTACATGTAATGTGTAATGACCTAATGAGAAAGTATTGATACATTTTATTTGTCTAGTGCCATTTGATTGGTCTGATGCCAGTACATGTAATGTGTAATGACCTAATGAGAAAGTATTGATACATTTTATTCGTTTAGTGCCATTTGATTGGTCTGATGCCAGTACATGTAATATGTAATGACCTAATGAGAAATTATGGATACATTTTATTCATCTAGTGCCATTTGATTGGTCTGATGCCAGTACATGTAATGTGTAATGACCTAATGAGAAATTATGGATACATTGATAAAACTCCTAACTAGACTCAGATATATTACACAGAAAAGATCTTTCACTCATATCATCAAATAAACATGTTTCGGTACTATGATTCATTCACATGCTTTAGGTGAAATAAAGTTTATAATAATTCTAATATACAGGTGAGAAGTTAACTGGGAAAGAATTACTGAGCACTGGTTGCTCACTTCAGAAGGTGTTTTTCCCCTCTATATTTCGACTTGTCGTGGAACTCCTTGTGTGTGTACAGGATGTCAAGCCAGACAGGGCCATGCAGACTTTGGTGCTTCATAGACTTTTGCAGGTGACAAGAATGGACAGCAGGGTGGTCAAAGCCATGTGCAGTGAGGTTAGATTTAATAATTTTCAATAACTTGACTTGTCCCTGTATAAAGTCTAGTTGAACTCTTACTCAAACTCCACAAGTTTCTATCTTTATTACTTTGTTTAGAGTATGGTTAGAAGCATGAAAATGTCTGCTCCCTTGTCTTCCCAGGTAGCTTTGAAACCTGTTTATTACTTGGAAGCAGATGTGGATCCTTCTCACTAAAATTTGTCTTATAAGAAAAGAATTGTGATTGAAATTGGTCAATGAAAGTTATGCATATCACTAGTTTTGTGATAAAAAATTGTGGTCGTTGTGCAGACAATTGGAATCTTTGTCGTTAAATTTGTAGTTTGAATGAAACTTATCCATTTTGACAAATTTTTCTTCATACAAAAATGCAGCATATTATGAAATATTGATCAATGAAAACATTGGTAAATGCCTACTGGTGTCTAAATTGTATGAAATGAATATCAATTAAAAATGTCTCATCAATTGAAAATCCTGTTTTAATTTTCTTTGGATTGGGTTTCATCATGATAAATATTACATGCCCTCATTTATTCAATCGACTATCATGTTAAAGCCTGAGCACATTTCCGGGAGAACCTAATAAGTGCATATTCAATGGCTAAGCTGGCTTCATATCAGCTGAGAACATATTAGTTATTTGACACCGTGATGCTAATTACTTAGGCATCTTCAGCTGATTACAATTTCCAACATCACAGAACATCTGCGTGTAGATCAGTGTAATGTTTTTACTAAAGTTACACACAGAGACAACTCATAGTTTTGCAATTTGGCAAATATATGGTTCGCTAATTAAATATTGTAATGATACATTTGGAATTGACTTGCAGATTCTCAAAAAACGTATATAATTTCTTTTCTTTTGTTTTCTTTCTAGTCTATCTTTTTAAATTTTTTAAAAAATATTTAGATGTAGAGGTCAACGTGCTATATGTGTTTATTAATTAGTACAACTAACATGTAGTTTTATTATATTTCCATATGCTAAAATTTGTGTCTTCCATAATTGACTTGTGCAGCCTTTCATTGCATTTGGATCATGTAGCCCATGCTAAGAAACTTTAGTTTATTTGTGCTTTCTTAACGATGAATACTTTTTGTTTAGAACTGAAATGGTGACATTTTAAAATTTTTACTGATGTATAAATTTGCTAAGTAATGTATATCAGCTGGATTTATATTAAATATCTTGTCATCAGTGTATTGACTTTTTGTGGCCCGCATATTGTTTTAATCAATTATACAAGAATTTTTTTGGACAAAAAAGATTTTGATTTTCATGCAATCATGAAAGTTGCTAGCTCCAACCCATACCCTGCCACTGCTGTCAGTGTTAACCAAACGTTATTTTCCATACTATATCAAGCCCATATTTATGCTGCTGCAGTCATTTTTTATGGATCCCTGTGCTTGTGAGTTATTGAAAAAGATGTATCGCATTGTTGCTGCCACATTAAAAAGATTTAGGGACTTTGAGTACTTAATTTGCAGAGATGTAGGGGCTTTTAGTACTTAAATTGCAATGATTCAAGGACTTTTAGTACTTAAATTGCAATGATTCAGGGACTTTTAGTACTTAAATTGCAATGATTCAAGGACTTTTAGTACTTAAATTGCAATGATTCAGGGACTTTGAGGACTTAAATGGCTGGGATTTAGGGACTTCAAGTACTTATTTGCAGAGATCTAGGGATTTTTAGTACTTAAATTGCAATGATTCAGGGACTTTGAGTATTTAAATTGCTAGGATTTAGGATTTTGAGTACTTAAATTACAAGGATTTAGGGACTGACTATTTAATTTGCAGGGATTTAGGGACTTGAGTACTTAAATTGCAGGAGCCCTGAGTGGCTGAGTGGTCTAAAGCACTCTCAGTTACGGATCACTGCCATCTTACCTCTGTCTGTGTGGGTTCAAGTCTATGATTCAGCCAATGTGGGTATGTGAAAAAGCTTGCCAGTAGCTTCTCATGGGTCTGTGGTTCTTTCCTGTGGATTTTCCCAGGTTCTTCCTCCACCATTAATACTGGCCGCCATGTATAGCCTATAATGTGCTTAAAATGGCGTTAAACCCTACAACAACTTAAATTGTAGGTATTTAAAAGATGTGGAGTACTTAATTTGCAGAGATTTTGGGATTTTGAGTACTTAATTTGCAGGGAATTAGGGACTGAGTACTTACTTTGCAGCGATTTAAGGACTTGAGTACTTAAATTTCAGACAATTAGGGACTTTGTACTTAATTTGCAGGGATTTATGGACTTGAGTACTTAACTTGCAGGGAATTAGGTACTTTGTACTTAATTTGCAGGGATTTGTGGACTTGGATTTCTTAAATTGCAAAAGGATTCCCATGAGCAAGATCACACATTGTTCATTGAGACTTTATATTTGTAGGTTGAAGCTGTCTTGAAATCTGCCATTCTCAGTACCACACAAAAAATTGTCAATTACAAGTAATTTGCTGCTTCCCTTTTTAGTCTTCTATACCACATTATATAGGAATGCATCATTATTATGAAGCTACTTGTTTTGAGAGGCTTAACTTATAAACGAGTGAGTACGGTAATAATGAATGTTTAAGAGACCATGCAATTTTGTCCTATGAGGACAGATGTCATTTATATACATGAATATCATAAATATGCAATTCAGATAATGAATATGGCCCATAGACAGTCAAAGCTCAGAAAAGATCATGTGCTGTGTAATAATTTTTAAATAAATTCACTGCAAGACTGATCATGGGTTACAAGCAGTGATACATTTTTTTTTAACAATGGTCTCATTCATGAGCTGTAGAAATACTGTGCAAGTTCTATTTTTGCATGTCACACTTGTTTAGCTTTACATGTAATGACTATCAAGAAAGACAATATGCAGGTAATAGAAATCATTGTAATCAGGTATGTACCTTTATTATTATATGTTAATATGCACCCAGATATAGACCCAGATCTGGTTTGGTGTTTGATGACACAATATATATGGTACTGAGGCTAGTAAAGTGCATTGCAAAATCACAGTATGCTAGATGATCTGTGCTGACCAATTTGTGGGAATTGAACACATGCCAGCTGTCTGAAGTCCAATGCAATATCCATTAAGCCAGTACAGTTCTCTATTTACCAAAGGTTTGAGATGTGGGTCTGCAATGCTCATTTAAAGTCACAAGTAGTATGAACAACATCAGCCCTGGTATGCTGGAGCACAATGTAACAACAGATCAGGGTCTTCATTTGGTAAGGATGTAACAATATGTTGATAACCTGTAAATTGTGATACAATATGCCCCAAATGGTATATCACAATACATGTATATAATACATGGTATGCTGTTTTTTTCTTCTTCATCAACATGAGCCCGTCTGGAACTAGCTTTTAGCGTGCCAGTGTCTTTTATTAGACTAAACTATGGTGGCTTCTTTTATGAGCTAGTGAAGAACCCAAAAGCAAAGAGTTCTGTTTGGAATAATTTTTTAACTGAAAAGGGAGTTTAGCAGTAATACAATTGACAAATTGTCTCTATGTCTTGAAAGATTACTGCTGTGTGAGACCAGCTGTCTTGAGAGACCACATTCTTAGTGCACAAATTTATTGATTATATAGGTTTGTGACCTGTTATGGGAGACCACCTGTCTTGAGAGACACTAATTTTTTGGCAGAAGAGGTGGTCTCTTAACACAGTTTCCACTGTATGTGCAAAACTGAAATCAAGCACGCATTTGGTACTACAAACTTCGTAAGGGGCCCTGAGTGGCAGAGTGGTCTAAACCACTCTCCGTTATGGATCACTGCCATCTCACCTATGTCTGCGTGGGTTCGAATCTCAGATTCGATCAATGTGGGTATGTGAGAAAGCTTGCCAGTAGCTTCTCATGGGTCGGTGGTTTTCTCCAGTGGTTTTCTCTGAGTTCTTCTTCACCATTAATACTGGCCGCCATGTATAGCCTATTAGGTGCTGAAAAATGGTGTTAAATACTATAACAACAACAAAACTCGACTCATTTATGGCATCACCATTTATCAGTACTTTCCATAACTACTGTGCAACAGAGTGACAACCTCTAATGCAACAGCCGAAGGTTCCATTAAAAGTGTACATATTGTTTCAGATCGAAAACCAAAGATTACAGATATGCTAAGTGCACAGACTAAATACAAATCTTCATCACCAAGGTCCACAGCTATCACTCTTGCCATTGCTTGTTTCATCGTTCACGATTTGCAGCGTGATTTTCATGATTTGTTGTATCAAACAAAGGATTTTTAAACTTGGCATAGGTGCTTGATCCACGATATGTTGTGCCATCTAGACAGGTCTTCTCTCAGAAAATTATCCCAGATGTGTATTTACAAGTCAAGGAAGATGTTAAAGCATGCTTACACATCGCATCTAAAGTTGCATTAACAACTGACAGTCGGATTTCCAGAGCAATGGAATTATATGTTACAGTAACTGCATGTTTTATTTTGCTTGATTGGAAACTTCAGTTAGGTGCTACAAACACAGGCACTACCTGAGAGTAACACAGGTGCAAATATTGCTGCAGTTCTGTTGTCAGCTGATAATGAATGGGGAATTCCATCCAGTTCTCCACTGGTAATTGAGACTGCTTCTGTTTCTATCTTATCTGTTCTTGAAAATGTAACTGAAGAAATTGAGAGCTACAAGGATGAATGATCTCTTGCCCAGAACCTATTACAATTGTGGTGAGATCATCAACATGTTTCCTGTGTTATCCGGTTATGTAAGAGAGTTGCTCTGCATACCAGCAACATCTGTCCCTTCTGAAAGAGTCTTCAGTATTGGAGGAGATATTGTTTCAAGCCATAGGGCAGCAATCAGTGCAGAGAATGTTGACATGCTACTATTTCTGAAGAAAAACATGACTATACCTTAATGTCTCCTTTGTAAACACAATGAACTCCGGACTTGATGAATTCACTTAAGATGGCTAGGACGCATAAATAAGTTTCTCTAGAAAAATGTTAATGTGCTTATTCTTTCTTTCAAACACAACTAAATAAGCAGACATCTTACAATTTGTTCCAGTTATAAATGCCTTTGTTTTATCTACTTACATTAAATATTTTGTGTTCTTTATTTTATTGGAGAAATTTATAGTTTAACAGTCTTGCCAAGTTATCAAATTATATTATTAGTTTAATTTTGATAGTCATGAAAATACTGTTTCTAGTCAACCAAATTAGGTTCTTTTGTGATTTATTTCTGCTACATGTTAAGTAATTAGTCTCTCAAGTTAAAACCAAGAAAGGTTTGGAATTACTAATATTATTAATTCACTATATTTATTCATTTTTCTAATCAAAGTTGGATATTTATCAGTGTGATAATTTGTGATTATGTGCAGTTTTTCTTTTGATTCTCGCTTGTTATGATTATACTGCAAGGAATAAATCTTTAGATCATTTTGATTTAAAGACCTTCTAGTCAGGCAAAATAATTCTAAACTCTCTTCCAGTATTTTTGTTTCTTGATTGTAGAAGTTTTCACATGTTGATATATTTATCGTTTTCTAAACAAGTCATGTGATTATTACAGTTACTGGGTGTTTCTGTGGTATTAAAAGCAAGATGATTATACTTTCTTCTTCATATTTGATTAAATGCAAGAAAATTGCTAATTTGTTTCAGTACAAAAAATGCAAAATTAACATTCAAGTCATAATTGCTATCAATACGTATATTGATACATATCAAAATACAGACATGCCATATTGCAATACATTTTTTCTTTGGCTGTGGATTATTCATGAGTCAATACAATATTTACATCATACATAATGACTTCATTGATGATTCTGAACTAAAGTATATCACTTTCTTTTTCTGTCATATCTGTCATTTATCCGGGGGTGGGTGGGGTTCTTTAATAATCCTAACTTCATGTCTCAAGGGAACACTGTTCTGATTGGTTGCATATATTGAAAGAATGAAAATCTTTAATTCAGACGAAATTTCCACTGCTCTGCAAGGTTGTCAAGACAAAATGCAGAACTATGAAAGCATATACATTATATTAGACTAGAGTACCTATGTAGAATTGATGTTATCTTCTCTAATGGATCAGCTGACTTCCAGTACAATCCAACATCTTTTATTGGAAATATACCTTGTTACTTAGTGTTTTTCAAAAGGTGTTTAAATAGATTGCAAAGAGAAATAAGTTTTTTTGCATCTCTTTTCAAATTCATGCTTTTATATATCCTTTTTCTTTATAATGGCCGAAACTACAAGTTTCTCAGCCAAATAGCTTTCCTTGTTTATTCAGCGTAGGTTTAGGCACAGATTCATCTTCATTGGCCAGATTATTTTTAATCAGTAATGATAATTCAATCCTATGTTGCTTAGCTGATCATTCAGATATCTTGACATGAAAACGAATAATGACCATGGATGCAAAATATATACATATAATGACATTTTTCCATCAAAAAATCAATTGAGTGAATCTGGATTTTAGCATACTGTTATGTTGATCTTCATCAACAAAGCATAAAAAGTGAGGCCACATGTCCAATTAATAAAGCTCTTAGATTTAATTAAATAAGAAACACATTAAAATAATGTTCTGTTAATCATGTATCATATATACTTTCTTATAAGTTGACTCAACAAAGATCCTGATCTTCTGTAGCATAAAGCACATGCGGATTGGGGTGTATGTTTATAAGCAAGTATATACGGTATACAAAAGCAATCATGAGCAGATAAGCATAATCTTTCTAAAATGGTTTTTCTACAGTCATTTGTTTATTATTAATTTGCAGAAGAAGCTGTCTTAATTCTAGTGCAAAGACTTTACATTAGTCTTTTGTCAGCTGTAATCTCTTGGCACACATGCATGTCAAGAGTTGTTTTATCTTTGTGTGTCCTTGGGACATTTTCTGGGTCTCTGTCACACAGAAGCTTAAGGTAGTACCTGCTTACCATTATTATTCTGTATGTTAGGATTTTAGCAGCCAAAATAAATTTTCAGATTTGAAAAAAGCTTTGGTTTTATAGGGATGGGGGTTGGTTTCAGTGTACATTTGAGGTTTGGGATTGAAACAAGTTTTAGTATTTGGATATGAGGTTATTTAGTTTACTGGGGGAAAAAATAATTTTGAATTTGTACAAACATTTGGTCTTGAGGTTATTCTGGCATACATGTTTCACTATATATATATATATAAAGATATATTTATGGTATGGTTTGTGATGTCATATACTATGATGTTATGGTACTTTGATTTTGGTTATTATTATCAACAACATGATCGACCATATTGTTATTTCCTGGATTAAGCAAACAACAAAATAAAAATAGGAAATTAATGGATGGAATGTCAAAGATCTGAGCAAAGACAGAAAATAGATCAACATGAGCCCCCATATGTAAAATATAACAGTTTAATCAAATACATGTACATAAACAAAATGAAATTGAAAATGACATCTGCTTAATACACTTTCTCTCAGAAATAGAATTACTGAATGTACGCAGAATGCAATTAGCCATCGTGTAATGTGTTGTTCTGATAAAACAAATTTTATAGAGTCGAATGACTGATTTAACTCATATTGCAGGCATATCAGCATAATTGATTGCTTCTGGTCCTTTCCAATCACTGCTGGTGACAGGTCAACATTACCACATTTCTTTTCCTTCTCTCTCTCAATCCTTTTTGGTTCTTTGACAATAACTTGGCTGTATTCTGTCCTTTGCCACTACATAGCACAGATATGGAGCTATTCTTTCAGATAAATAAAACACATTTTGTCAGGTCTTTATTTTCTGGCATCGAACAATATTCCCTACTCTTGTTATATATGTTTATTGTTTTATCATGACTCAGCAGAACTAATTTTGGTATGTTTGCAACCAGGTACTGATATATACAGCCCTATTAACATAAAAGTTATGTTTCTCTAGCTGCTATTCACACACACACACACACACACACACACACGCACGCACGCACGCACGCACGCACACACACACTACTTGCTAACTATTGACTCATTGACATATTATTAGTTTTTAGGACACATGCTGCATAACTTTTAATACAGATTAATTAATTTATACAGTTTATATCAGAGTAATGCATGAAATTACTTCAATACATGAGTTATATTACTTGCAAACCACAAAATCTGAACACATTCATATAAATTAAATATTGTATGACATTATTGCAATAGATGAATCATGTAACATTCAAGACGAGGAATGCATAATTAACATCTGAACTCAAAAGAAAATTGAAGGATGATTTAAAATTTACTGAAATAATGAATATATTATATGTGATTGAGACAATACCTTTGTTGTTTTAGACTTATTCCAATTTATATGAAGCAAACTCTTCCTTTCCATGTTCCTCAGATTTTCCAGTTCTTGTCCCTTAGATGATTTATTTAATGAGATAAATTATTTAGTAGTTTTCTCTGTGTCCCTTAGACTTCCCTTTTAGCTGAAAAACTCAGACTGCCACATTTTGCAAGTAAATAACTTTTATAAAACCTTGACTTTCATCTTGGAAACACCCTCCTTTAGTTTAGCCAGTCAGGATTAATTTTATTGAACTACCCAAATTTTAACATCCATATTAAAGTCAGAATAAAATTCTCTCTTGTCCGTATTCTGGAAAATATCATTTTATGACACCTAGTTTTAAATTGCCCAATATTTCCCTAAATTTGTCTCAGGCTTGTGTCTATTTTGTTATTTCCTCCACTTGACCCTATGTTATCATATCTGTCAGACCATTTTTCTTGCAAGACCTAATTAAAATTAAATCATGCCCCCAACACAGCATAGATTAACCATCGCAAGCTACCAATTTATGACAAGCCTAGTTCATACATCAATCGTAGTGTTTACATGTCATGCTGCACACAACAAAATGTGTTGTGAAGACTAACAAAACTGGTACTAACAGCTGCCTTGCTAGGTGCTGAGCATTAAGAGTCAGTGTTAGGACTGGTAGGCCTGGTGTCATGATAATGTGACTTGGTGGGAAATGATGCTACATGTCTGTAACATGATGCCACAGTGCTAGACATCACTATAAATTGCCAGACTGCAGATATTGTGTTGCTATGACTGAATTGTTTCAAAAACTAAGTTAAAAATCCAAATCACACACGTACACACATACATCATAACGAGAAATAAGCATTATGGGTAAGTGTCTTTTGTTACAAGTTTTCTTATGCATGTTTATACAGGACCATTAAAGTATAATATGATACACAGGTTTTTATTTTGGTTAACAGTTTTAATAACTATCTAATGGAATGCGCCTTTAATCTTTTTTCTTTCTTTATCTGGATACTGCTATTTGTTGTTTTCTTTTATGTTGACTGTCAGCCTCCATCTCATAGTCATTATTTAAATTGGTGAATACCAGAGCAGGTTGTCTGCATATGATTGATACATTTATATTGCATATAAAAGTCACATTAGCCTGGATCAGATATTTGTCATTTACCTGGTAGGTTGGGACTTGGGTTTCTTGTCTTACTCCTTATATCATGACCATGGTAAGTGTCTGTTTTAATTGTAAATGTGGTGTACATGTACATGTTTTTTTTATATAGTAAAATTGTCCTCTATTCCATTTAATAATCTTGCTGAAAAAAAGTCGTCAGTCACAAGTTTCTGCATTTATTCCCATTACCAGCTCTGTATACCATGAATACATTTCAAACTGTAGGAACCGGTCTTTGCTTACGAATCATATTGAACAGTTTTAATAATACGGTGAGTCATTTAGTATTTTAAATAAGTCCTGTTTCTATATCCTTATTACTTTTTTAGCTTTGTTATATTATCTTTAACTTCTTGACAAATAATTGGGTTTTTTGAGCATCCTTTTATGCCCCTAACACATCAAATTATGTAATTATAGAATTACAACATGCCATTCTTAATTGATGCTCTATGAAGAAAATATTATTATTATTATTATTATTATTATTATTATTATTATTATTATTATTATATAATTTTGGCCCAAAAGACATGAAATAACGGAAAGTGATTATTTTAATCAATAATTTACATAACTGTTACACCATTTTGCTTTAAAACATGCCTTGTTCTACCTTATTACAAAGGGTGACTGGAAACACAGCATATATGTACCCTAGACATTTATGGTTCTGATGCAGATTGATTTCTTGGATGCAGATCAGATAAGCTCAGTTGTACATATGCGCTTCGATGTCTTCCAGACCACTCTTGGTTGTATATTGGTTCATTTGTATTTTTAGAATTTAATTTGGTATGTTTATCAACTCATATCCTGTGAGATATTAAATCTACTTTGCTCAAACATTTCATGTGAATGCAACACCTGGGTCTATATACATACTTTACAAAAACTGGGTAACTGAACTACTTTGAGAAAAGAGATGTGGTGTACATGTACATATTTTAATCATTAACCTCTTAATGATTAAGCCATTAGCATTTACCATGAAGGTTATATACCCACCAACCAGGCACTGTGATTGCATGCTGAATGAAAACTCCAGGTAGGACACAAAACCTTGTCAGGGACTGTTTGCACAAGATGGAGACAATCTCATTCTGCTTCTGACACATCAGAACCTCAGAGTGACCATGAATCAGAATTAGTGCTCACTGAATGAATGTAGGATGATGTAAGGTCTTTGTGTCTACAAGAGAGTTTTATTTAAATATCCATTTTTTATGTGCAATTAAAATTTTGCTTAAGAGACTGCACTTGTCAAATTAAAAATAGTAATTGGCCGATACTTACCTGGTACCGACAGATAAGAACTATACTGAATCAGCTGTATTTGCATGCATCAAGCTGTAAATTGCATGATCTACCAGCATGTCTAGGTCTTTACTGTGTTCAAGAGCCAGCATGTCTTTCCAGAGCCAGCATGCCTAGGTCTTTATGTGTTCAAGGGCCAGCATGTTTTTGCTATGTTCCAGAGACAGCATCTCTAGGTCTTTACTGTGTTCCAGAGCCAGCATGTTTAGGTCTTTACTGTGTTCCAGAGCCAGCATCTCTAGGTCTTTATGTGTTCAAGGGCCAGCATGTTTTTGCTATGTTCCAGAGACAGCATCTCTAGGTCTTTACTGTGTTCCAGAGCCAGCATCTCTAGGTCTATACTGTGTTCCAGAGCCAGCATCTCTAGGTCTTTACTGTGTTCCAGAGCCAGCATGTTTAGGTCTTTACTGTGTTCCAGAGCCAGCATGCCTAGGTCTTTATGTGTTCAAGGGCCAGCATGTCTTTGCTATGTTCCAGAGCCAGCATGTCTAGGTCTTTACTGTGTTCCAGAGCCAGCATGCCTAGGTCTTTATGTGTTCAAGGGCCAGCATGTCTTTGCTATGTTCCAGAGACAGCATGTCTAAGTCTTTACTGTGTTCCAGAGCCAGCATGTCTAGTTCTTTACTGTGTTCCAGATCAAGTATGTCTAGGTTTTCTTAGCCAGCATGTCTTAAGTCTTTCAGAGTCAGCATGTCTATGTCTTTCTTGTGTTCCAGAGCCAACATGTCTGTTCCAGAGTCAGTATGTCCTTGTTTTTGCTCTGTTCCAGAAATCTTGCGGAGAAGGGTTCATACTTATAACCTATTAGTGGAAAATGAGGAGATAGTTCTTGCAGTCCATAATTTTATAATAGACATTAAGGGATTTTCCTTCTTCTGATATTCAGTTATTGACAGCAGGTGTATTTTTTCATGAAATGATAATTCTCATTAGATACTTTCATCATTTTCCAACAACCTGTATAAATTTAAACTTTTGTATCTTTGAATATGTCTCATTTTGGGATGGCTACACATTTTATCAGGCACATATTGTATTTTAATCAGTTCATCTGTCGATAAGGCCAAGCATGGTTCTGCAAATATTATCAGTCATTACCAATCTATGTTTTCATCTTCATAAAAATCGCTGGATCATTTTTAGCGAACTTTGCAAAAAACATAATGGCATGAAGACCTTTTATAGTTGGCAACAGTGATGCCATTTCATGGCACGGAGGCCTTTAAAAATTGGCAGCAGTGGTGCCATTGATGTAATGAAGAACAGTCAAAATTGGCACCAGTGATGCCATTTCATCATCAAATATGGCTGACATTACTAAAAAGTGATATAATCGACATTAAGGGATTTTTTTTCTTCTTCTGATATGACCAAATATATTCACTAGATTTAAATGTATTCGATTTGATATTCAGTTATTGACAGCAGATGTATTTTTCATGAAATGATAATTCTCTTTAGATACTTTCATCATTTTCCAACAACCTGTATGAATTTAAACTTTTGTATCTTTGAATATGTCTCATTTTGGGATGGCTAAACATTTTATCAGGCACATATTGCATTTTAATCAGTTCAACTGTTGATAAGGCCAAGCATGGTTCTGCAACTATTATCAGTCATTACCATGCTTTCTGCAAAGTTCGCTAAAAATGATCCAGCGATTTTTATGAAGATGAAAACATACATTGGTAATGACTGATAATAGTTGTAGAATCATGCTTGGCCTTACAGCCATATTTGATGATGAAATGGCATCACTGGTGCCAATTGACTGATCTTCATTACATCAATGGCATCACTGTTGCCAATTTTTAAAGGCCTCCGTGCCATGAAATGGCATTACTGTTAACAACTGTAAAAGGTCTTCATTAGTCAATTGGCACCAGTGATGCCATTTCATCATCAAATATGGCTGACATTACTAAAAGTAAGAAAGCTTGATATCTGCTTTACAGAATTTTACCAAATTTTAAAGTGTACTAGTATAGAAGCCTTTCGGATTTATACAAATGTTGGTCATCTTCCTTTATTTATGGCTACTGTTTAAAAATCCTTGAAACTACAACTTTTAGAAAACTACTTAGCAAAATTTGACCAAATTTGACAATGTTTTCCCGAATGAAGTCTTTTGAATCTTCTGTTTATTACACTACCTGCTGCAATAATAAAAGACAAAATCGAACTGAATAATTAGAAAAACATTTAAATTACATCTTCTCAGAAACCACTGAATACTGGTAGATTGGTTTCTATGGGGTCCCGCACCATTTTTCAACTTGAAATGGTATATATGGTGGCCAGTATATTTGGTGAAGAAAGAACCTGGGAAGAACAACTAATCCATGGCAAGCTTTCTAACAAGCTCAAACATTGATTGAGCTGAGATTCTAACCCACATAGAGTCTGATATAAAGGCCATCACCCTAGACCACAGTCAATCCCGTTTCTTACAGTGCATCCTTATGTAGAGTGCTTAGAATATGTCAAATGCTGATGATGCATCCCATATGGCTGTTGTAAATAATATGTAGTAAGTCATTAAGTTCAATACTATGCTGTTTTTTCTTTGTCAACTGTCACAGAATTTGGTTTGTATGTAGACAAGTCAGCCGGTTGAATGATTTCAGTATCGTTGGGACCACTTGTTTGGTAATTACCAGTATGTATTTACATGAAGCAATACCTTTTTATAATAAATTATTTCTTTGTGCCAGATCCTCAATGATAATTTGTTAAAGCTATAATTCTGTAAAAATACATGGATACATGTGAAGGGTATATTAGGTTTTAGATGTTCATTAAATTCCAAATACTTCAGTAAACTGCATTTAATGAATTCAGTTCCTCATAAATCTGACCTTTTGATTCTCTAAATAAAATAGCTGCCATTGTTGGCTATGAAGATAAATGTTAACAGCATGTTGGTTCCTTTACTTCCTTTGTGCCCTCAAAATTTTAATGAATTACTGAAGAATTGGCATATTTATTTAATTAAATTTAATCTCTGTGGGATAATTTCTACTAATAAAAAATCATGTAGTAATTTAGTTTTGTATGAAAGAAAAGTCATTTTTGGCTCATCAGTTAGATATTTGCATTTTAACATTAAAGCAGACAATGTCCATCATTTACCATATGTACTCACTTATAAGACAAGTCCAACTGCAAACTGCACAGATCCAGATCTGCTGTCTCATAGTGCACCATCAGATCTGGTTATGTGCGGTTTGTTAGGATTAATCAGTATAACAAAAAATATAGACCCTGATCTGCAATCACTTTATGGATCATGGGTGTTTTTAGTTTTTCGTGACTTATAGGTGAGTGTTTATGGTAGTATTAGCCATTTGTGTAATGTTAGTCATCTTGTGACTTGCTTACACCTTGCTTGTAACTCACATGGCTGTTATAACGTTGGTGGAGTTCGTAAAAGTCACTAGGACAAATTTTGAAGAGAATAATGGGTAATTTATAACCTTGTTATATGTGTGACATAGATCAGAAGTTTTATCAATAGTGCTTCAGTTCTCTGCAGGGAGGTTTTGTAATTGATGTCATAATATCTGACATGCCTACTGATACAAGTGAATATTTTGTTACTTGTTAACTTTCATGGATCATAAAGTTCTCTAAATGTGTCTCAAATTGTGCTTTGCACAAATTTTTAACATAATAAAATTCGGCATTTTCAGATGGATTGCAAATGTAAATGATATTTGCCCTTTGTTTTTTTTCTTCATATTGATTGCCAAATTTATGGTGGAAAGTTTAAATTCCTAAATTTGGCATACTGGCTTCTTTAACTAGTTAAAATTAGATGTCATAAATTGGAAACTTCTGTCCTTGTGTATATAAAATGCAGAACTGTGTCACATTTGGATGTGAGATAAGTTCTTCTGATGAATTTGACCGACCAACCTATTGTTAAGACATGAGTTGAATGTATTCAGTTTGAAATATATAAGCTGATTTTGCTTTACCTGTCTTTTTATGCAGAATATCCTGGAATTAATCCTGTGCAATGAAGGGTTCTGGAAACCTGTCACTGAAGAAATGGAAACAGATTCTGGTATGTGGGTTTTTGTTTTCATGCCTAATGGAAACCAGGTTCTAGTAGGTGAAGGCATTTAGTTTATTTGGGTTTGTTAATAATTTCAGCATGTCAATCATTCTTACTTAGTTCATCCTTAACCTTCTATCTTTGATCAATACAGTGGTGATTAGCTGTTTAATGGCATGAGTGGTGTGGTATCACAGTATTCAATGTTTTTTTTTCAGAGTGTGAATCAGTCCTGAAAATTTAATAAATCCAATACCATCCAGGTTGAAAATGAGAAAGTGTGTGAAAAGCATGCATGGTCAATTTCTATGAGAGTAACAAAATCAGTAAAAATTATTAGTACATGTATTAACAAAATCAGTAACATTTATTAGTATTAACAAAATCAGTTTACATTTATTAGTTTTAACAAAATCAGTAAAATCTATTAATAGTAACAAAATCAGTAAGATTTATTAATAGTAACAAAATCGTTAAGATTTATTAATATTAACAAAATCAGTAACATTTATTAATATTAACAAAATTGGTAAGATTTATTAATATTAACAAAATCAGTAACATTTATTATTATTAACAAAATCAGTAACATTTATTAATATTAACAAAATCAGTAGGATTTATATATATAAACAAAATCAGTAAGATTTATTAATAATAACAAAATCAGTAATATTTTTTAATATTAACAAAATCAGTAACATTTTTTAATATTAAAAAAATCAGTAACATTTATTAATATTAACAAAATCAATAACATTTATTAATATTAACAAAATCAATATCATTTATTAATATTAACAAAATCAGTAAGATATTTTAATATTAACAAAGCTCAAGAATTCATTGTGCTTGACCTAAAGATCAGCTACCTTAATCAAGCTTTTTTGAAGTCACTTGTTACAATTTAGCAATGAGATGAATTCATTTATTTTTTAAATATTAAAAGCATTCTTTTAATTGCACTCGAGGTTGTATAGTAGTTTTGGTATTTGATGGCAATGTCTTTTACATATACATGTAGTTGTAATGTGTACAGTATATTGTTTTAGACTCTTTTTTTTTTTTTTCTCAAATAAGTTAACTTTGACAGAATTCTTGTAAGAATCATGTAGTATTTCTCCATATTGCACTGTTTCATACTGCAAGACAAAGTACAAATCTAAGTATAATGTAAACCTTCTGGCATGTAAATCCACCATGTTTAGCACCTGCTGATATAATTACCTATGGCTTATGAAATGGTTCTCTGCTTTGGTCTGGTGTGAGTAGTTTTATCATCTTACACAATGTGAGAAATGTTCCCACAAGCTGGACTGAAATCAATGAAATACATAGTATTTTTTAACTGAAATCAAGGAAATACATAGTATTTTTTGACTGAAATCAAGGAAATACATAGTATTTTTGACTGAAATCAAGGAAATACATAGTATTTTTTGACTGAAATCAATGAAATACATAGTATTTTTAGACTGAAATCAAGGAAATACATAGTATTTTTTGACTGAAATCAAGGAAATACATAGTATTTTTTGACTGAAATCAAGGAAATACATAGTATTTTTGACTGAAATCTAGGAAATTCATAGTATTTTTTGACTGAAATCAAGGAAATACATAGTATTTTTTGACTGAAATCAAGGAAATACATAGTATTTTTTGACTGAAATCAAGGAAATACATAGTATTTTTGACTGAAATCAAGGAAATACATAGTATTTTTGACTGAAATCAAGGAAATACATAGTATTTTTTGACTGAAATCAAGGAAATACATAGTATTTTTTGACTGAAATCAAGGAAATACATAGTATTTTTTGGCTGAAATCAATGAAATACATAGTATTTTTGACTGAAATCCAGGAAATACATAGTATTTTTTGACTGAAATCAATGAAATACATAGTATTTTTGACTGAAATCAATGAAATACATAGTATTTTTTGACTGAAATCCAGGAAATACATAGTATTTTTTTACTGAAATCCAGGAAATACATAGTATTTTTTGACTGAAATCAAGGAAATACATAGTATTTTTTGACTGAAATCAAGGAAACACATAGTACTTTTTGACTGAAATCAATGAAATACATAGTATTTTTTTTACTGAAATCCAGGAAATACATAGTATTTTTTGACTGAAATCCAGGAAATACATAGTATTTTTTGACTGAAATCAAGGAAATACATAGTATTTTTGAATGAAATCAAGGAAAAACATAGTATTTTTTGACTGAAATCAATGAAATACATAGTATATTTTGACTGAAATCAATGAAATACATAGTATTTTTGACTGAAATCAAGGAAGTACATAGTATTTTTTGACTGAAATCCAGGAAATACATAGTATTTTTTGACTGAAAGCAAGGAAATACATAGTATTTTTTGACTGAAATCAAGAAAATACATAATATTTTTTGACTGAAATCAAGGAAATACATAGTATTTTTTGACTGAAATCAAGGAAACACATAGTATTTGTTGACTGAAATCAATGAAATACATAGTATTTTTTGACTGAAATCCAGGAAATACATAGTATTTTTTGACTGAAATCCAGGAAATACATAGTATTTTTTGACTGAAATCAAGGAAATACATAGTATTTTTTGACTGAAATCAAGGAAACACATAGTACTTTTTGACTGAAATCAATGAAATACATAGTATTTTTTGACTGAAATCAAGGAAATACATAGTATTTTTTGACTGAAATCAAGGAAATACATAGTATTTTTTGACTGAAATCAAGGAAATACATAGTATTTTTGAATGAAATCAAGGAAAAACATAGTATTTTTTGACTGAAATCAATGAAATACATAGTATATTTTGACTGAAATCCAGGAAATACATAGTATTTTTGACTGAAATCAAGGAAATACATAGTACCTTTTGGCTGAAATCCAGGAAATACATAGTTACTTAGTCAAAAAAAATCTATAAAAATCCAATGATTTGTTTTTGAAGATTACTTTATTATAGTTTCAGTGCCAGGTCTGTAAAAATTATCTTTTGTTGTATCAGAAATGATTAAATGTCAGAAAGCCTATTGATTTTGGTGTCAAGCAATCAAGGTCATTGGCTGAGAAAAAGGGGCAAGGTAAAGGTTACAGTGAATTGTACATAGGGTAAGGAAGAGGGCTATTGGGTTGGGGTTAAAGGTCAAAGTCACTATGGCTGTCTTTGTGTGTGATTAGGATTTTTAATGCAGCTTTAAAAACATTTCAGTCACATCGCTACGATGTCTGCAGTTAGGCAGTTTATTGTGATGTCTAGCACTGGCTTATCATGCTGCAGACATGTAGCATGATGTCCCATCCAGTCACATTATCTTGACACCAGGCCGACCAGTCCTAACACTAACCTCATAATGCTGAGTGCCAAGTGAGGCAGCTGTTAGTATCATTTTTTAAGTCTTTGGTATGACTTGGCTGGGGATCGAACCCACAACCTTCCGCTTCCGTGGCGGATCCACTAACCACTAGGCCACCGGAGCGGTTCACCACGGCTGTAAGAAGAAAATGAGTTTCATCGCAATACGTCAGTTCTTGACCATATGTCACCAGGGTTTGTGGATGACTTGCATATTAGGTAAGAAAGACACTTGTTAAGAGCTGAAACTTAAGGACAGAATAGTGGGAGTTCTCCCCGCACAAGAAATGGGAGGGGTCAGTTTAATTTTGTTTTCATTTGTGTGTGTGTGTGTGTGTGTGTGTGTATGTATATATATATATATATATATATATATATATATATATATATATATATATATATATATATATATATATATTATTATTTTTATTATTATTTTTTCTTTCATTTTACATTTATTGTTTTAGTACTCAGTTTCCTTTGATTGTCATGCCTATGTTGACACTATAAATTTTGGTTTTTAAATAGACTGTTTACTTAAGTATACTGCAGATATACTAAGCATTGTTAAGTTTATATGGATTATTTTGTCCTTGGAAAATGAAGACATCCTCATCATCATCATTTTCCTCTGCCTAGTCCTCCTCTTCATCATTACTTTTCTATGTATTGTATAATGTTTTTTTGACAGGCCATCAGACTTTGTTGGTATTGGTGCAGCAACTTGCCCAGCATTCTATTGGATCACATGACTTCAAGAGGATACTGCAGCTGTTCCAGCATTCAGACATATCCACAGTATGTTTACTTTTGCTGACAGCTAAAAAAGTTTAAGATCATACAGTTTTCATTGATAAATATTATGGAGATAGAAAAAAGTGTACACTTCAATTTTTTGCACAATTACATCAGATTTGCATCCTAATTTCAACCAGCTAATCAAGAAATTTCAGTTGAAACTAGAATTTTGTATGATGTGAAAATATTTTAAAAAATTACAATTATTGTGTCAATTATCCAAGATAGAGTAACAGGTGTGTAAATGAAGTAAAATGGGCATATTGTAATGTTTTGAATCAAAAACTTAAATTAGCAGGTGTGTAAATGAAGTAAAATGGACATATTGTAATGTTTTGAATCAAAAACTTAAATTAGCAGGTGTGTAAATGAAGTAAAATGGACATATTGTAATGTTTTGAATCAAAAATTTAAATTAGCAGGTGTGTAAATGAAGTAAAATGGACATATTGTAATGTTTTAAATCAAAAACTTAAATTAGCAGGTGTGTAAATGAAGTAAAATGGACATATTGTAATGTTTTGAATCAAAAACTTAAATTAGTAGGTGTGTAAATGAAGTAAAATGGACATATTGTAATGTTTTGAATCAAAAACTTAAATTAGCAGGTGTGTAAATGAAGTGAAATGGGCATATTGTAATGTTTAGTAGGTGCAAGTAATTGTAAATTTGGATTGTGGATCAAACTATTTTCATTTGTAAAATTTTATGGTTTGGTGTTCCGTATCACAGCAACACAGGTAGGTTATTTACTTCCAGGGCAGTAAGAATACCCCTAAGTGCCTTACTCAAAGACACACTATGGTAAGTAGACCAAGGTTGATGTGATTGTAGGATCCAATCATGCATTCATTCATTCTTGAGTCTGGCATCCATAGCATCAAGCCATCATAGTCTATATTTAGACTTTAAAACAGTAGCCAATTTAGGTCTCATTAAGAGGTCTTATTTATTTTAGGAATCCATGAGTGGATTTTAATGCATTCAGGATAAAACAAAAATGATAATTAATTACAGTAGACTCTCAACTATTTAAAGTCAAAAAAATTAAATGAAAATTAAAAATAATATTGAGTTTAAAGAACTGGATGGCCTAAATATGCAGCATATATAGGAATCTATTTCATTGGAATTGGCATAAAACAAAGACAGAAAACACGACAAAATTATTATTGTCACCATTGTTTCAACATTCCTTTCAATGATCATCTTCAATCAAATTTTCAATCTGTTGTGCTGATGGATTATTTGATAAGTTAATTAATTTTTAATATGTGATATTCACTTCTCTTCATCTATTGTTCTCTTTTAACAATAAAGTACTTCTTGAAACTTTTAAGCACAGTTTGTTTTGCATATTTTCTATTACATTGTTAATCATTGTCTTGTTAAGAGCTTACTGGTGTTTTTAGCCATAATTTTAATGTAGCTTTTAACATGTTTATATGATTTTTTTGATATTTAGTATGATCTGATGATTTCAGAAAGCTTAATTACTTGATATTTAGTATGATCTGATGATTTCAGACAGCTTAATTACTTGATATTTAGTATGATCTGATGATTTCAGACAGCTTAATTACTAATATTTAGTATGATCTGATGATTTCAGACAGCTTAATTACTTGATATTTAGTATGATCTGATGATTTCAGACAGCTTAATTACTTGATATTTAGTATGATCTGATGATTTCAGACAGCTTAATTACTTGATATTTAGTATGATCTGATGATTTCAGACAGCTTAATTACTTTAATGGGTTGTATTCAGATAATTGATGTTTGGTTAATAGAAAGTTTGCCAGGTCTACACATCAATATGTTTGAATAATACCAGGTATTCATTAAGTTTTAAAATAAATGAGAGCCTACTGTAATTTATGTTTCATTGTTTTATTTTGATGATTTTGTCAAGAAAAGCGAAGCTCGTAAAATTTAAAGTTTACTAGTAAGTAGATGAATTTCATCTGGACTCTTTTCAAATCAAAGCCTGCAGATTTATTTTTGATTTGAAAAATAAATATTGACATTTGTCTTTGCAATGGGACTTCATAAGTATAATTTGAAATTATTCACTTTCAACGTGGTTTGATATGTTATGATCTTGAATGAATTCTGGTGTTCCAACACGTCATTTGCAGCAGTTGTGCCCTGATTTTCTTTCTTCCTGACATTGTTTTGCACTATACTCAGGGTATGCGAGAAAGCCCGCAAGGAGCTTCTCTTGCTTCAGTGGTTCTTCTCAGGAGTTTTCCAGGGTTCTTCTTCCACCAATTATACTGGCCGCCATTTATAGCCTATTTCATGCTGAAAAATGGCATTAAACTCTACAAAAACAAGAATGACAACACTATAGTATACCTTTACTGAGGTATGTTGTTTCTCAAGCAAATTGTGTTCATGGCTATATATTTATGAGACACTGAATGAGTGATTTTAGCATTCTACAAAATTTATCATTTGGAAGAGTTATCGGCACTTTTGTTTCAGACTCGAACCTTTACTTAGGAATGTTGATTTTCAACCAATTTTATCATGCACTTTTATTCTTGTGAGACCTTGGGTGAGTTGAATTTCCAGCATTCCTGATTGCTAGGAGTTATATCCTCAGATTGCCAAATCTTTTAGGGGGCACACACCTGTTAAAATTTTAAGAGTGTGATGTATGTAGGGTGAAGTTGTTTGCATTTGAAACATGCACATTGGAGAGAATGTTGGCATTCCTCTATGCTGCTTTTGATGTAATGTGACTGACATTTCTTTGGATATTGTACTAATGGATTATACATGATCTAAGCACACTGCTAACTAAAATGATTGCTCCCTTCTGCTAAAAAAAATCAGCCTCAATTAGTCTAAAGTACACTATCTTTACCACCTAATAAAATAGGAAAAAAATTTTTTGTCCAACTCAACAATACCAGCTACTTAAAGTGCAATGGATGAATTAACAAATTTTAAAAAAAAAATTATCAGCTCTATTTTTTAAAATACAATTTACCTCTGAAGTCCAGGAAGTGAAAATGACCAAACAGAGCTAGCAGTTTTTTGAAAGGTGCACATCTGTAGTAAGGCCAAGCTGTATACTCTATAACCCATATTAGACCCATCAATCATACAATAAAATAAGGTAATTAAAGGCTCTTTGAACAATACCTAAGATATACAAGGTATTTTTTAAATAGCCAGTAAAACCAGTGATGACACCTGTGGAAATTCTTTTTCTTTAAACTTTTAACCCTATGCAAAATACGAAAGTGTAGAGTGCCACCTTAACACTTACTTCAAAGCCCTGCTGTGCAAATTTTAGGGATTAAGGACTCTTTTCATTGCATCAATTGCTAATAGCTTTAATTTGTACAAAAATTAGTTGGAGTACTGTGATGCTATATTGTGTCATTGATGTTCTGTCAGATGTACTTTTTTTTAGTTAGCAGATAAATTTATTGATTGGTTTTCATCTTGCAGGATAAATTATTGTCAGTGTTGTTGGCGATTGCAGAAAATTCCCCACTCTTGCCTTACCATTCTGTAAGGTTTCCAGTGAAGGTTACTGAGCCCCGGCCAGAAGATGACAGCAAAAGGGACCTCCTTGTGAGTGCATCTTTTGAACAGCCCAATGTCCATCCTTCCAAAGTGGTTCCTTTTTTTAAAGCTGTGTCCAGCATGTTGATGATAGGAGCTCCAAAAATACAGGGTAAGGATCACAACATACAGAGTAAGATGTTAGACATGTACAAAAATTATGGTGAAAGTGTTTTTTTAATTAATGGAATTTTATGGAAAACATTTAGTCTTTGCATATTTCTGTTTTTTATGAATGGAATTTTATCGAAAACATTTAGACCTTGCAAATGTCTGTATTATGTATGAAGTTTAGAAGTGTGTCACCACAACCTTGGAAAGATAGTGCTGAATTTAAATTATGTTCTAAAAATGTATACTTTATAGTAAAAGTGTCAAAAATGTGTGGAAAATAAACTCTTCCAAATAAATGTACACATGTGGTCCTACAAGATAAAAGTTAAAGGTTTAAAATGGTATAATTCTTTTAAAGGTATAGAACATAAAAGATATCAGTTTAAAATTCTAAAATATATGGTGAAAATTTGTTATGTAAACCAGAAATTGTGAGTATAACATTTATTTTGTCTTCAATCCAATGACAGATGAGAGAAAACTACAGCCTTGATGAATTTTGACCAGGAACATTTCAGACCTTAGCATGCCCTATATTTATGGCATGAACCTATTCATGTCCAGCTATTGCAGTAATGCAGCATTTTAGGTGGCAACAATTCATCTGAAATAAATTTAAAATGCATGTAAAACAAATGCAGCCATTGTTTTTTTCTGACAGTTTTTGAAATTACAACAGCTTGGGTAGAATTAAGGCAGCTAGATTGCAATATGTAATATTACTTTTATGTGTAACCAGTTAGGTTCATGTTTTAATCCACCTTTTCTATAAATCCACCATGTGTAGAAGAGTTTTAGCTCTAGTATTTTATCTAAAAGATGGAATATAATGTCATCAGAAATATTGTCATAGTTGTCAAAATGTACTCCCTGTAAATATGAGATTTCATTTTAAAAAATCGGTCAAGTTCAATCTCGTACACATTTTGTTACTGTTGCTCTGCATCTGAAGGACTTGTGTGCGACATGTGTACTGGTCATAAAGTTCAACAATACTGGAGTTGGATCAAACGAAAATAGTTATGGGTCATGAAACAGTCATTTTGGAACACAAGATGTCTTGTAGTTAATAATCAGTTCTCAAAATGTTTTCCTGTACAACAGTTTTGTGTAAACTTGTAATCATAACTGTATATATTAATTATCCCGAAATTATTTGAAAATAATCCCTAAACTCAAAATACAACAATTTCCATGTAGCATATCTTCATCTACCATACTGTGGCATAAAGAATATGACTATAATGACAAGATCAGGATATCCATTCAGAAAAGTAGACTAACCTGAATAGGTAGAGGAAACTGTTTTGTAAAATAAATATAGATCACAAAGAAAACTTCTGAAATAAAATGACAAAAATTAAAAAAAAAATTTATGGTCAGGTATGCATACCAATATCAATGACAAATGAGACATTTATTGATTTGCATGAACATAAAAAAAATTATTCATAAAACTTGAAAAAACTGGTTTTCATTGGACTCAAAATGTTTATTTTTGCCAGTAACTTTAAGTAAAAAGATGAAAACATTTTAAATATTAAATATAAATGCTAATTTTTCTTTGATTGCACAAACTGTTTGTATTTATGAGAAATCTGTTGGTCAGCAACAATATCATATATATATATATATATATATATATATATATATATATATATATATATATATATATATGCACTGGATCCAGCAAGGGATCACGTGTGTCAGGGATTGAATAAGATAAATGCAATAAACTGACAAGCAACAGTGCAAAAACTAGTATCACTCTAGCCTGAGCGCTTTCGACTCTCAATGAGTCTTTATCAAAGGCAAATACAGAACATAGACAAGACAGACAATTAAAATACAAAAACCGTGTTTACAGAACTTTACATGCCTGTTTCTACAGGAATTAAGCCTTGAAATTTATTATGTTACAACTAGTTGCGGATGTTGTAAAATGTGAAATCGCTGAGCCAAAGCGACACATATGTTTTTGTATGTAAATTTATTTGCGCGTACATAAATTTACATACAAATAATAAATTTCAAGGCTTAATTCCTGTAGAAACAGGCATGTAAAGTTCTGTAAACACAGTTTTTGTATTTTAATTGTCTGTCTTGTCTATGTTCTGTATTTGCCTTTGATAAAGACTCATTGAGAGTCGAAAGCGCTCAGGCTAGAGTGATACTAGTTTTTGCACTGTTGCTTGTCAGTTTATTGCATTTATATATATATATATATATATATATATATATATATATATATATATATATATATATATATATATATCTTTACAGATGCTGTAGAGGCAGAGAAGAAACTTCACTATCAAGAAGTATGGGCGATATCTGCCATTCAGACTTCACTCCGAAGCTCCCTCACATGGCCGCCATTCCAGAAGGGCTTCAGTGTTGCATTGTGGTGTCAGCTTGTGGATGATGGTGTCAGTAGCAACACAGTCAAATTTACAGGTCAAGATTATTTCTCTAGTAGCAATACAAAATTCTGTTTAGATGAAACCAATGGAAAGGAATATAATTGGTTTAAGTCTTCCAAAGTTTGTTGTAAACTCTTAACAGATTAACCCCTAGTGCTGCATTTATGGGGCATGAAGTAGTAGCCTACTTCCAAGGTCTGTTGCATCGAGGTCATGCATGATACACTAAAGTTGGTGGTATTATAGAAAGGAAGACAGATTTAGCTTTACAATGATACCAAATAATCTGGACATTTTAGTTGCAGTACAAAATACAGAGGGAAAAATTCAATTTTTTTTAACCTTTTTTTTCCACCCAAAATTTGCCCATGGTTGGAATCCAATTTTGTGTCCAGATTTTAGACTTTATGGCCTCAGATCTAAGGCAGACCAGTCTGAAGTGCACACAGACAGGTGGACCTGTGCAAAAAGTAGGATAAGGTGGACATTTTGAATATATATATATATATATATATATATATATATATATATATATATATATATATATATATATATATATATATATATATACATATATACATGCATATACAAGAAATCCAACTTGTCACCTTCTGCTCATGCATGATCAAACTAATCAAAATGGAAAACTTTTTCTTTTAAGCAAACACTAGGCCTGGAAAATTGTTTGGAAGTCGGTGTATTAGGATGTATTCAGAAATAGTCCCCAAGCTTCTTTCTAGATTAGATCCATGATCTGCAGGTCAAGAGTTTGGATCCAGAGTCCCCAACTGACAATTCTATGCATGAACATGTGCACAGGCATTTGACAAAATGCACATTTAAACTAAATGATGAAATCCAAATGACCTTGCCATGAAGCACAGGGTATTACTGTATAATCTTGTCCATCCATCAGTTACCAATTTCTTTTCCATTAACTTGAGATGTCAACCACCTACAGTTAGCAAACATTGTGGACGGACTACATGTGGGATGTAAAATAACCTTATTGATTTTAGGGTCAAAAGGTCAAAGAATGATATCACTGACCAAAAATTGTTTATGCACAATAACTAATAAGTTTACCACATTCAGTAGTTACAAAACTTTGTGGATAATTTGCATTGGGAGTAAATATGAACCCTATTGATTTGGAGTTTGAAAGGTCAAAGATCAAGGTTACTGTTACTGAAAGAAGAGAAAATGGTTGCACAACAAAGTTTGATTTCCCCACCGTCTACAGTTAGCAAATTTTATGAATGGTTTGCACATAGTTATAAAAGAACCTTATTGATTTTGTGTCAAAGTGTTAGAGGTCAAGGTTTCTGCACAAGAATTAAGTTCTGGACCAATAACTGTCATGACAAGTATGTAGTTGATTGGTACATTGGGTAAAAAAGAAGCCTGTTGATATTTGTATTGAAAGGTTGAAAGAAGAGGTTTGGTCTTTTGCATAATAACTTTATTTTTTTGACCATGTACCTTGACCAGAATTTGTGGAGGGTTTGCAATTCAGGTATAGAATACATCTTTTGATTTTGGGACCAGAATGTGTCAGGGTCATTATAGAAAAATAATTTCAGCAGAATATTTTTTCATTCTAGCTTTATCCTTGACTAAACTTTGTTGATGGATTTCATTTTTGGTAATTAGGAAACCTTTTATGGGGTATACATTTCAGAGGTAAAGTTCGTGGACAAGTCAATAAGAACATAATGGTTTCTTCACTGTAACATTTATTGAAAACTAAATGCCTTCATGATAGGTCCAAGTCATTGAAACCCATTGGTCAATAATCTATAATGTTAACCATGCCAGACCAATGCCTACATAGTGGACAATGTCCATTCATATTACTCCTGTTATAATATTGCAGATACTTTTGTCACACGTCAGCACACATCAATCAGTAGTAGGCATGGTATCTCTCTTGATAATTGCCTCCATCTTGTATCTGTTGGGACCAGAGAAAAAATGTTTGAAGTATGGGCCAAAACAGAAGATGGATCTCTCATATTCAGGTATTTGTTCCAACTTTATTTTATTTCATGTACTGCAAATTTGTTTATTTTTCTGGGTATTAATTTTCATGGTTTTGACAAAATGAAAAGATATTTTTGTTGGCACATACATTTATATGGCTGCATTGTTTTCACAGGATTATCATTGTTTGTTGGGTCCCTACATTCAATTTTTAGTATACTGGAGAACTTATGTTTTGATAATGCATCTATTGTCTATGAGCAGTTGTTTGATGTCACTACTCTTAATTAACTACATGGAGGAAAGTTATGAAACTTTGCATACTGTTTTATTCTGATGTCTGGTTGGTTCTGACTGAAAGTAGTTAGAAATCCATTGCTGGATGTTTTGAAGAAGAAAACAAATCATTTTTTTCACTTCTACCTGCATGGATAGTCATATTAGTATGGTATTTTTACCAAAATACTTTTTATGACCTTTATTTAGTCATAAGTAAAAATGGTGCCAGCCTGTTATCCAACATTGCCACCATTACTGCCATTTTGTTATTGATACTATGCTTGCATAAATGTTTAGCTCAGCATGGTGTTTTCACTAAAAGACTTTTTATGGCATATATATAGATGGTCAGAAATAAAACTGGTATTGAGCTGATTTCCAGCATTCATCATAGTAGTCATCAGGATTGTCTTTTTATTACTATTTCTCCTGAATGGAGATGTCTTATGATGTTAATATTGGTCATGAATGTGGATATGGCTTTCAATATGGTCGCTACTGCAGTTTATCATGAAAATCTTTTGATGACTAGTTCTGAGTAGGTAATCACAACCACATAATCTTTTGATGACTAGTTCTGAGCAGGTACTCATACCCACATAATCTTTTGATGACTAATTCTGAGTAGGTACTCATACCCACATAATCTTTTGATGACTAGTTCTGAGTAGGTATTCATACCCACATAATCTTTTGATGACTAGTTCTGAGTAGGTACTCATATACTGATCTTTATGTGGTTATGAGTACCTACTCAGAACTAGTGAATTTTAACTATTTGATGGTTTGAATAACAGTGAATTTACACTATTGGATGGTTTGAATATCAGTGAATTTACACTGTTTGATGGTTTGAATAACAGTGAATTTACACTGTTTGATGGCTTTTGGTTTTTGGTGCTGCTCATTTATCAAGATCATTGCAACGGGCTCCAAACTTTTTAAAAGGTATTGAAAACAAATGTTAGTTTAGTTCATGAAATTTTTTTCAAGCAGATTATCCAATATTGCTGGAATACTGTTTTTGAGTATACAGTTTCCCAGCAGACAGGGACTAAGAAAATTAGGACACTTGGTTGCTTAACAACTTTGTAATTATTATGTGGCTTTTTTAAGACTGCTGCTTTCTGATATCGGTGACCTAAAAGGCACAGTCACTGCAGTTGTATTCTGTATTCATTAATAGCTTGTGTTTTTTATTTTAACTTTTTTCTTAACGAGTTTTACATAATATTAAAAAAGGTTTTAAAAAATATTCTCAAAGACTTTGTTTGACAGAGGAAGCCATTTTAGAATAGAGAAACAGAGTCTGTGATTCATTGCGATTGTCAACATTTTATTAGCTGAACAATGACATCTTCTTTGGACTTTTATGATTAAATGAACTGTATTTTGTCTGTATATTTTTTTGCTAGACTGACAAGTGAGACATCTGGGGTTGAATTGGTAGTACAGGAAACAGCTCGTAAGAATATTCTACCCCTGGATGATTGGCATCATGTTGTTATCAGTTATGTGGAAGGTCTAGATGGGAGCACTTTGACAGGACAGGTAAAACATAGGTGGAATCCACCAGCACATCAATCATATAGATTGCATAGTTTGTACTATATGTTGTCTGGTTATATGCTATAGAAGATTTGCTCATGGGGAAATCCTCAGAAGCAGAGAACCAGTCTAAAAGCTCCAAAGAAAACATGCAGCAGCAGACAATATGAAATTAGGTATAAATAATTTTATATTAGAAACATAATGTGGCTGTTGCTACTCAAAATAATTTTAAAACTTTTTTCTTTAAAGATTTTACCTCATGTATGTGTCTTTGGATGCCTCTGCCTGATTCAAATGGAATTGTCTTTTGATGCCTGCTGTAAACATCAAACATTTTGAGCTGGTTCTCTTAATACTATCTTTGGGAAAAACTCTGTTAGATACTACATTCATTGTTGTGACTATTACATCAGATCAAGTGGTTGCTGTTTATGCTCTGGTGAAAATCTTCTATTTAAAGTAACTGGGTCATATTATCCACTCTTCAAAATGGAGGCTGCATATTTCGTTCAGTATTTTCTTGAGTTTGCACAATTAGAATCACCACTGAAAGCTTCCATACCTTAGGTAAAGGCTAAAAATACAAAAAAAAACTTTAATTTCAACCAAATCTGAGTGACAGCATCCAAGCAAAGGAGGTTTTTCGGTTTTGTGCAAATTTTGGTAGCTATCCATGAAATATTCGCACTATAGTTGAAAATGGAAAAAGTTGATAATGCCTCTGAAAAACCTCAACAGTATTTGACAAATGATGCTGTTGTACTACCAAACAGAGCTGTAGATGCAAACAATATGTTATAATATTTGTTTTTATAAGATATAGTCAACAATGCTGGAAGAAATTTCAAGCATCCTGTTGACTCAGATTTTTTTTATCAACAACCTTTGTTTTGGCTATTAGGCTGATGTTAGTCCTCATGGTCTGCTTGTTTTGTACAGTATTATCCAGATACCAGTTAGTTCCAGTATTAGTAGTTTTTTTTTTTTTTTTTTTAATGGTTTAACGCCATTTTTCAGCACACTATTGGCTATACATGGCGGCCAGTATTAACGGTGGAGGAAGAAACCGGACAAACCCCGGAAAGAACCACCGACCCACGAGAAGCTACTGGCAAGCTTTCTCACATAACTACATTTGCCGAATCTTAGACTCGAACACACGCAGACAGAGGTGAGATGGCAGTGGTCCGTAACGGACAGCGCTTTAGACCACTCGGCCACTCGGGGCCCCTAGTATTAGTAGTAAAATGGTGGAATAATTTTTGGTAGGTTATAGTTACGTAATATAATAAATGACTCATATAGACAGCATTTCTACATTTTTTTTACACAGATTTTTCCATTACAAAAGTTTTTTTTTAATGTCCCATAATGATTTGAAGAGACCAATTATGGTCGATAAAATCCGAAGTGTAAATCCCTCAGCAGTGTTTTCGGTTCTTGTGTCTAAGTATTGGAAGTTTCAGAGTCAGCTTTAATATTAAATTCTGAAAGTTTCAATTCCTTCCAGAGTTTTCTTGCAAACATTTGACCTTTGTAAACTGTGCTTAATTGTTATCATTACATGATCAATCACCATTGCAACTAATTTCCTGAACAAATCTAAACCAAAAAAAGAACTTTCTTGCAAAGTTCTATATTGGAATTTCATAGATATCTGATAAAGTTGAACAGATGTATTGTTTATGATTATGCATGCACAATGACCAGACTTTCTTTTTATTTTCATCTTTGTCTATACTTTTCCTTTTGCACCGACAACTGGATACCAAATAAAAAATATATACAGTTATAGCAGATTTTAATTCACAGATGAAATTGACATGATATGAACTTGAACACCTTACATCCGCTTGAACTGATCCAAATATATATGAATATTTGTCTCACTTTCTATTGCAGACTACAGTTGTTATAGATGGCTGGCAGAGTCACTCTTTCACCTTGGATCATTCCTTCTCAGCCATCAAGTCTCGTAATAAGTCAGGTGTCCTGTTTCCTCAGGTCTGCCTTGGTCATGTCGTTGAGAATCCGAGGAGCTCAGCATTAGGGACTTTGTCTCTTGGCCCAGTGATGTTTTTCAAAGGTGGGCTTATTTTCATGACTCTGCATGTAGTCTTAACATTTACATCTGTTCTGCATATTTATCACATGCATCCTTTTGTCTTGTTTGTCCCTCTGTTTTGAATTCATTTACATTCAGTAACTTGATGGATTGATACAATATATTAATGTGGGGATTTATGTTGTTACTTGTATAGGCTCTAACTATCCAACCCAAATATGACAGCTTGAGCCCAAAAGTATTGTTATGTGTTTAGGCTCTAATAAACAGTAACACAGAAAAAGTCAAGACAACAGGCTTTATAATATTTAGCAAAAAATTTATTTCCTTGGTAAAAGATTGTAAAATTGGAAAAATAACTTACAGTTTTAAGAATCAGATCCAAAAGTAATCCAAGAATAATCCACGAATTAAATTGCAAAGTCCTAGGGCAAGCCCTGAGTGGCTGAGTGGTCAAAAGTGCTGTCCGTTATGGATCACTGCAGTCTCACCTCTGTCTGCGTGGGTTTGAGTCGCAGATTTGGCCAATGTGGGTATGTGAGAAGGCTTGCCAGTAGCTTCTTGTGGGTCAGTGGTTCTTTCCAGGGTTTTACAGGTTCTTCCTCTACCATTAATACTGGCCACCATGTATAGCCTATCTTGTGCTGAAAAATGGCGTTAAACCCTAAAACAAACAAACAAACAAAGTCTTAGTAATGAAATGTTCTAATAAATTCAAGTTTGAGTCCTGCTGGAAAATCCAAGATGGAAGATGACAGTGCTGAAGTCTGCTTTGTGTTTATTTATAGTTCCTTGTAGAATCACAAGATTTAACACTCTGGCATTGGATATCCGAATAATATTTTGATAAACTGTCTTTATTCAAGAATTCTGTATGAGCACATCTAATAGTTCCAGATAAATGAATTAATCCTTTGAAATCCAACTGGTCTTAAGAAAAGTTAACATGGAAAAGAGAATGACTTGACATCAGATATAAAAGCCCCCAAACCATCTATATTTTACTAAAACAAAGATTATATCATATGCTAATATGCAGTTTTGAAAAATTCCCCAAATTCTGAAATCACAAATAGGTTTGTAAGGAGTCACATGATTGTTTATGTCATGTATTCCTAACATGACCCTGACAAAAAACAATCATTTTTCCTTTAAGATTAAAATGTTGTTTACTTCTTAATTCATTAGTGACATCTTAACCTTGACAATAACCAATCATTTTATAATTAAAATAAAACCTGTTTACTTGGTTGCCACTAACCTTGACTCAAGGTCAGGAGCTAGGTCAACATTACTTGTTTACCAAAGAATAATTCAGAACATCCAATTTTCTAAAAAAAAACATCATCTCTAGTTAATAAATTTACATTACAATAGCATGTATTGAAAAATAAAAAAGAATTAAACCCGACAAACAAACAAGTAAATTAACTATATATTATATCAGATATATGTAACAATATTAAGAAAAATTAGGTCAGACTTCGGTTTTAATTTACAACATTTTGTGACAAATTTAATGGAGTTATGGTCCTTGTTCAACTTGACTTTAGTGCTTATATATTAAACTGAGCTTTCTTTAATTTGTGGAATATCTCTTCTATATGGATATATCTTTATTATTAAAAATTATATGCAGGAGATAAATTAAAATTGTGGAGAATTTTTCTTTTTCATATGTCACTATTTTTCTTCTGCAATTGATATTTTTAAAAGCTGAATAAAAGAGTTATGGAAAAGAATTTAAAGAATTTAAATAATAAAGATTTTAAAATCTTTAATGTGAAGTAGCAGCATTAATCTTATGAGAAGCTTCCCAGAATGCAATGCTTTTGTAATTGAACTTGTCCATTTTTCTTTTCACCTGAAGTTCACATATTTAATTTACAAGATGTTTTAATATACTGAGCCCTTTTTGCAGCTTTCTCTTTACTGTTGGTACTGTCATTAAGCCAAATAAACAGATTATCCAATTTTGCAGACTCCATTTTTTAAATTTTTTAAATAATTTTGAATCGTGCATACAATTTCTGGACAACAGTTTTTTTTTTAAAGCTGATGAAAATAAATCAAGATGGAACGTCAGCTAAGGAATGCTCTACCTGTACTCAAAATGTATAAGTGACAAATTAGATCATGAAACGCAGCAAATAAAAAAACCTGACATTATCCAGATTTTTTTATATGCATTTCCATAACAAAACAAACTGTTAGCTTGTTAGAAGTGATGATAAATGGGAAAAAATCTTATTATGACAGTGGGTCAAGTTGATTAATTAGGCACTTATATTTTTATATTTTATATTATTGGCAATTAAAATAGTCATCATTTATTTTATTTAAACAACTGGAAAGGGTACTAAGGCAGACAAAGCAGTCATGAACAACCCCATATTTAGAGTTGTAATGTCAAATTGGTTCAGACATTTTTGAAAAAAGAAATTGAAATAATTTTCAGATTTTCAGAGGTAACATTATATGGATACTGTAGACACGTGACATTTCTGTTGTCATAGTAACATCACAAAACAGTATTGAGATTAGAACTCACTCCAATCAGCAGTTTGCATATTTTATTATTATCTGGACCATAGTCAAATTTCTAACAACTACTGGGACTTGATGGACCTTAATCAACTGATGTTGATAAAACTATGTATCAGTTAGATTTAGCAACACAATAATAATTTGCCATATCATGAGTTACCTAGAGTTTACAAAAATGAGATGTCATTTAGGGCCATTCATTGGTGGGTACTGGTCACTGTTCATACTTATCACCATTGGTAGTACATGTACATGATGAGCAAAGAGACATACTTTTGCAAATAGAAAGAAAAACAAACACTAGAATTCCAACCAGAATTCTTATTTGTATAAGAAATCACTTATACATCAGCAAGCAAGAACCTACTGCAAGTTAATTTACCCACATAGACTACCTTCAATCTACTGCAAGTTAATTTACCCACCTAGGCCACTTTCAACCAGCATCTAACTTGTGGGGAACATGTATAAACAATCCAGAAAATACATATTAATTTTATGGATATGACAGTTTGGAAATATTATGATTTTCATTAGCACATAAGATATTTAAATAGAGAGAAAAGTAATTATGTTTTACTGTCCAGAGACTTAGGGTAATGACAGTACTAAAATTGATAGAAAGCTAGTATATAATGATGGGTGTATGTTTTCACTAATTGCACAGTGCAACTTAATAGAAACCTTGCAAGCAGCAAATCTGTCTATTATTTTCATAATTTCTTTCATTGATTTCATTAAAGATACATTATGTTTGATATTAATTCCTGTGTGTTAATCATAATTAATCAATTAATATTGCTTTATGTATTACTGAAGCCATGAATGAATGAATGTTAAATTAAAGTGAACCGGCCATGAAGCATCATTATTCACTGTTTTATCTTTGAAAAGAAAGTTATTTAATTTTTCCCGTGGGATAAGGAATGGTGCCACATCCCCATGGGCGTTTATGCACACTTAGTGTGCTATTTAATTTGGTCGTAATGTCGCGCTCCTATTGAGGGACTATCGACATGAATGTAGGACCTAGATGAGTGGGAATGGATCAAACACGCACTCAATCCTATCAACCAATCGGAAGGAGTGTACTAGAGGTGCAATGGCACCAAATAATGACTGGTGAAAAATGGATTTCACGTCTCGTCATGTTGAGGGTTTCTGGTGGCGAGAAAGGAGGAAAAGATCCGATAAGCCAGTCCATGTATGTCGACAGCCTTGAAACGCCCAAACCATACTTATTTCAAATCAGGTCCAGTTTCACTAATGGACAGAAAATATACCAATAATGTGTAAGCCACCTGAGTAATTAAATTAAATTTTGTTGTAGTTGTAGTTTTTCTAACTCCTAACATACCACTCATAGCTGACAGTGGCCCTTAGAAGGGCTTTTTGATGGAGGGTTACGTAATGTTAACCAGTCTTCCCTCATTCTGGTTTGTTTGCTCCGGTGTCCTCCTGTTGTCTCTTGTTCCTTGGGCCTCCCTTCATCTTGATTGTCAGCACCGGTGTCCTCCTGTCGTCTCTTATTCCTTGGGCCTCTCTTTATCTTGATTGTCAGCACCGGTGTCCTCCTCTCTTCTGGGTATCTAGATCTAAATTGTCCCTATCAATTTGGAAATACTCTGTGCTGTTGTTACAAAAGTGTAGACAGTCCCATGCGACAGCCTATTAATGTGGATGTACTAGTCCTGTATTCCTGATGGTTCAAGGTTCGATACCACCTTGTATTTCTGATTTAGTTTTTAGGAGAATACTAATTGGTACTTGGATGCAACATTGTACCGCTGGGTCTGATGGTCTTGGTGTTTTATGTATATGGAGAAAAGTTAGAAATAGATAGAGAGGTGTGTTAATTCCTAGATGATGGTATCCATAGTCCACCCTTTTGTTTTTGTACCTGATGTTATTTTCTTAAATGCTTCAAGGTTTATTTCTATATATCTTTTGTTATCCCTGATGCTTCATCTAATTCTATTTGGTTATTTTATGTGTGTAGCCGGTCAAATGATTGGTCAATGAACCCTTGTGACCTTACTGAAGCCATGCCACAATCATGTTATATCTCATTTTGTGTCCGAATGAAGGATGCTGCACCTGGATTTCATTGTATTTGATAAGAATTGCTAGTGTTTACCATGATCCATCAATTTACATTGTTGTATTTATATATTTATTACAGGTGCCATTGAAAAGGAATTGTGTTTTCATTTGTATGCTCTTGGTCCCAATTGCCAATCTATCAGCAAATGTGATAGAGCAGAAGACATTTTTACCTATGCTCCACTGTTGAAGAAAAATGTAGTGCTGCAGGCAAAGATACAGTATGACCTCCTTGTGGGTCTTAAGAAAGTGAGCTTAGACGAACTAAGGGTAAGTATTTTTGAATATTTTTACCAAGGACCTTTCTGATCCACTGCTTTGACAGGGGATTTTGAACATTAACTTAGGTATATACAGTCCAATCCCTCTTAACAGTCATAGAAAGTGTTATGCCAAAACACAATTTTTGACTCCCAAACCCATGACATATTTGTGTTTGTAAGAACATGACTGCCAGCAAATCATATGGAGAGAGAGAGAGAGAGAGAGAGAGAGAGAGAGAGAGAGAGAGAGAGACAGAGAGACAGACAGACAGAGAGAGAGACAGAGAGTGGGGTGGGGTGATTGGACATTTTTATTTATAATAATTAATATTCGATTTTTAGAGAGAGAGAGAGGGAGAGTATATAAATAGTGAAACGTCATGCTGAACACGCTTTAAAAAATATCAGCGTGGGACAATTCATATAGGTAATTGTCATGGATTCAGCTAAATGAAGTCAGAGATAAACAGCCACCATTGTACTAATGACCTATTCAACAGACAATTGCAGCAAGGGTGATTTTATGTGAAATTCCTTTTAGCACAGTGGTTGGATACCCTGTTTAGCTAATTTAGTAAAGTACATGAAGTGGAACAACCCAGTTCATTTGAAGTTAGGTAAATAAAAAATATACATGTTGAAGTTTTACAGTTTGTTGCCTTGATCGAGAATGCTCAAGTCATCTGTATAAAAAATTATTATTAGTGTTTGAGAGTTTTTGATTAGTGATTGAGAATTTATGATTACTGAGTTAGAGTTGAGATTTCCAATTGGAAATTTAAGATTACAAGTCAGAGTTTGTCATTACTGATAGAGTTTATGATTACCGATTGGGAGTTTTTGATTGAGAATTATGATTACAGAGTTGTAGTTGTGATTGCCAATTGGGAATTTATAATTACCGAGTCAAAGTTTGTCAGTACTGATAGAGAGTTTATGATTACCGATTGAGAGTTTTGTAATTACTGTTTGAGAGGTTGACATGTACTTCACTGAGTAAGTTGATTTTTTTGCATATACAGTAATGCATAATCAACTTTGAAAATTGTAGATTCATATTTGCCACCTTAGATCAGTCAGCTATCTTTTATTAATGATGTCAAGCAAACATTGTAGACCCTGATTGCCAGCATCTTATTTGGTAGTAGGTTTGTGTCTGTGGTATGTAAAGTTGGATACATATTGTGCGAATACAGTGTTCACTGATTCACAGACCTGCCAACTGGTATGCTTTGACCCTTTATCTTATGAAAATGACCCTTAAAATACATTCTTATGGAATAAAAGCAAAATTTACAGTTATAATAATAATAATAATAATAATAATAATAATAATAATAACAATAATAATAATAATGAAGCCTTTATATAGCGCCTAATCTTTACAAGCTCTAAGAGCTTTACAACATCTATAATGATATGACTACAAAAAAACAAACAAAAAAAACCAAACAAACACCATGAAATTAGAAAACATAAAAAATGCTGAAATTATTTAAGGTAGGAAACAATATTAGGTCTTTAAGTTTGTTAGTCCTTAAAACATCCAATTTTTTAATGTAAATCTTACTTTTTAAAATAGTTTAAGACCTTATCAGCTAGAATGTCCTCACATTATGCAGCATGGGGCATAAAGGATTCCTCCATTAATCACCAGTTATGATATGTAGCAGGGCACTTTTAGGCCTGTTGTACATCACTGAACTGGCACAGGAACACAGGATTTTTCATCAAAATTGAGTTAAGACTCGCAAGTCACTTGACTTGATGAGATTATGAGAAAAATTCACTAAAATACATGTATATAGATAGTGTAGACTCGTGAAATACAGTGACTGATTCATATATTTTCTCTTTAGAATTCTCTACTGTTGATGTACAACCCTAAGTATTCAAGGGAGATAAGTCTTTATGGTGCTGTTAGCAAGGGGAACATGTCAGGGCAACTTGCAGCCAACCTTGGCCTTACACCAGATATGGCCATGTTGACTCAACTACCCAAGCAGATAATTCCAACAATTCAAGGACATCTTCAAGCAGACATCAATCTGAGTCTGGAAAAGGCCGTGGAAGAGTCAGGAGGGCTGGATGCTGTACTGTTTTTGGTAGCAAAGGTAGGTGCTGAACTTCAGAGAAAAGTTTAAAGGGATACATCTTAAAAATAAACTTATATTCATTTGTTTTTGATGGTACAACAGTTTTTTCTTCAGATACATTAGGAGAACATCCACTGCCTCACAAATCCAGACTTCCAAGTTAAGTAAGATGTTACTATATCTTGCTGCTTCATTTTTAACGAAGAATTTTATTCCATTTATTCCAGAATAATTGGGATCAAATAGTTGTAACAAATATTTAGGCTTGATTAGGTATTACTCCGCTAAATGAGCCAGTTAGTTGATACTGCATCTTATTTTGGTTCCCATACAAAATCAGTAATAAATTTTTAAATCCAATTTTGGCTTGCAGAGATTTCATTTCCTTTCAAAGCTCATGGTATCTGTCTGCCCTGCTGTTACAAATTTTTTTTTTTCTTCTAATAATAATAGGCATTTTTCTGCCTTTAGCTCATCTTGAGAAAGTCAGCTTAACTTTGTAAAGGGACATCATTAAAATCCTGATTCTTAGAGGAAATGCTTAGACTCGGGATAGCTATCTCCCTTGATGTACTTTGACAGCATCTTAATTGTGCTATAATAATAGCATCTATGAAAAAAGGTAATGCTAATAAAAGGTAAGCTGCTGAAGTATTCAAATATTTTAATCAGTTTTCTGTTAACAGGTATAGAGTTGAAAAGATATCAAATATTTTTTTGCAGTTACATGTATTTGGATGAAAGTTAGTGTTTATTATAATGGTAAATAGAAAAGATCAACAATATGTTGCAATTTATGTTCCTCCCATTGATCCTTTTTATCATACCATAAAATCAGAACCCTCAAAACCATATTTTTTAAAAATATTTTGCTTCCAACAGATTTGATAAGCAGATAAAAATGTTACTCGTATTGAACATTATGCAGTGTATTAAAGTCAAAACAGAAAAGAAAATGTTTATTATCAAGTTCTGTATCTTGGCATTTGCATAGGATAATAAAACAGGTGTGACTTGACTGGTTCTGGAAATATCACTTGCACTAAAGTTTCTAGCAATTTCATTCAGATTGTTAGCAACATTACTTCAGCTGATTTTTTATGTTGTGTCCATGTCAGTGTCAAACATAATCAATTATGTTGTGTCCATGTCAGTGTCTAACATAATCAATTATGTTGTGTCCATGTCAGTGTCTAACATAATCAATTATGTTGTGTCCATGTCAGTGTCTAACATAAGCAAGACTATAGCTGTATCAGAACTTATAGCTAAAACACTGGATTTCATATTTTAAACAAGAAGGAAATATATAAAGAACTCATTTAATGTAGTGATGCATTAAACAGCAATTGGGTAAATACATGGTGAACATATGTTTCTTATATTATTAACTAATTGATTTATGGATGCAAATGAAATAAGTATATAAATCACCACTTTTGTGGATATTTGAAGAATGAAATGCCAGAAAATAATATAGCTTTTACTTTTCTAAATGTGGGAACCACAGATTTTTAGACAAGATCTCATTCTTAAATATGTACCTATTATGCACAATAATTGATCACATGATTGCTTGGCTTTGAATTTATCTGATTCAAACTGCTGTACTGTGAATAGGATATATAGATGGTTAATTTCTTCTACTCTGGTTACAAATATCATTGGGCATGATTAAATGTGGAGTCTGTAGGAAATTCCGGCTGTCTGTAGAGGATTACCGTACCTGTACAAGCTATACAGGGTGTTGATCATACTGACTTGTAATATTGTTTTTACTGGTCTGAAGATAGACAGCTATATATTATGGCAAGCAGAGGATATTTAGCACTTTCATTGCAGACACGGCCAGAAGAAATGGCTAATCATTTGGAAGGGATATATTTGTAAGGTTAGTTTTCTAACATATTGAGCTGGTTACATGTTGCATTTTATTTCAAAATTGATTTCTAATAATTTGTATTAAATATTATGTCCCCCTAATGCATTATTTGGAGTTTAGTATTTTTTTTATAATTGAAGAAACAATTTGAACATAACAATGCACAATTATATGAGTACAGCAATAATTACTGTTTATTTTAACATGTTTAGTATTAAAATACTAAATTCCATTATCTGTTAGAAACACATGCATGCTCATATTATCTCTTCTTAAATATTCTAATATTTTCAGCCGATTTTACATGTAGTGGAAGCTTATTCCACAGAACTGTACCAGAGTATTGAAAACTCTTTTTGAATTGCTCTGTTCTTGGTTTTGGTACTAGAAGGTTTCCATGTGATATTGATCTCAACTGGTAATGTGTTGAAAAAGGCCTGAATAAGTCCTGAAGATACTCTGGTGCAGTTCCATGTAGACATTTATATCAAAGAATGGCCTTGTGAAAATCTTTCCTCTCATATAGTGTTAACCATTTGAGTTCTGTAAATAATGCTTTTGTGGGACGATCAACAGATGTATCTAAAATTACACGTGTTGCTCGTTTCTCGTTGCTAGAGTTTATAAATCCTGTCAAGCTCAGATTTAGCACAGTTTCCCCGTACGTTAGAACAGTAATCGATTGTTGGAAGAATATATGACTTGTAGTATAGATTGCGAGTTTCCTTTGTGAGAAGGATGACAGTGTTTACAGTGACAGTAAACTGTGACAGTAAATAGATGATCATTTATGCTTGCCATTACAGTTCACATGTCAGAACCATGAATCAAACTTGAAACCTAATGATTGCTTAGTGATTGTCACTGCTATACCTTCAAATGATGTAAATAATGAGATAGAACCTTAGAAAAATAAAGAAATAAAAAGTTAAGAAAGGAATGATTTACTTCAATAATTTTTTTTACTTCATAAGTGTTTATAGACAGCCAGAATTTTAAGTAACTAGAATGTACTAAGTACATACTGTAATTCTGACATTTGATTACAGTAGATAGGGTCATATATAGGAAATGATTCAAACTTTTTGCCTTCATTTGTTTCAGGTTTACGAGCTTTGTGGCTTGGAGAAGAGCAGCATAGCGGAACATGAGGCAGAGAAGCTCCAGGCAAGAGCTTTGAGAGTGTTGTTTTCTGTTGTTCACCATTCGCCATTCATGGCACAGGAATATGCTAAAATTAATGGCAATGCCCTCCTCAGCAAGGTCCTGATCATCTCCAGAAGTGTGGTTGGTCATCACACATTGAAGGTGAGAATAACAATTGATCATACAACAAAAAAAAAGTTTCCGATAAATAACATATTAAGGGTTAGAATGCAAGGGTTGGAACGAGGAAAGTAAATTCTTGTTGGTGAATTATATCTGTTACTAGCACATCAGCATAATACTAGCTTAGTGGAGCCAGTTAAAAGTAAAGTTCTACAATGTTAAAAAGTAGAGATGCTACAAACTTTAGGAAGATAAACCCTTTCAATTAAATGTATATGCTGTGTGATGCAACAATAACATGATAGATGGGGTCCATATAACCATGTTATGTATTGAACCTTGTTGTAACCAACCAATTCATTTTACTGAAGAAATGGATACATGTACCCAAAAAATGTCAGGGTGGGTGGGTGATAAAAGCTGGAACAAAAATACATGCTCTTGATTAAATGGAGACAAAACTAGCCTTAAATACACTTGTATATTGACAACTGTATTTACACTCCAAAATGCTTTAACATGCATCAAGTACAGTAAAAACTGATATGAGTGACCTCTGCTATGAGCGACCGCCTGCTGAATGTGACCAGAAACTGCGTTGTTTTGGCAAATTGTGCATTTTGATTTTGTTATGAATATGCCCATTGCAAAAATGAAGATATAATCCACCAACATTTATTTAATGCATGTAACAACGACCTCTCATACCATTCTAAAAAAAAAATCAGGCTGGCTACCGATATTTAAAATTTTATAGGCATAGGGTTTTATAGTTTCTGTTGTAAGCCAGGCTAAGGTACATATAGACCACCTGTCTTGAAATACCAATTTTTGTTGGCTGAAAGGGCAGTCTCTCATGTACTGTACATGTATATATAAATCATGAATTCTAGTATAGATCACGTTATGAAATTCAAGTTATTGTCACATCCCATCAAAAACACAACACATATATAAAATATGATTGTCATTTGATATTTGATATATATCCCATTGTAGACAAAGAAATGTCATTAAACAATTCACTTTAGTTTTGTCACCAGTAACATGTTGCTATAGTTATTTACATGCTACATGTACATGTACTTAAATTGACCTAGATTTTGGTCAGCCATAGACAACTACAATCTTGCTGAGGCTACCCAGGGGGTGAGGCTTTTCATAGCAAAATGAAAATATGTGAACAAAGTTTAACACTTAAATTGACTTGACAGCCAGATATCAATGAATTCAAAAGATTGGAAATTTAATTTGCATTTTACACTGCCATTTGCAGCAATTATAACGATAAAAGTTTTTCCTGCACAATATACATCTTCCAGTCACTTTGGAAAATCTTACAATCCATCAGATTCCATTACCTATTTTAAAATTTGTAGCTGACTTCCATAGATGAAAGGTGCCTTGTCTTTATTGAAGATTGTAGTCAGCATGCTTTGATTAAGTGTGCATGTGTTACTGAAGTCTCCAATACAGGATAGATAGTAGTTGGAATGCTTTGATGAAGTGTGCATATTTTATTGAAGTTGCCATTTTGTTTTTGTATTGACTACACAAAATAATTCTAGAATATTTTCCATTTGCTTAATATATATACAGAATGATTGGTGTAAGACGCTTCATTGATACTTCAAAGGTAATCAGTTTTCTTTGAAGTGTCAGCAAAACTAGTTTTTCAGGGTATATTTTGTTTTAAAAAATGGATTAGCTGTCATTTGGTCAATTGCAGCTTATCCTGTCTTCCTATTCCTGTCTTCAAAGGTTGGTCTATTGTAACTAGTCCAATAGCATGACTGTTTGAGTGAATCACAGCATAGAGTACTACGGCCAGATTTCAGCATAAGCAGATTACGATATAACAATGCACTGTTAAGATGGTTTATCAATATGAACAAAAGACTTATTTATTTAACAATAAATAGATTCCAATACATTTTATATCTAAGTTTGTGGCGTCCTTTCATGGTACCTGTGAGTTTTTCCATGCCAAGCCCAAGATTGTATATACAAGTTAAACAACAAGCAAGGAAAAAAGAATTGCAATTTGCAATATTGCCAAAGTCCATTGTGATCCCTGATTATACTTTTTATTGCCAAAGTCCATTGTGATCCCTGAATATACTTTTTATTGCCAAAGTCCATTGTGATCCCTGATTATACTTTTTATTGCCAAAGTCCATTGTGATCCCTGATTATACTTTTTATTGCCAAAGTCCAGTGTGATCCCTGATTATACTTTTTATTGCCAAAGTCCAGTGTGATCCCTGATTATACTTTTTATTGCCAAAGTCCATTGTGATCCCTGATTATACTTTTTATTGCCAAAGTCCAGTGTGATCCCTGATTATACTTTTTATTGCCAAAGTCCATTGTGATCCCTGATTATACTTTTTATTGCCAAAGTCCAGTGTGATCCCTGATTATACTTTTTATTGCCAAAGTCTAGTGTCATCCCTGATGATACTTTTTATTGTCAAAGTCCAGATTGATCCCTGATTATACTTTTGTAAATTATTTGTCATACTTTTAAGAAGAACAATTTTTATTTTCATGTGCAAGAAAAAATACATGTGTATGAAATTTCAGGAGTCAGGCCACAATTGTCTTATATTAGAATTCATATGTGACCTGTTCCCCAAAATGATACACATTTTGCATATTATTTTTGTATTTTTAAAAAGAACAAATATTTTATCATGCATGAGAAAAATGTGTATATATGAAATTTCAGGAGTCAGGCCACAATTGTCTTATATTTGAATTCATATATGACCTGTTCCCCAAAATGATACACATTTTGCATATTATTTTTGTATTTTTAAAAAGAACAAATATTTTATCATGCATGAGAAAAATGTGTATATATGAAATTTCAGGAGCTGCGCCATGATTCAAATTTGTGTTATAACAAAGCATGCTATAATGGGCTCACACTGTATGTAGTTATAACAAAGCATGCTATAATGGGGTCACACTGTATGTAGTTATAACAAAGCACGCTATAATGGGGTCACACTGTATGTAGTTATAACAAAGCACGCTATAATGGGGTCACACTGTATGTAGTTATAACAAAGCACGCTATAATGGGGTCACACTGTATGTAGTTATAACAAAGCACGCTATAATGGGGTCACACTGTATGTAGTTATAACAAAGCACGCTATAATGGGGTCACACTGTATGTAGTTATAACAAAGCACGCTATAATGGGGTCACACTGTATGTAGTTATAACAAAGCATGCTATAATGGGGTCACACTGTATGTAGTTATAACAAAGCACGCTATAATGGGGTCACCCTGTATGTAGTTATAACAAAGCACGCTATAATGGGGTCACACTGTATGTAGTTATAACAAAGCACGCTATAATGGGGTCACCCTGTATGTAGTTATAACAAAGCACGCTATAATGGGGTCACCCTGTATGTAGTTATAACAAAGCACGCTATAATGGGGTCACACTGTATGTAGTTATAACAAAGCACGCTATAATGGGGTCACACTGTATGTAGTTATAACAAAGCACGCTATAATGGAGTCACACTGTATGTAGTTATAACAAAGCACGCTATAATGGGGTCACACTGTATGTAGTTATAACAAAGCACGCTATAATGGGGTCACCCTGTATGTAGTTATAACAAAGCACGCTATAATGGGGTCACACTGTATGTAGTTATAACAAAGCACGCTATAATGGGGTCACACTGTATGTAGTTATAACAAAGCACGCTATAATGGGGGCACACTGTATGTAGTTATAACAAAGCACGCTATAATGGGGTCACACTGTATGTAGTTATAACAAAGCACGCTATAATGGGGTCACACTGTATGTAGTTATAACAAAGCACGCTATAATGGGGTCACACTGTATGTAGTTATAACAAAGCACGCTATAATGGGGTCACACTGTATGTAGTTATAACAAAGCACGCTATAATGGGGTCACACTGTATGTAGTTATAACAATGCACGCTATAATGGGGTCACACTGTATGTAGTTATAACAATGCACGCTATAATGGGGTCACACTGTATGTAGTTATAACAATGCACGCTATAATGGGGTCACCCTGTATGTAGTTATAACAAAGCACGCTATAATGGGGTCACACTGTATGTAGTTATAACAAAGCACGCTATAATGGGGTCACACTGTATGTAGTTATAACAAAGCACGCTATAATGGGGTCACACTGTATGTAGTTATAACAAAGCACGCTATAATGGGGTCACACTGTATGTAGTTATAACAAAGCACGCTATAATGGGGTCACACTGTATGTAGTTATAACAAAGCACGCTATAATGGGGTCACCCTGTATGTAGTTATAACAAAGCATGCTATAATGGGGTCCCCCTGTATGTAGTTATAACAAAGCACGCTATAATGGGGTCACACTGTATGTAGTTATAACAAAGCACGCTATAATGGAGTCACACTGTATGTAGTTATAACAAAGCTTGCTATAATGGGGGCACACTGTATGTAGTTCATTAGGATCAACAAAGAGCTAAAGATCGTAACATGTTGAAATGGTTTATATAATAAAAAAGTAATTATAATGGTAAAATTGTGACGTCTAGTAGTGAGAGTGGGATTTCCAGTTCCACGTCCGAACATGATTAAATAATTATCCATATAGTTTTTAATAACAATTGTATAGAATTCATCATACACACAATCTGTCCAACTATGCAAGATCGTGTTCTCACTTTCAAGCAATACTTCAAATGCCGAGACAAGTCATGGTATATGCAAATGCCTCATCCTTTTCAGATGTGTATACTTGGACAAAAAATATTAGTAGTAACATTATTCTCCTTCCCAATTCAAGGTAAAACAGCACATATTAAAGAAAAAAGTTTGTGTATGTGTGTGTGTGTGTGTGTGAGAGAGAGAGAGAGAGAGAGAGAGAGAGAGAGAGAGAGAGAGAGAGAGAGAGAGAGAGATATTTGGATTTTTAACTTGGCTTTAACAACAGAGTGGCAGTTTATAGTGATATCTAGCACTGGGGCATCATGCCGCAGACATGTAGCATCATGTCCCACCCAGTCACATTATCCTGACACCAGACCAGTCCTAATACTAACCTCTTAATGCTGAGCACCTAGCAAAGCAGCTGTTAGTACCATTTTGAGAAGTCTTTGGTATGGCTTGGCTGCAGTTTGAACCCATGACAATAAACATTGAAGAAATCTGTTTATGCATGAAGTGGAATGGAAATTGGTTCATCTAGTTTTAAAAATAGTTCAGACTTCTTAGTGGTAATGTCTATTGACAGCACAGTGAAAAATTATTCCTGGTATTCCACTCCTGTGAATTATCGATTTGTTTTCTCATTGGAAAATTCAGTAATTCAGAGCATAGCCTAAAATAAAGTATTTTATTATTGATTAGTTTTTGTTTCTCTAAAATATCTCGATTATTACACAGATTTTTACACATATATTTCTACATTTTTGTTGTAGTAGCAATTTACACAGCACAATATTATTATATAGTTCCAACTTAACATAAAGTTTTAAAAATGTGAAAATGAATTGTATATAAGCTTTAGGAAGATTAACCCCTGCAAAATAAATGCTTACATGAAGTAAAAAAGGTTACAGTTCAGATCTGTAAGGTAAAGAAGTACAAATTCTGTTAATGATATAAAATTAAATAGATGTAACACATGTAAAACCCTTACAAATCTGAATAATTTTAAATACTTTTTTAAAAAGAAGAACTTTTTATAGTACTGTATAAATATTTTAAGTTCACTGTGAATCTATTGCTAATTATTAATATTTAACATAGACAGTATGTTCATTAAATCAGTTGTTTGTTGTATTTCGTTAGATAATTTTTACAATAAAGTGAAAATGTTCTCTTTTGCAAGAAAATTTTAAATACTGGTACATGTTTACTATGGACTGAATATGAATCAAAATATATATTTTTTGACTGAGTTTATGAATGTCTTGTTTTAGGTGTTGATGGATGCCAGCACAACAGAATCATTATTCAAAATGGACCCTCAGTCTGGGGTCCTTGTCCTTCGCCCAAAGTCTGAGGCCTTGATACGAGATGCTTCTATCATCGAGCAGCTCCTCCTAAACTGGCAACTGTGGCAGAAAGAGGAACTTGCAGACTTTGTTTTTCAAGGACTAGAGAGTTTAGTCAGGGAAGATCACCCACATCAAACTTTCAATGTCAAGCAATACCAAGTCATAAATATTGTGAGAAAAATATTCAAGATCTACCAGGTTAGTGTTGCAAATGTTGTTTTTTACTTGTTAATTTCTGTTTTAAAGCAGCTAGAATTGGGTGTAGTGTTGTTTTCCTAGGGCAGAACACTTTTCTCATTCTTCTTTCTTTTGCTGATTTTGAAAAGGTTTCAATTGTCAAGGTTATATCTTTTTATTTGGAGTTTCTTAGTATTGACCAAGATCTCATGAATTGGATCCATCTCTTTTACACTAATGCAAAAAGCTGTTATTACCACTCCAAGGTCTTAAAATAAGTACATGAAAAGAGTACAAATCAGCAAGATTTGTAAAATCCAAGAAATAATTTATTTCCTTAGAATTCTAAGTGAAAATTTAAAAATGGTTCTTTTGGTATTGCAAATTAAATTCCAAATAATGTTAATGATGCAGACATAACTCCTAATTATTAAAGTTATAAATAAACTCTAGTTTAAATCTAAATGAAATCCAATGCTGGAAGTGTTGATATGCCTGTGGTTGTTTATGTAGTGATGATATGCCAACAGTCTTTTGTCAAATCACAATAATACAATCCAAGAATATATCCTCATTTGAAATTTCTTAAGAAATTCAAGTCTTTTTTTTAAATGAGCATTTTGTGAATAAATACACTGTATAAATAAAATTCCTACCCAAATGAAACACTGGGAACAACATATATACAATTTATTCTGCTGATATTCTGAATTACGGTAGTGTTTGAGGACATATAAGCTGCATGGTATATTTCATCATTCCTTATTTCAATTTAATGATGGTAATTAACGTTTCTGTATATGATACAATAATACCAGGTCTTCACTTGTGTAAGTTTCTTTGGTGGGAATGGAGATTGCTTCAGCATTCATAGTGATCATTCATGGGATTAAAACTAATTGCTGACAATTTTATTGCTGTCATTTATTTTTTGGTGCAGTACATTTTCTTTTTTTCATTATTTTTTAGGGTTAACAAAGGCATAAATTGATGTCAATAATGTTTAAACTTAACATTCTGTTTACTGAAGAATTTTTTTTTTGTAGTGTGATAATAATTATTTTCATCACAACAATACTCACGGGTGGTAAAAAAGAACATGCATGATTTTTTTTTAGGAGAAATGAAAATTGACAGACATAATGTAATAATTGGGAGTTCTTTGAAAAATATTGAAATAGTATGAAATTGGTAGGAATGTTGTAGTTATAGTAGGGTTTAATGCCATTTTTCAGCACATGATAGGCTAAACATGGCGGGGTGGAGGAAGAACCCAGGAAAACCCCGGAAAGAACCACCAACCCATGAGAAGCTACTGGCAAGCTTTCTCACATACCCAGGTGAGATGGCAGTGATCCATGTTTCAAGTTGACCCATCGGATCTAAAATAACTTATTTTGGGAAAATATGTTTCAAAGTTGTCAGTTTAATTGGAAACAATGACATGAGAACATACTGAAATGCACCAAAGATACAAGATTGAGAACGTTTCAATATAACCTTCTTATATGTATTATATTAACCAATACATTTGTATTATCTTTACATGTCATAGACCAGGAAAGCTTATTGGATGGTCAGTTGCCCATCCATCTATTAGTATAAAATATTTGTTATTGCAGCTACTCCTAAATTTTGACTTCTTATAATGTCTAATTGGTGCTTACTAAATGTCTTCTTATAATGTCTAATTGGTCCTTACAAAATGTCTTCTTATAATGTTTTATTTTTCCTTACTAAATGACTAATTATAATATCTGATTTGTGGTTATTACTGGTTACTAAATCACCTGTAATGTCTGATTAGTCTTTACTAAATGACTTCTTATGAGATCTGGTTGGTTTTTACTAAATGACTTTGTATAATATCTGGTTGGTTTTTACTAAATGACTTTGATTGTTTTTTACTAAATGACTTTGTATAATATCTGATTGGCCCCTACTTAATGACTTCTTATTATATCTGATTGGTCCTTACTAAATGGCTTCTTATAATATCTGATTGGTCTTTACTAAATGACTTTTTATAATATCTGATTGGTCTTTACTAAATGACTTTTTATAACATCTTGTTGATCCTTACTCAATGACTTCTTATAATATCTGATTGGCCCCTACTTAATGACTTCTTATTATATCTGATTGGACCTTACTAAATGTCTTTTTATAATGTCTGATTGGTGCTTACTAAATGGCTTATAATATCTGATTGGTCCGTATTAAATGACTTCTTATGATTTCTGATTGGTCTTTACTAATTGACTTCTTCAAATGTCTGATTGGTCCGTATAAAATTACTTCTTATAATGCTGATTGGTCTTTACTAATTGACTTCATATAATATTTGATTGGTCCCTGCTAAATGACTTCTTATGGTATTTGATTGGTCCTTACGAAATAACATTTTACAATGTCTTATTTATGCTTACTAAATGGCTTATAATGTCTGATTGGTCCTTACTAAATTACTTCTTATAATGTCTCATTTGTCCTAACTAAATGACGTCTTATAATATCTGATTGGTCCCTACTAAATGACTTCTTATAATATCTGATTGGTCCTTACTAAATGACTTCTTATAATGTCTGATTGGTCCTTACTAAATGACTTCTTATAATTATAATATCTGATTGGTCCTTACTAAATGACTTCTTATAATGTCTGATTGGACTTTACTAAATGACTTCTTGTAATGCCAGATTGGTCCTTACTAAATGACATCTTTTAATGTCTGATTCTTGCTTTCTAAATGTCTTATAATGTCTGATTGGTCCTTACTGACTGACTTCTTATAATGTCTGATTGGTTCTTAATGACTTCTTATAATATCTGATTGGTCTTTACTTAATGACTTCTTGAAATATTTGATTGGTCCTTACTTAATGACCTCTTATAATATTTGATTGGACCTTACTAACTGACTTGTTAAAATATCTGATTGGTCCTTACTAAATGTCTTCTTTTAATGTCTGATTGGTGATTACTAAATGACCTCTTATAATATCTCATTGGTCCTTACTAAACTTTGACTTCTTTTAATATCTGATTGGTTTTTACTAAATGACTTCTTATAATATCCGATTGGTCCTTACTAAATGACTTCTTGTAATGCCTGATTGGTCCTTACTAAATGACATCTTATAATGTCTGATTGTTGCTTTTTAAATGTCTTATAATGTCTGATTGGTCCTTACTAACTGACTTCTTATATCTGATTCATTCTTACTGAATGACTTCTTATAATATCCATTTGGTCTTTACTAAATTACTTCTTATAATAGCTGATTGAGCTTTACTCAATGACCTAAAATATTTGATTGGTCCTTACTAAATGAGCTTTTATAATATCTGATCTTACTTAATAATTTGTTAAAATATCTAATTGGTCCTAACCAAATGACTTCTTATAATATTTGATGGTTCCTTACTAAATGTCTTCTTATAATGTCTGATTTGTCCTTACTTTAAAGACGTCTTATAATGTCTGATTGGTGCTTTCCTAATGGCTTATAACATCTGACTGGTCCTTACTCAATGACTTCCTGTAATATTTGATTGGTCCTTATTAAATTGTGACTTCTTTTCTAAATGACTTCTTATAATGTCTGATTGGTCTTTACTAAATGATTTCTTATAATATCTGATTGGTCTTTACAAAATGACTTCTTATAATTTCTGATTGGTCCTTACTAAATGACTTCTTAAAATATCTGATTGGTCCTTACTAAATGACATCTTATACTATCTGATTGGTCCTTACTAAATGACTTCTTATAATATCTGATTGGTCCTTACTAAATGACTTCTTATAATATCTGATTGGTCTTTACTAAATGATTTCATGTAATGTCTGATTTTACTTTACTAAATGACTTCTTGTCATGTCTGATTGTTCCTTTCTAAATGACTTTTTATTATCTTTGATCACACCTTGCTAAATGACTTCTTATAATGTCTGATTGGTCCTTACTAAATGACCTTTTATAATGTCTGATTGGTCCTTACTAAATGACTTCTTATAATATCTGATTGGTGGTTACTAAATGGCTTAAAATATCTGATTGGTCCTTACTAAATGACTTCTTATAATATCTGATTTGGTCCTTACTAAATGACTTCTTATCATGTCTGATTGTTCCTTTCTAAATGACTTTTTATTATCTCTGATTACACCTTACTAAATGACTTCTTATAATGTCTGATAGGTCCTTACTAAATAGATTTCTTATAATATCTGATTGGTCCTGAGTATAATGACTTCTTATAATGTTTGATTGGTACTAAAATGACTTCTCATAATGTCTGGTTGCTTCTTCCGAAATGACTTCTTATAATATATGATTGGTCCTTACTAATTGACTTCTTATATTGTCTGTTTGGCCATAAATGAAAATATAGTTGCAGCAGTGGACACCTTGTGCACTAGTGGTCACTATTTGTTCTGACTGTTTGGTTGCATATGTGATGGAAGTTTGGGGATGTCTGGTTGGTCAGAAATAATTTCAATATGGCCACCAACAATGGCTATCTTGATAATCTTATTATTGCTTCTTCCTGCTTATCAACAAAATGACTTTAGATGATGTCTGGTTGGTGCATCATGCAGCAGACATGTACCATGATGTTCCCACACAGTCACATTAACCTGACACCAGGCCGACCAGTCCTAACACTAACCTCTTACTAACCACTAACACTAACCACTGACACTAACCACTGACACTAACCACTGACACTAACCACTGACACTAACCACTGACACTAACCACTGACACTAACCACTGACACTAACCACTGACACTAACCACTGACACTAACCACTGACACTAACCACTGACACTAACCACTGACACTAACCACTGACACTAACCACTGACACTAACCACTGACACTAACCACTGCTGAGTGCCAATTGAGGCAGCTGTTAGTACTATTTTTAGAAGTCTTTATTATGAATCAGCCATGGTTTGAACCTTTGACCTCCTGCATCTGAGGTGGACACATTAACCACTAAGCCAACAGTGTGTTGGTCCTGGATGGAAATAGTGCCAATCCGATAACCAATATTGGCACCATGTCATTATTTTGTTCATAAAATGGATGTCTTGTCAACATGATGTTTTCGCTTGACGACTCCTCATGACATGAAAATAGAGCCAATCTAACTTCCAGTATTTCCACAATAGCTAATAATTTAAAATTCCTGTTATTGCTGAAGATGAGAATAAGTTTATCTCCTCTAGTAGAACAAAAAAAAATCATTTATAGACTTTTCAATATTATCTACCATTTATCCTTTTTCTTTCTACAACAGGAGCGTATACAGGAAAGTGAGGCTGCATTACCAGTCCATGTAAGCCAGAGGGCTTTGTATATCATCCATGCTTTGATTGGTTCCCCACCTGACTACCACTTGATAATTGAGATTTGTGATTTTCTGCTTCATGTCCATCCAGCTGCCAACACATACATTAACCATTCCAGGTCAACGTTCTACTTCACACTCTGGTGGGGTATGTGGAACTTAATTTTGATGAATTTACTTGTATATCTAATTCTATTAGAAGTATTTATCTATTTATCTCATTTATTTAGCTCTACTGGTCATATACCGGACAGGCTTATTGGCTGTCCTGTTGTCCATCGTCCATTCATCTTTTAGCACAAGTTTGTCATCACTACTTCTCATAAGCTTTCTAAAGGATTGCCATGAAACGTTGCACACACATTCATGACAAGAAACGTTGCACACACATTCATGACAAGAAATGTTACACACACATTCATGACAAGAAATGTTGCACACATATTGACAAGAAAAAATACACATTAATGACAAAACACTTTCCACATGCATTCATGACAGTACACTTTACACACATATGCATGAAAAGAGACTTTATACACATAATTCATGACAAGAAACTTTACACACACATTCATGACAAGAAATGTTACATATCCATTCATGGCAAGAAACTTTGCACACACATTCATGACAGAAACTTTACTGATGCATTCATGACAAGAAACTTTACACACACATTCATGACAAGAAACTTGACACATGGATTGGTGACAAGAATCTTTACACATGCATTCATGACAAAAACTTGACACATGCATTCATGACAAGAATCTTTACACATGCATTCATGACAAGAAAAAATACACATTCATGACAAAACAATTTCCACATGCATTCATGACAGGACACTTTACACACATATTCATGAAAATAGACTTAATACACACATTCATGACAAGAAACTTTACACACATATTCATGATTAGAAATGTTACACATTCTTGAGAAAATGTACACACACATTCATTCCAAGAAAATTTACACACATTCATAACAAGATACTTTACACACTCATTCATGAGAAGATATAGTTGGTCCTGATGAGATGCTGCTGCTTTGAGATCCAATATAGCCAACACAGCAGCCATCTTGAAATCTTATTGTTACTCTACTCCTCCTGAATGGTGGACATTTTGACATAAGGTTTTCACTGAAAAAAGACTTTGTATGATATGTTGTTGGTCCTTAATAAAAATTATGCCAATCTCACATCCAGTATGGCCACCATGGTTTCCATCCCAAAAATCATGTTATCAATACTCTTCATGGATGGATGTCATTTTGATTTGGTTCTTTTGGCTATAGACTTCATGTGATGTCTGGTTGAATCTAAATACTAATCAGACATCTAATGCAATCACCACAGCAGCTGTCTTAAAAGTCTTGTTGTTGCTATTTCTCCTATATGGTAAGTCATATTGACATTGAGCTGTCACCAAAAGACTTCTTATAGTGATTAGTGGGTCATAAATGAAAAGATGGTCACCATGGTATCCATTTTGAAAATCTTTTTATTGCTACTTCTTCAGGATGGATGGTCATATGGACATTTGGTTTTCATCAGTTTTTTTTTATGTCAGATTTTATCCTAAATGAAAATGAGACTAATCTGAAGTTGAAGTTCTTAAAAATGTAAATTGGTCAGAGACAAGTAACCACTATAATTAACTGCACAAATTATTTAATTGACTGACAATAGTTATGGTGATGTTTTGTTAAGAATCATTTTTGTGAGAGTCCATTATGCTAATTTGTATATGTTGGGTACATGACGTGGAACAACCCAAATTATTTGAAGCTTGATAAATAAAAGAAATGCCTGTTGAAGTAACAAAAGTTTTTATTCTTTGTTGTCTTGAATGATAATATATGTCATCTTAAAGATCATTGGGTAGTTCCTGATATGGCGATGTGTCTTTTGGGTCTGATTTTACTCCCATCTCTTACATGCAAACAGAACACTATTACAGTAGTCAGAACAGTGCAAAAGGATTGTCCATTTTTAAGGCAAGATGGTAAAACATAGCTTTGAATGAAGAAAGAATGAGCCATTGATGAAGCAAGCATAAACCAAACAAATCTAAATGTTAGAATGCCTGGTCGATGAGTTTTGACTTTGTCGAGCGCAGCTGCAAGGGTGGGGGATTTTTTATTTTTTGCACATATTGCAAACACCATAACAACAGTAGTCATTCTGGCACGTATGACATCCATCAGCAATAACACCGCCAATCATTGCAACAATGACCAAAGTTAAGTCCTATAAGTGATGTTTAAACATTGTATCGTGTGGTCATTCCATCCTTGCCATTCCCTTACAGCTATGATGTTCTTAAAGTAAAATGTTTAAACATTGTATTAAGTGTGGTCATTCCATCCTTGCCATTCCCTTACACCGATTGCAGTCCTTAAAGTAACATGTTTAAACATTGTATCAAGTGTAGTCATTGCATCTTTGCCATTCCCTTACAGCAATGCTGATGCAGAAAGGTCATTTTATATGCAGAGAAAAAGTTAACAAAGGTTTTGGGGGAAGTTTGACAAATAGTACCATCTAGTCGCTGATTGCAAATATGAACTCTAACTCCACTTGCATCACATTTATAACACACTCATGAACAGCAAAGACTGCATCTGGTTGAGACTATTCCACTTTTCTGTGGATTTTAAAGACAGAAACTTGGGTGCATTTTTTAAATATTTATTTTCTTTGTGGTTGTGATTTTTCGAGCATTCTTATCTGAAATCCTAGTAACTGTATCACTGTATCAAAGGCTAGGTGGCCCTTCTAGAATGGAGAGCACATTTGTTCAAAGTAACAAAGTAACCCACTTTGGAAACCATAGCACATCGTTTTGTAACTATGTACATACTTGTAACAGTCGTTAAAATCTAATAAGAATAATATACCCACCAACCTCTCCGAGGTTATGAGACTAAATCTACCAGCTCCTTTTTGTACACAAGTGTATTAGATACTTCAAAACAGACATTTTATTTAAACACTTGTGGACCAGTCACTGTGCAAACATGGAAAGCAATGCTGTAGGGACCATGGCAAAGTATGTTTGGTTAATTGACTTTGTGATCTGCTAATAAAGAAATTGAACATGGTAAAACAAATATGTAATCTACACTTTACCTCTAAATTTGTGATTGCAATGTGACTACAACCACTCCAGTGGCCTAGTGGTTAGAGCATCTGCTGTGGGAGCGGGTGGTCATGGGTTTAATCCCCAGCTGAGTCATACCAAAGACTTACAAAAAATGGCACTAACAGCTGCCTTGCTTGTCGCTCAGCATTAACAGGTTAGTGTTAGGACTGGTTGGTCTGTTGTCAGGATAATGTGACTGGGTGGGACATCATGCTTCATGTCTGTGGCATTATGCCCTAGTGTTGGACATGACTATAAACTGCCTCATTGCAGACATCGTAGCGATATCACTGAAAAATTGTTAAAGCTAGGTACAAAATCTGAATCAAAGCAATGTGACTAATGAGTGATATTTTTTCATACATGTAATTTCTAGGCTTGTGTAGATACCTTGTATTGTTAATTTTCTTCCTAAGGAATCATTAAATCATTCATAATATATTGTACACAGGAGTACCTGTCTCACCCCTCACAAAGTGGAAACAAGGGCTGGGTAAAGAGAAGACCAGCACACCAGAAAAAGAGGGTCAACCTGAGAGAGGCAAGGGTAAGTTGAACTGTCATTTTAAAAACAAAACAGCTTAGCAGTCATCACATTAGCATTCATGTGTCTGCATGTCTGTGCACAACCAAGATTAAGGTTAGCATTAATGTTTTTTAGATTAAACTCAGTGTTGAAGCTTTGTTACTTACTTGCTACAGTAAAGGCAAACTTGATAAAAGTGAGACATGTGTGAAGCTGAAGTTGAACAACCTATTCAGACCTAAGATGTGTATTACTTTATTGAAATGCAAATGGAATAATGAATAAACAGAAAACAACAACCAGTAAGAAAAAGATACATGAAGGATGAATAAATACAATGAATGAATAATAAACACAGAATGGCAAAACAGTAATTGAAAACATAAACAGTAACTATGAACAACAAAGTTAACGATGAATGAAAAACCGTAAACAATGAATTCCTGAAGAAATTTTTTTATAAAATATACTTAGACCTTTTGCCACCCAGTATCAGAAATATGACATGTTTCAAACTATTTGTCAACAATTCTCATAGTGACTCTCCAGTTTTACATTTTCATAAAAATGTGTATAATTGCAAGACATTTTGCTTTCATTAATTAATCTTTCTTAATTAGAAACTTCAATTACACCATAAGTGAGACTGTAAGTTTATAGGTATATATGACATTGAATAAGTCTGGAATTCGAAGAGCATGTAAAGTGTGTGCATGTTTATGATGCAAGTTGATCATTTACAGACAAATGGCATCAGTTGTAAATGAAGTTTATTATAATAAAACTTGTATATTTATATGGTTGTGTGTGTGTGTGTGTGAGAGAGAGAGAGAGAGAGAGAGAGAGAGAGAGAGAGAGAGAGAGAGAGAGAGAGAGAGAGAACACAGGTTGTATTAGTTGTAAAACATTCATTACTTGATAATAGCAACAAAAAAAATCAAAAAATTTAATTCAGAAGAAGTGTTTGAAAGCTGGGAGATTGAAAGACAAAAAATATGAAAGAGGGTAAAAGACTGTATGTGCACAGGTATGTCATGATATAAATACAGGGTAAAAGACTGTATATGCACAGGTATGTCATGATATAAATACAGGGTAAAAGGCTGTATGTGCACAGGTATGTCATGATATAAATACAGGGTAAAAGGCTGTATGTGCACAGGTATGTCATGATATAAATACAGGGTAAAAGACTGTATGTGCACAGGTATGTCATGATATAAATACAGGGTAAAAGGCTGTATGTGCACAGGTATGTCATGATATAAATACAGGGTAAAAGGCTGTATGTGCACAGGTATGTCATGATATAAATACAGGGTAAAAGGCTGTATGTGCACAGGTATGTCATGATATAAATACAGGGTAAAAGACTGTATGTGCACAGGTATGTCATGATATAAATACAGGTGTACATAGATTTTGCAATAAAGTCTCACTTGTCCAGTTATGGAAGACTGTCCAGATGTAAGGAAGTATGGAAGTCAGTAGAAATAGCAATAAAAAGGTTTATTTTATTTTATTTTTAAGTTTATCATTCATAATTTATCACAAATCTACTTAACTTAAAATGGGAAATGTTATAAGAGAAAAGAAATTACTCAATTCATGATTTCAAAAGAAATGGCATGTGGAGCAATGCTATTTTAATCTAGTAACCCCCCCCCTTTTTGCATTAATCATCAATGTACATGTACCAGCATTTATGCGTAAAATCAGACTGTTTATTACAGACATATCTTTTGTATCTGTAGATAGAATAGTCAATGATTGCAGCATTCTGGGATAACCTCAGGTTTCAGTCCCGTGCCCATTATTGTCTATCACAGCTTTGACAGCAAGTGATACATACATATGGACAATCATGTGACTAGGGTCACAAGATGGAAAACTATCATCAGCTTGAGAGATAAAATTCCAATTTCTGACATGTGCTAGGGTTATGTTCAGATAGCGAGTAGAAATGTGAAATTTGCTATTGATTCATTCTTTTGTTGTCAATTTCTAGAAAAGAGAAACATTGTTGAGAGCCTTTGCAGTTAGTTAAGATCAAATACTAATCACTTCCATAATGAGTTATTTAGTGCAGAAATAGTACATATTATGATTACAAAACCTGCATACATTGAATAGGACCAATTAATATATATCAGAATATTTTTATCACAGCATTTGAACATGTATACAGAATTATAGTGAAAATAGTGTACTTTTTAAAGTTACTCCGATTGTATTGTCACTATAATTGAATGACTTATTGTACCCGAATCCATGTCAATTTCACATATGTCTATAACAGTTGAATTATTATTATAAGCTGTGTGTATAGGTAAAACTTAATTGTACCCTTTATAAGAACTCATTAAAGGTTTGCTTGAGAAATAAACATTATTTGTAACTTGTGGAAAAGCATAATGTTTGTCAAAAACAAGATAACTAATCTGATGTATCTCCTGGTTCAAGATATCCGATGCAAGACCATATTGAATATTGATTGTCAGCTGCTGGTCGATGATTGAATAGCAACATGGTCCACCCATTCGGGCAAGAAGGCAGCTTTCATTTTTTAATATTTTTGGTTATAAAGCAGCTCCCTTTAGTTGTGGCAACATTTAGCTATGGGATTAACTTTGAAGATTTGCAATTAGTTAATTAGGATGGTATATTGATTGATCTGATTTGTGTGTTTATTTCAACATTTTTTCAGACACAGGTATGTTTTTAAATGAGCAAGCATCAGTAAGCAATACTTGGAATGGGTTGAACAACAATTGTACACAGTAGAATTTTGACCTGCTGACAGATAAACCCTGAGAACAGGCCTGGGGTAGACTGGACTGTAATTTAATCTTTGAAGACATGTTTTCCAATTGAATCATCTATTGGCTATAACACTAAAAGTATCAGTGGTCCTGGGTACTGAAAGTTCAATTCAAAACCATGAAAGCAAGATGAATATATTCATCTGGTAAACAGATGTATATCTAAGGCAGTATAAGAATACTTTTGAGAAGGCAATAAGAAAAACCCACTTAAGGTGAAATAAACTTGTAAAGATAAAAAAAATTGAAATACTAAATTAATTGTAAGACAATAATCAGTTAGTCATTCTCAAGCTAATGCAAAACAGTTGAAAATTGACTTTTATGAAAAATTATGCAAAAGCAAAAACGCTGACAATTTTTTTTAATCATGATAAAAATCTTAAGATTTTGAAAGAAGCATATGTTAAGATAAGTTAACTTTTGAGGAATGTGGTTTAGCTCTCAAAAATATGTAAATTGAAACTAGCCCACATTCTGATGGATTTACTGTTGAATTCAACAAATTGTTTAGAAACATTTCAGTGGCTTTCTCATTAGTTCTCTAAATGCTGGATATGATGTGCAAAAAAAAATTCATTACAAAATATAGACCAGTTTCATTACTTAATATAGATTACAAGATTCTTCGGTATCAATTGTCTCTAGGGTCGAGAAAGTCCTCCATTTTATTATTAGTGACAGTCAAAGATATTCTTAATTTAATAAGTATAGACAATTTTAAATGATACACAGGACACAGAAGAAATTGTGTTGTACTTACTAAACACCTTTTTATGTACAAGGATCTCTATTAAGTTCTGATCAAACAAAACAAACAACATAAACTATTTACTTTACATGATACTTTGCTCTTATCTTGAAGATATCAGTGAAGTGAAAATAACAATTTGTTTTAAAAGAGGAAACAGTTTCCATGCAATACTCAACAAACGTTCACTTTTTATGGTAAGAGCAAATAATAAATTAATTGTTAAAGATTATGATAAATAGTAAACATGAAACTTGGTCCAGGCAGCTAGGGTGTGCAATTGAAATAAACCAGCTCTTTTGTTTTGACTAAACATTGTACAAAAGACACAAAACTGATTAACTTTACTTTTTTGATTTATACATAGAAATATTGCCACAAACCAGTTTTTGAAAAAAGATTAATTTAAAGAGATAATGATAAATGAACCTTCTATTAGCAGGGAATATAACAAATTGAACACTTATTCTATTGATGATTAAAGCTTTGTCTGCAAAATTAACTTGTATTGATCTTGGTTGATTTCAGTTATGAGCATGACACTGTGCAGATTATTGATCCATTATCTTTGGAATGAATGTTTATCAGGATATAGTAAAATAGGTAAAATTAACATCATAAAATTTGGAAAAAACATGTAGTTAAAATAGGTTGTTGTTTACAATTCATGCACTGCATGATGAACTATTAGGTTATATGTCAGTCACGTGAGTGATATCAGGCCCACATGGTCCTCTTTTTTTTCTACTTGTTCTTTTCTATTCGTTCTTTTTAGGTTACAGGAGCTCTCTGACAAAAGTGGGGGTTGCTGATGGGATTGAGAGGTTACAGATGTCAAGTGATGAGAAATCATTACAAAGCAGATCTCCAAAATTGTCTTTACAGCTTGAAATGGGCAAAGAGAAAAGTTTAATACCAGACTCTGTGCGTAAATTACGAAGTCAGTCCAACCCTGAAAATTCAGAAAGTCAGAAGAAAAGTGCCACTGATATAATATATTCAAGAACCCCAAGCTGTGATGCCACAGTCAAAACTGTGTCATTAGGTTTCAAGCCATCATTAACTGTTGGCCACGAGAAATCTTCTGATAATATGGCGACAGAGAATGCAGAAGTTCAAGGAGGTTCATCACAGGCAGGGTTTGGACAACATGATTCACAAGCACATGCTGAAACACAAGATGAAAGAAAAGTTTGGGAAAGTTTAAACCAGTCACAGGAAGAAGACAGCAGTTACACAAGCCTTTATGAAGAGATTCCTAATGACAAACGCTGGAGTGACATGTCCGTATCCAAAAGGAGGGATCTTGACCAAGATGGAAACATAAAGATGAAAAGTGCTGCTGATCAGTTTGATGAAGAAAACACAGAACTATTTGAACTTGAGAAAGGCCTGATTACACTATCAGTTGGTAAGTCTGTATTTATTAACCCACTGGCTTCTTCTAGAAAATGTTTGGTGGTGTTTAGGTGAAAAAGCAAGTTTTGTATACACATACCACTCATGAAATTAACAGAAAGCCAGCTGGCTTAAAGGCATTTCAAGTTTGGATAAAAGATGATGATTTGACATGGCCACCATTACTAAAAACTTGCAAACTTTAAATGGCTTCTTATAAATTAAATGTCAGAATTGCACGGAAAGCATCCTATCATGAAAGTTCAACTAACATTCAGTTGGGATGTATTAAATAATTTTGGAGTCACCAATGGAACATATCAACACCATGCAGTCCATATAAATGTAGAACACCATGCATCCCTAATTAATGTAGACCACCATGCAGCTCAAATTAATGTAGACAACCATGCATCCCTAATTAATGTAGACAACCATGCATCCTACATAATGCAGACCACCATGCATCTCTAATTAATGCATACCACCATGCATCCCTAATTAATGTAGACAACCATGCATCCCTAATTAATGTAGACAACCATGCATCCCTAATTAATGTAGACAACCATGCATCCCTAATTAATGCAGACCACCATGCATCCCTAATTAATGTAGACAACCATGCATTCCTAATTAATGTAGACAACCATGCATCCTACATAATGCAGACCACCATGCATTTCTAATTAATGCATACCACCATGCAATCCTAATTAATGCATTCCACTATGCAGGCCTAATTAATGTAGACCACCTTGCAGCTCCAATTAATGCAGACCACCATGCAGTCCTAATTAATGCAGACCACTATGCAGGCCTAATTAATATAGACTACCATGCACCATAATTAATGCAGACCACCTTGCAGTCCTAATTAATGTTAACCACCATGCAGTCCTAATTAATGTAGACTTCCCATGCAGTCCTAATTAATTCAGATCACCATACAGCCCTAATTAATGTTGACACCATTCAGCCATAATTAATGTTGACACCATGCAGCCCTAGTTAATGTAGACCACCAAGCAATCATAATTAATGTTGACCACCATGCAGTCGTAATTGATGTAGACTACCATGCAGTCCTAATTAATTCAGATCACCATACAGCCCTAATTAATGTAGACCACCAAGCAATTATAATTGATATTGGTCACCATGCAGTCCTAATTAATCTAGACTACCATGCAGTCCTAATTAATTCAGATCGCCATACAGCCCTAGTTAATGTTGACACCATGCAGCCCTAATTAATGTTGACACCATGCAGCCCTAATTAATGTTGACACCATACAGCCCTAATTAATGTTGACAACATACAGCCCTAATTAATGTTGAATCCATACAGCCCTAATTAATGTTGACACCATACAGCCCTAATTAATGTTGACACCATACAGCCCTAATTAATGTTGAATCCATACAGCCCTAATTAATGTTGACACCATACAGCCCTAATTAATGTTGACACCATGCAGTCTTAATTAATGTAGACCACCATGCAGCACTAAATAATGCAGACCACCAAGCAATCATATTTAATGTTGGTCACCATGCAGTCCTAATTAATGAAGACTACCATGCAGTCCTAATTAATTCAGATCACCATACAGCCCTAATTAATGTTGACACCATGCAGACCTAATTAATGTAGTCCACCATGCAGCCCTAATTAATGTTGACACCATACAGCCCTAATTCATGTTGACACCATGCAGTCTTAATTAATGTAGACCACGTTGCAGCACTAAATAATGCAGACTACCAAGCAATCATAATTAATGTTGACCACCATGCAGTCCTAATTAATGTAGACCACCATGCAGCACTAAATAATGTAGACCACCAGGCAGTCATACTTAATGTTGACCCACATGCAGTCCTAAATAATGTAGACTACCATGCAGTCCTAATTAATTCAGATCACCATACAGCCCTAATTAATGTTGACACCATGCAGTCCTAACTAATGTAGACCACCATGCAGCTCTAATTAATGTTGACACCATGCAGCCCTAATTATTGTAAGCCACCATGCAGTCCTAATTAATGCAGATCATCATGCAGTCCTAATTAATGTAGACCATATTACATACTTTAAATTTACTTTATATTGCAGGGTTTGAATTTTCAATGATTTATTTTAGATGCTATAAATTTTCAAGTATTTGTTGCATTATTGGACTGAAATCATATGCATGTGGTTGATAGTGATATTTATGGTAATGCGAAAACTACTATATGATACATAATGCTAAATAATGAGACAAATGACTAATAATGATTCACTGCTATTGAAGATTTAAAGTAGCTTTTACAAAGTAAATATCATTTTGATTTGATTCTCCACCTTTACTGTTGATGTGTATCGAGCTAGAACTGTGGCCTTACACTGCAAAATCCACCGAAAAACCATACAAATTATGGGATTCCCTTACAAGTTGACAGGTATGCCATTAGTATTGTTTGGGGGATTTCTTATTGGATTATCATCACAGCTGGTAAAGTAAAGAAGGCAGAGATTTAATTTCTATCCATGTACAACAATTATAGAGGACTGTCAGCAACTAAATTACTGAATTACAAAACTAGTTTCAATGAAAGGACAATACCTGAATGTGATTTCTTTATAGAAATTTTGCAGATATTTGCAGTGGTACATGTGGAGTGTGGTCACTTATTTTTGCCCTAGACTTTGATCAAAACAAAGTTGTGGTGCAGGCTGAGTTGAGACTAGACTCTTGATGAACTTGTGAGAATAAATCTTGCTGGTGTTGATATCAAAGACTTTGATCCAATGCTGGTAATCATTGCTGCTTGAAAAGGAAGAATTTCAATGTCTGATTGAAGATCCCCATAGTTGATTGATATTAATGAATGATGAAAGTTGATGTATTAGGTAGCAGGTGACAGAAGTTTACATTTAGTGAAACAAGTTGATATAATTATGTTAATGTTGTGGAAATAAAACATTAATAAAATGCATACAGATCAGCAAGTTTTGCATGATAAACCAAAGCATCATAAATCATAATTTTTCAGAAAAATAAGGCTGGCTTTATAATTAGAAAAAACAATTTTTTTTAAAGGTTAAACATAGAAAATATCTTCTAAGTTAATTGTTGACACTTTTTGTAGTGCATGATGAATAAAATAAAAATTTGCTCTTTGGGGAAATGTTTTCCAGCTTAATTTGCAAAGTTTACTGCTAAAATTAGTGTAAAGTTTAATTGCCTAAACTACTATCAGCATCATCTCCCTTGACATAGCCTTGGTTTGTAGTTATGTGAGACATCATTCCAGGATGTGCTGACTAGCCATTTCTTTCAAAGTGTTGTGAATTAATGTAGAATTTTATTTTTGTGTACGGTCCAAAATAGTGACCAAAATACATATTAAAAAACAGCTGGTTAATCATTTCTTTTTTAATTGCTAATTCAGAAAATAATGAATTGATTTATTGATTATAATGTGTACAAACAATAAATATTCTAAGACCTTTGTTTTCTCATTCTAAATTTTCTTCCAAGCTAATTGCAGGTGATTAATCATTACAGGTCTTACAGACATAGAAAATTCATCTTGATGTGTAATTAATGGAATAATTTGGAGAGAAAGAGATTGAAAAAAAGGCATCCTTAAAACATATCTTTATTTCAACATTTGCTTTTCTGATAAGCTGGAAATAAGACAGAAAATATCAAGTTAAATATGGCAATAAATTATGGAGATAAAGGCAGGCATTTTAAAGGGGATGGGGTCTCCCCATTTTCAACCTTAATGAGAGGAGGGGGTCTCTCCATTTGCCATCATAATGAATTGTACTTTATTTTTGAAGATTTTGTAGCTGTGGTTGTATCCAAGAGAGATATTTGATGTTTTTACTTTCTGTGTGTGACTTGTATAATAAAATGATTAGAAAATGCACCCACAAAACTTTTATTGTGCTACTGCATTGGAATGTGTAGTATTTGTACAATTCTCCCCAATAGTTGTAATCATTTTAAGTTCTCTCTCTCTCTCTCTCTCTCTCTCTCTCTCTCTCTCTCTCTCTCTCTCTCTCTCTCTCTCTCTCTCTCTCTCTCTCTGTGTGACAATATTAACTGTAGGTATAGCATTCATTGCGAAAATGTCATTGGAATTATCCATTTGATTCACCAATTTGTATTTGTCTAGGTCTGTTGAAGCTGCTGTGTGATACCATTGTAATAATGCCAGATGCATTATTGGAGAAGACATTCCATAACTCCATTAAGCCCCAGGTCTTCATAGTGTTAGCTCACCACAGTTCCCCTGAGATTAGGACCTGGATTATCAAGGTAAGGCCAAGTATAAATTGTTCATCCTAGTTGAATTTCGTTGACCCATGCTGACCTGATGGCAGATGCTGAGGGTACACCCACTACCATATATACTCACCTATAAGGTGATACTGATTGCAAACTGCACAGACCCAGATCTGCTCTTGTATATTGCATGAACAGATCTGGTTCTGTGCTGTTTGTCAGTAGTAATAAGTAGAACAAACAAGGTGTAGCAATCAAACAGACTATCTATACTCCTTTGTTGTTAGGAATATGAATGCATGTATCAAGATTACAAAGCTTCGGATTCCAAAAATGGGTTATCATCATTGAAGTTTAGAGGGATATAACATTTTGCCTGTTCATATATGTTTCTTATTCATTCACTTGCCATTTGTTACCATCTCGTTATTTTGTAATATTTTGTTACTCCCTCAGGATCTTAGTGCCTATTTCATATACACTCAAGATAACTTGTATGTATATCATCTAGAGCAAAGTAACTGGACCAAAACAAAATTAGTTATTGTCATCTGATTTGCACACTTGAATGACTTGAATTTTCAGCTTCTATTACACCACTTTTTGTTTATCACTTTCCCAATATTTTTGACCATATTTCATCTACTACACATGAAAAAGTGTCTTCTGGATACATCTCAAAAAATGTACCTCAAATGTGCCAATGCTAAGGTCAGTTTTATCTAGTTTTCACATTTAGTGACTGTTGTTTTTGCGGGTCTTTGCTCATTATACACTTCAATAAATTGGACCCTATTTAACATGTACTCATTATGATCATGTCAAATGTTGTTATGTTTTCATGCCATTATTCTCATTCACAGTCTTTATCCATTTTAAATTTGTATGTATGTCTCCTTTTTGCAACTAACTGATGACTAGTCACCCCTTCTGATAGATCTGACTTGGACAATACATCCCAATTTATAGGAAATATAGAAATGATCTTCTTGCAGCCCTAAAAGGTAAATCCTTCTTGTAGTCGGGTTGACTTATAATAGAGAATATACTGTATGTCATTTTCATCCAGTATTCACACCTGGATGATTTTTTAATTTTTACTTGTTCGTTCATTATACCAAAACTGTGTGGATAAAATGCTCTATAAAAGTAACTCGGAAATACACAAGCCTTCTAATGTGGTCCAGTTTTTTAACTTTAGAAGCATTTGTTGTTCCAGTTCTTGTCTTGTTTTGGGTTGAAAACCATTTGTCAGATCACATCAGGCTATGTATGATGGCCGATATTACTGGTGGTGGAAGAACCTAGGAAAACCCTGATAGGTACCACCAACCTATGTGAAGATACTTCTCACATACCCACATGCTCCATCTGCTTTGTGTACACTGTTGATCTATGTATGCATGCAATATAAACCATTCACATGACTTAGGATCCAATTTTCATGATTATAAAGTCAGAAAGAAGGGACCTGGTTCTTCCCCTTCATCACTGAAATACTGTCTCTGTTCCAAGAAATCTAGGGATTATTCTGATTTTTGGAAAATGCAAGCTTCCATTAATGAGGGGTCTATGAGTTCTGGGATTTGGAAATAATCCATTCCTGCAAGGAATGGACAAGGAATGGAACATTGACATGTCAGCTTCTGCGGTTGAGGGATCCTCAGCACTTCCGATAAAGGGAAGCTATCATCACTCAGCAGTGAACACCAGCTTACTGATCCTGTTAAAGTGCAGTCGTCATCTTGTATGATTAGACTTATTTTTAAATTATGGGGATCTTGTTTGTTGGAGTAGAGTTCCCTGAATTGAGATTTCCCAATAAGGTCTATGTTGTATGACAGGTCATTGTCCATTTGCCAGGTAACAGGCATCATCCATTATTTACCAGTCATTGGGTAATGTGTCAAGTGACAGTTGCCAAGTGGGCACCATTTTGTGTGTCAAATAACTGAGTGTCTGCCACCAGGTACCAGGCATTGGGTCACTAATTAGGGTGATTGGTACCAATGTTTTTCTTTCACCAGATGCTGGGCATTGGGTTTGGACACTGGTCTAGAGAAATGGATCACATCCACCTGCCCCCATGTTTTTATTACCATTCAATCCATACAGGGCAATGACTCCAAGTTTTGATAACCAATTTAGAGCAAGGGTGAAGTCCACTCCCCGTTTCGTGATGTTATACTTCATACCCTATGTGGCTTGTGAACTCCCACCACCTAGTTCAGAGTTGAGTTGTCCATATTTATCCTCCAATGACACAATTGATGAATTTGTTTTAGTTTGTTGGATCAGTGTACCAGGCAGGATGTAAATCATCCCTACCATCTCCAGTCTCAAGAGATGGAAAGGGGCACCATTGTCACCTGCATCTAGAGGTAATTGTTAATATATTTATTCAGAAAGAGGGGAACAATGGGTTAGTCCCATCCCACCATGAGTGGAGACATGACTTCAAAGTCTCATTCATTAGGTCACAGGTCCACAGTCCACTGTTTTATTAATATAGCTGATGCCTCACCAGAAGCATCAGTTTTAGTGTAAAACTCCTTTACTATTGTCTTTTTCACAACAAGATGTCCAGAAGGGGTCAGGGAAGGAAGTCTTTGGATTCCTACAGATTCTGTAAGGAGGGAGGCAGTCATTTCTAAGGAGTCGAACCCTCACCTGACAAGATCCCTCTTTGTAGCTGTATATAGGGAGTGGAATACTCACTGCTAAGACTGAACCTGTTTGCAGAGGTTTGATTGGACCTTATGGATAAATGCATGGGTCCTTTCCATAATTAAAGTGTGTTACCAGTTTTGCTATGGGACCCTTAAACTCTTTTTGGTTCCATGGTATCCCTGTTGGAAGAGATGTACACATCTGAGGAATTTATTACCCAATCTTTCTTGTATAAAAAAGATGAAAAGTTTTCATCTTTCTGCTTTCAACAATTTTCTTCAGGAAGAGAATTTCAAGATGGAGATATTTGCCTTGGTCAGAAATACCAATATGCCAAATATCTAGGTATTAGTCTCCATAGATTTCTGTATTTTCTGATTCCATGGGATATTACAGAGATTTTGGTTGACTGCATGTCTACACCTTTCACTTCAGAATAATTCTTTAGGTTCTTCACAGGATCAGGATTGCCAAGTTATGGCTAATTGTCATCGCTCCTCATTTATCCCAGTGAGCCTGTTTCAGTGATCTTCTTGAGTCTTTGAATTGGTCTATCTTCTTTGCCAGTCATGGATTCTGGCCAAGTCAATCAGCTACCTTCATTAGGTCCCATTTCTGTTGTAATACTCAGTCTGAGTCATTCCTGTGCTGCAGGTGATCGTTATAGACTACTGGTACTTTACCGTATTAGAGGAGCCCCAAGTGGTCGAGTGTTCTAAAGCGCTATCCGATACGAATCACTGCCATCTCACCTCTGTCTGCATGGGTTTGAATCTTGATTCAGCCAATGTGAGTATGTAAGCAAGTTTGCCAGTAGCTTCTCTTGGGTCATGGTTCTTTCAGGGGTGTTTACCGAGTTATTCCTCCACCAATAATACTGGCTGCCATGTATGGCCTATCGTATGTTGAAAAATGGCATTAAACACTACAGTAACAACAACAACAACAACAACCCTATTAGAACTTTATTTTTCTGTCTAAAACATAAGAGTAAAGAAAGGGTCAGAACCATTTTTTCTTCGTTCTTAAAGGTATCTCTGACATTTCAGTAGCCATATGGATTGTTCAGTCTAATTTCTCACTGGGAGAGATCTTTATTTCATGATGTTCAAAGTCCATAAAGCTGTTGCTGCTTCATGAGCCTTATTAAATCATTCTTCTTTGGACAGCTGTCGTGAAAGCTGCATTCTGGCAATCTCAATCCAACCTTTTTATCTTTATTTGGTGCTAAACCAAACCAAGACATTTACATTTTAGGCCTAAATGTGTCAGCCCAACAAATTGTCAAAAAAATCCTCCAACCTGTGATATAGCATCCTATTGATGGCAATCACAAGTTAGACCATCACCCTCCCAATAGGCTGGCAAATTCAGCAGTACAATAACAGTAGGTATTGGTGGAGGGGTAATGTTAATTTTGACCATGTAATGTTTACCTGCTATTATTGCCCACCACCCTCCCTGCTCAGGTGCCCTTTCTGTCTAAGTCCATTCTAAAAAAGACAGTATTCCATAACACCTGAAGTTGACTGAGTTATTATTATGGGATCATGTTTTATTAGCTTGACCTCCAGTTGCTAATTGGAATAATCGCCATGAACTGGGGACTACCATACAGAAATATGTAGCTATGATGGCAGGTATGTAGTTCATAATATGAAGTTAGTTTCACACATACAAAACCTACACTTTCATTGGTATTGATGATATGTCATTGAGTTGTTTATTGACATTCATAACTGCTTCCACATTACACAAGTTAAGTAGTATACTTTTAAGGGACTCGAAGGATCACTTTATGGTAAATTGAAATGTAATGTATATTATGGAAAATTTATGGAACTGATATTGTATATTTTCTTTCTGATATATCAGGTTCTGGCGAAGTATCTTGAACACTGTAATGCAGGATATGTGGAATCGTTCCTAAAAATGGATGGCTTCCAGCTGTTGTCTGCTCAACTGTTCCAATATCCCACCTACCAGGAGCAGTTTGAGGCAGCTCTCTCAATAGTCCTGGCAAGGAATTTCAGCTTTGATGATGGGTATTTATGAGGCTTTACCTTTTGTCTTGTCTGCATTCAAAGTTGGCAACACACCTGTTATCCTTGTATACTATATATAGTAGTCCTGGTGTCAAATTGTCCATCCTTCCACCAGTCCATCAATTAAAATCTTGTAAAAGCAACTAGTCTTTCAGTTTTAGCTCTACTGGTCATAGATGACAACTTGAGGAAATGAGATGGTCTGCAACTTGCAGTCTGTCTCTTACCACAGGTTTGTTATCTCTTTATCTCCTAAACTACTTGGAGGGATACCATTAACATGTATACACACATTCATCACAAGGTCTAATTGATCTTAAATAAAAATGGTGCTACTTGTACTTCCAATATGGCTGTCATAGTGGCCATCTTAAACATTTTGTTAATGATGCTCACCTTGAATGGATGGTCTTATAAAAATGCTTTTTTCTTTAAAGACTTGTTATTTTCTCTAGTTGTTCCTGAATGAAAATAATGTTGATCTTTCACTCAGTATGGCTTGAAAATGTTGCTGTAGTTACACTGCTTGAATGGATGGTGATATAAATTTTCAGCAACAGACTTCTTTTAATGTCTAGTTTTTCTTACATTATAATTGTGCTGACATTACATCCAACATGGCCACCATTGCAGCTGTCTTGAAAATCTTGTTATCAATACTGAGTCTCCTTCTGAACAGAAAGGCATGTTGAGATGAAGTTCTGCACTAAAGTCTTCTTATGATGTTGGTCCAAATTAAAAACTGCCGATATGACTTACAACATTGCAGTTATCCTGCAGATATTATCATTACTCCTGAATGGAAAGTCATGGGGTTTCGAAATGAAAATGATGCTGATGCATGGTGTTTCAGGGAATCTTTATTTAGTAAGTCAGATATAGGTGGGGACATTATAGCATGGTATAAAGGTGAGATTATGTTTCAGGGAATCCTTATCAAGTCAGATAAAGTGGGGACATCTTAGCATGGTATAAAGGCGAGACTGTTTCTAGGAATCCTTATTAAGTCAGATATAGGTGGGGACACCATAGCATGGTATAAAGGTGAGACTGTGTTTTAGAGAATCCTTATTAAGTCAGATGTAGATGGGGACACCATAGCATGGATAAAGGTGAGACTATGTTTTAGACAATCCTTATTAAGTCAGATAAAGTGGGGACATCATATCTTAGTATAACAATGAGACTATGTTTCGAGGAATCCTTATTAAGTTAGATATTGGTGAGGACACCATAGCATGGTATAAAGGTGAGACTATGTTTAGAAATCCTTATTAAGTCAGATAAAGTGGGGACATCATAGCATAGTATAAAGATGAGACTATGTTTCGGGGAATCCTTATTAATTCAGATATAGGTGGGGACACCATAGCATTGTATAAAGGTGAGACTGTCTCATGGAATCCTTATTAAGTCAGATATAGGTGAGGACACCATAGCATAGTATAAAGGTGAAAATTAGGTTACAGGGAAACATTACCTTTTTAAGTCAGTTTTTGGGTTACACCATAATATGGTATAAAGGTGAGACTGTTTCAGAGAATCACAGGGATGGACAGAGTTGCTGCATGCTAAATAAATATGACTTGGTGGAAATCTAATTTACTGTTCAGATAATTCTAGTCAAAGCTGGAATAAGGACACAATTCTCACAGATGAAGTGATGATGTCAGTAGCGAAATGAAGTTGTCCATTGGGAAATGGTCAGTAGTGAAAAGAAGTTGTCCATTGGGAAATGAAAATATGTCCTTGGTTCTGTTTTAAATCAACAGTAGAAGATATTGCAATGACAAGCAATTACTCACATCAATTGTTCTTCTTTGTCAAAGATATAAATAACAGTAGAAGGGTGGATTAAAGAATAATGATAGATTTTCAGTAAAAATTGTATCAGATAAGTGCCATTAAAAAAACATTTTTTATTCTCACCAATAAAAATAATAGTAGGGTGAATCAAAAGAACAACAGTAGATAGAATCTCACTTAACAGAACTATAACCCTTTCAAAATGAGGTGTTTGAAGGCCTTTATGAATGATGATAAATGATTATTTGTTAATCTTCTGCTTCTTTATTCAATACCTCAAATAAATACGCAGTGTTAGGATGGTTTATACTTAGTCATTACTATATCTAAATTGTACATCAGTATTTTTTTTGAGGCCATTCAAAACATGAACATCTCAAGACTGTTTGAAATATGAATTTTCTTCTTGATTTAATTATAAAACAATGCAAAGTTTTAAAAAATGTTAAAACAATGTTTTAATTGTATATTATTGTAATCTCTCAGTCTTTGTCATACAACAGTTTGACAATAATATTTGTCTTTTCTCAGAGAGAAATTGTCTCATTGCAACTTTTTGTATGTCCCCAGTTCTCCTAGATAGATATTGAAGTTTTGTAACAATAATATGTTTTCTAAAAAAAAAATGTTTCAGATCATATTAAGGATGATGTTACTTGAGACTTGGCTGGCTGTTGTCTCCTTTCTTAAAATGTTGCAATAACTTTGTGCATCATAACTTTTGTATCATCTGCTAACCGATGATGAATTGGATAAGAAAGAAAAAGTACAAAAAGAATGTAAAATTCCATGCATCTTTGTTGAATAATGCAGATTACAGTGTGCCCATTACTTTTCTCTTCAGCTGTTTGAGGTAAGCAATGATAATGGAAATGGGAGTATATGTAAAGAAAAATAATATTTGAAAGAGTAGAGGGACAAACGCAAAGGAGGGTTGATCCATTGACTACAAATATTATACTAGTTTATGAGGAAATGCTTCATTTTCATTTCTCGCCATTTTTTAGGCTCTGTTTGATGGAAGCTGATGATGACCCATCATTCGTTCAACAATCAGCCATACATCTGGTATTGGCATTGCTTGGAAACAGCACTGGTGATCTTGCCCTTTGTCATAATGCATTGAATGTCTGCACTCAGGTATGAATTGACAGATTTTTTCATTTTGTCTCCTGTGATACAATACATTAGAGGATATATATACACGCCTTCATATGTCATCATGATATAGTTATTTTTTTATTTTATTTGTTTGTTTGGGAAAAGTTTTGTCTGTCTATTGTTAATGAATATTCGACCTTGGTATCATGTTTCAGTTGCTACTGCAAATATTGTCAATGTTTATGATGCATTTAGTTGTAAGGATATATGGACACAACTTCATATGTCATCATGATATAGTTATTTTTTTTTAATTTAAATTTTTTGTTTGGGGAAATTTTTGGTTTGCCTATTGTTAGCAAATATTAGACCTTGGCACTATGTGTCAGTTGCTGCTGCAAATAGTGTCATCATTTGTGATATCTCTCACAAGTACCATATCTTTCATTTATAAGCTGAGTTCATATGCAGACCACACAGACCCTGATAGGCCATCACATAATGTGCCATCAAATCTGTGTCTGTGCAGAGTAATCATTAAAACAAACAACATCACCCCAGATTTGTTGGCACAACATGCTTTGGAAGATAACTATATTAATTTTGTTGTTTGCATTTTGACTTGACTTATAAGCAGCTATACATAGCATAATGAAGCATCAGTAAACCTTTTAGCTATTTAATGCCTGCCGTAATGTAGAAGATCTATGATGCTGTCTGTCCATCTGTCTGTTAACTTTTTTCTTCCACACACTGTTTCAGCTTCTCCAATATCTACCATTACAAAAATTTTTAAATAGATTTCTTTGATTATAACATTTTTTAGTAGCTTGCATTTTTGGGCAAGGAAGAAACCTATTGATTCTGAATTCCAAAGGTAAAGCAAAGTGCTTGGTCCTCGGGACTGTAGGATGAAAACTGTTTCCACACAATAACTTAACTTATATAACATATATCTTGACCACAGTATGTGACTGGCTTGTAGTTGAGAGAAGAAAGATGACCAGTCATTTAGGGTGAAAAGTTCCGATGTCAAGTGACTCTAAAAAACACATCGTATGGTTTCGGCACAAGATATACTTAGTTCTTTATAACCTACTTTGAAAAAGTTTGTGGCTGGCTTATATTTAAGGCATGGAAGAGACCCAGTTATGTTGGCTTTGGTAAGTGAAAAGCAAAAGATACAGGGACAGAAATAAAGAAAAATTAATTCCATGAAGCTATTTAAGTTTTGAATTATATGCTTTTCTCAGTTTTGTTGAGGTTTGCAGGTGAGCCATGGAATACATATATTGATTTCAAGCAAGAAAGGCACCTTTGATTTTGGGGCCAGTAGATCAAAGATCAAGGCCAGTGAAACTGAAAAAAAGAAAAATTTGTTTACTCAAAATAACTTCTGGTCCATTCCCTTTACTTTGACTCGAAAATGTTGTAGTGGCATGTCTTTAAAACAAGAAAGACGGTTTTGTTTTTCAGTTAAAACGGTCAAGAATCCAAGAGGGTTCTGTATAAGAGAAGTCTAATAATGCTGTTTACCACATATCAAGTAAATAATGTACCACATATCAAGTAAATAATGTACCACATATCAAGTATATAATTTACCACATATCAAGTAAATAATGTACCACATATCAAGTAAATAATGTACCAGAAATCAAGTAAATAATGTACCACATATCAAGTATATAATGTACCACATATCAAGTATATAATTTACCATTTATGGTACACTTGTTTTGTATCACTTTCCATGTCCACCCACCTTTGACACCCAGGGCAGGGTGAGTGTTATTTTAAAAGCTTTGATAGGTTTTTCATTGAGGTTTTTTTGTGTTTCTTTAAGCCCCATATACTGTTAGGAATTATTGTTGAACTGAGACTTTATTATTTACAATAGCTCATTCATGTGGAGCATGTTGCTTGCTGTTACGTATGAGCAGACATAACACTGAAACGTGTATGCATTTAGTAAAACCTGTTATGAGAGACAACCTTTTCTGCCAACAAAAAGCAGTCTCTCAAGACAGGTGGGCTCTAATAAGAGGTGTGTGAAAATGGACTGGTTTTCAGGGTCAAAAGTTAGCATTGATGATGAAGAAAAAATAGCCATACTCACTACATGTATCGTATCCTTTGCATGCATTCCTCTCAAAATAACTTTATATAATAAAGATATACATGTATCAAAAACAGCACAGTTAACTATGAACTTGTGTTTTACCGATGTTTAAGCTAGCTGCTAATTTGCGAGCAGTCTCCCCTTTTTCACTTCTTTCAATTACATTAATTCTTTCTTCCAGTGTTAGAATTGTTCTTTTTTGTCATGAGAGGGTTCTGCTATTATTAATGTTGACGTAATAATGATGTACTCAACCCTACACTAAAGCCCTTTCAAAAGATTCCTCACTTGGACATTAGGACTACCGGCGATGTGTTGGTTTTCACAAAGATAAATAAAAAATACAAACCTCTAAATTGACTGCTTATGTCTATCATTACTCCCTTTGATGACAAAAATGGTTAATCTTACTGGCTATTCACATGACTTCAGCACTACAATAGTGGCTAGTAACATGTTCTTTAGTCTGGTTTACTGCAGTTTACAAATTACATCATACACTGGACTTGTAAGTTTCACAAAACTGGTAGCTTGCCAATTTTTTTAATAATTAGAACAATCTTTACGATTTATGCGGTCGTTGTCACAAAGGATTAAATGATGGTTATTGGCGTTTATCTCGCTATATGGTTCTTCAACTGTATTGTTATTTAATGTGCGCTTTGCTTGCATACTAGACGTTTCCTGAGCTCTTGTTGTTTACAATGGATTAAGTCAAGGTCAGTGGTATTGAATTGTTTTTTGGGGGGTTTTTTTTGCGATGCGGTCATTCATAGCAGTGTCAAAATGCATATTTTGCCAAGACTTTGTGGTCGCTGGTCACGTTCAGCAGGTAGTAGCTCATAGTATAGCAGCTATATAATAAAATCGATCTGTGCAATATGATTGTGGTAAAAAATGACAGGTGATTGCTCATAGCAGATGTCGCTCATGACAGGTTTTACTGTATTGTGAAAACATTGTTTTCATCAGCTCATGCTCATCTTCATCATCACTTTAATGTTGCATTAGATAACCAAAACCATTGATGATCCTTCATTTTGTTGTAATTCAAACTTTTATCGTTATCAGTGTGTGTGTGTGTGTGTGTGTGTGTGTGTGTGTGTGTGTGTGTGTGTGTGTGTGTGTGTGTGTGTTAAAAGCTTTTATGATCATTGAAATTCAGACTTTGTGTCATTATTAATCTTTCAAAGGGTGAAACAAATTCAAATATTCAAATAAGGTAGCAAAGCCATAAAACACTTATTTGCTGCTTGCTATATTTAAAGTGTATTTGGAATACTGCTGTTCTCCCTGTTTCTTTCTGTTGTTTCTTCTGAATTAGCAGGTACAGTGCAAAAATGAGTCAGCTAGTTAAATCAAGGTTCTTGTTGTCATTGTTGTTAATATATACCTATATAATATTCTCTCTTCCAGCTGTTTGAAAACTCCATTGTGCTGGCGGGTGCAATGATGGACGCTGGGCTGATGGAAGTCTTGTCCAACATGATCATCAAAGTTTTGGAGAAAGAATCCTGGTACACAATTTTTATCCATTACTGTCTGTTAGATCAAAGGAATTTTGAAATCCAAACAGATTATTTTGATATTTCTCAAGTACATGACTTTATTTGCTATTAAAGGTAATACATGACTTTATTTGCAATTAAAGCAAGTACATAACTTTATTTTCTATTAAAGCAAGTAAATGACTTTATTTGCTATTGAAGCAAGTCTATGACTTTATTTGCTATTAAAGCAAGTAAATGACTTTATTTGCTATTGAAGCAAGTCTATGGCTTTATTTGCAATAAAAGGTAGTACATGACTTTATTTGCAATTAAAGCAAGTAAATGACTATTTGCTATTAATCAAGTCTATGACTTTATTTGCTGTTAAAGCAAGTACATGAATTTATTTGCTACTAAAGGTAGTACATTATTTGCTTTTAAAGCAAGTCAATGACTTTATTCGTTATTAAGCAAGTCTATGACTTAATTTACTATTAAAGCAAGTATATGACTTATTTGCTATATAAGCAAGTATGTGACTTTTTTGCAATTAAAGTAAGTATATGACTTTATTTGCTATTAAAGCAAGTATATGACTTTATTTGCTATTAAAGCAAGTCTGACATTTTTTGCTATTAAAGCAAGTATATGACTTTATTTGCTATTAAAGAAAGTACATGACTTTATTTGCTATTAAAGCAAGTATATGACTTTATTTGCTATTAAAGCAAGTATATGACTTTATTTGCTATTAAAGCAAGTCTGACATTTTTTGCTATTAAAGCAAGTATATGACTTTATTTGCTATTAAAGCAAGTATATGACTTTATTTGCTATTAAAGAAAGTACATGACTTTATTTGCTATTAAAGAAAGTACATGACTTTATTTGCTATTAAAGCAAGTACATGACTTTATTTACTATTAAAGCAAGTACATGACTATTTACTATTAAAGCAAGTACATGACTTTATTTACTACTAAAGCAAGTCAATGACTTTATTTGCTATTAAAGAAAATACATGACTTTATTTACTATTAAAGCAAGTACATGACTTTATTTACTATTAAAGCAAGTACATGACTTTATTTGCTAATAAAGCAAGTTAATAACTTTATTTGCTGTTAAAGCAAGTAAATGACTTTTTTTGCTAATAAAGCAAGTCAATGACTTTATTTGCTATTAAAGCAAGCATGTGACTTTTTTTTCCATTAAAGCAAGTAAATGACTTTATTTGCTGTTGATACATGCCCAAAAGTGGCTAATCTGACTTTTGTTCCAACTTATTTTTGGTCCTACTGCTTGTAGCAGGGACATCTTCATTTGGTCCTGTTTGTTCATTCTGAGAAGCTTTTAAACAAAATTTCACAAAAACCACTAGGCATGGACAAATTTGTCTAGCATATTTGTACTCTACTGTAGTTGACCTGATTAGATTTTTAATAGATTGCAGAAATTTTACCATCTTTTACTTATTTTGTTTTTACTAAAACCATGTTAGATTGAAGTTGACAGATGACATTTGGTGAGGATATTTCTGCTTATACACATGTGATCTGGTTAGGTTTTCATGGCATTATTGTAACAGTTATTTTCCCCACATTTTACAAGTTTGAATATTATTTACATGAGGTTAGACAAGTTTGTAATCATATTTTGGTGACCTGACAAGATTTTCATGGCATTACAGTGATATTTCAAATTATTAAAATTTCTTTTAACATTACAGTCTCAAGTAGGGGTATAATCTTTTACCAACACAAAATCTAGTACAAGTATAAATTGTTATTGCTTAACCCTTTAACTCATGCAAGTGCCTTTGGAAACCTCTACTCCATTCTCATGCAAGAGCTTTTTGATGCCTTATCTCAATTCGCATAGAGGCGCCTTTCGATGCCTCTACACCATTCTTATGGAAACACCTTTAGATACCCACTGTAAACATAAGCCATTTTGAGTGAGTTTTCATAGCGCCACTTTATGGGAAAACCCCCTATTAGATATTAGATTCATTGGTGTAAATGACAATTATGTCAGATCATGTGGTAACTGTTTAAGATCTGGTTGAAATCTGCTATTTAAAGTAACAGGGTCATATTTTTCCACTCATGAAAATGGAGGCCATGGATTACATTCAGTACTTGAGTTTTCATGATTAGAATCACAACTATGAAAGCTTCAATAACTTAAGTAAAGACCCTGATATTGATGTAGGCAGAAATTAGTTTTTATAAATTATCAAATTCATCTGATTTAGTAATATAATTACAGACGAAGAACTTTTAAATTTAGAGTTTGAGAAATGGCAGCGATGATTAGTCACGCAGCTTCACTGACTTGACGGTGTATGAGTTCTTTCAAGATTCTAAAGCACAAACAAAATTCTCCTTAAAAAAACATCACACAGCTATAAAGATTGCATTCTACTCTTAAATCTTTCCCAACATAATTTAACTGTATCAAGAATTTAAAAAGGTTCAAATTGATGTTAAACGTCACATTTACTACACTGCTTAACAGTTAATAGGCAGGCCTATGTGTATGGAGTCAAATAGGTAACAGTTGTTCTATTTATAGCAAAGTGCACTGGGTAACTTTGCTACATGTATATCGAAGAGCTAAAAGCCATACACGCTATGAGGTAAACGGTTAACACATCAGTACTTTGTTACTTTTGTCTCACCTTCAAACCACAGTCGAGACAGATGTGTTTCCATTGTTGTTGGAAAAATTCAGTTTTCCATGTAGCTCAGTTTCTGACAGTGATGCTTGTACAGCCATGGAACTGGATGTTTGTATCTGTACTGCTTATGCTATTCAAAAGGAGAGCACAATGACCTACTTACTGTACATGCTGTTGTGATTTTGACACATGTTTTCTTGTATGCCTGGACATAGCAGGTGAGACATAGGTTTATCTTTTCCTGGGTTAAAAGAGAGCCAGGCTTAGGTACAGTATATAACTATTTTGGTGGTAATGGTATTGTCATCAGTATTTTGACCTTGGTTGTGGCATTGTTATTAGTGTTAAGATTAGGGATGGATGGGTAGGGAACCTGTCAGGGAACTACCCAGCTTGGTGGATGTCTTCTAGTTGGGTTTCCCCATTCTTATTTTGTCTGTGTCACACCTTTCTCTTTTATCCCCATTTTTGTGAACCATAAAATGCTTTTGTGGTTTTGTTTTTTAATCTTATTACTAACACTCAGAAAAATGGGGGTGAAGGGTGGAGAACCCAACTCAGCAAGGTCATATTTTTATCTTAAAACCTGGCTGTACTGGGTATTCCTGGAGAGTGCAAACCCAGCCAGGTCTGGGCAGCTGGGTAAGGTACCTGTCCCTCCCTAGCTAAGATTTGAGTTAATCTGAAAGTTCAGTCAAGGCATGAAATAGTAGCACTCTCGAAAGCAAGGAACCTTTGGTTCAATGATTTTGATGCTGCAGGTTCCACATGGCTTATTTCTAATGGCATTTATAGTAAATATCATGAGTGTGCACATATTGATGACAGTTTAGTTTTTAACAAGTGTTGTAATTCTCAAGTTCAGTTTTGTTTGAAGCCAAATGAATGGGTTGAATTTCACCAGCAAACTCAAGTTCAGACTTAAATAAATCATGCAATCTGATGTGCTGAAATTTAAGGCTGACTTGAAGTTGATATTGTGAAACAAGACTACCCCATATCCCAATGCATGAAATTGTGGATACAAGAGTACCCCATTCCCAAACCATGAATTTGTGGAAACAGTAGTACCAATATCCCAAACCATGAATTTGTGGAAATAATAGTACCCATATCCCAAACCATGAAATAATAGTACCCATATCCGAAACTATGAAATAATAGTACCTATAACCCAAACCATGAAATAATAGTAACCATATCCCAAACCATGAAATAATAGTACCCATATCCCAAACCATGAAATAATAGTACCCATTCCCAAACAATGGATTTGTGGAAACATTAGTACCCATCCCCAAACCATTCATTTATGAAATAATAGTACCCATATCCCAAACCATTAAACAATAGTACCCATTCCCAAACCATTAAACAATAGTACCCATTCCCAAACCATTAAACAATAGTGCCCATATCCCAAACCATTAAACAATAGTACCCATTCCCAAACCATTAAACAATAGTACCCATTCCCAAACCATTAAACAATAGTACCCATTCCCAAACCATAAAACAATAGTACCCATTCCCAAACCATTAAACAATAGTACCCATTCCCAAACCATTAAACAATAGTATCCATTCCCAAACCATTCATTTATGAAATAATGGTACTCATATCACAAATCATTAAACAATAGTACCCATTCCCAAACCATTCATTTATGAAATAATAGTACCCATATCCCAAACCATTAAACAATAGTACCCATATCCCAAACCATTGAACAATAGTACCCATTCCCAAACCATTAAACAATAGTACCCATTCCCAAACCATTAAACAATAGTACCCATTCCCAAACCATTAAACAATAGTACCCATTCCCAAACCATTAAACAATAGTATCCATTCCCAAACCATTCATTTATGAAATAATGGTACTCATATCCCAATCCATGAATTTTAGATCCAAATGAATTGGCAGTATTTATTAGTGCTGTAAAATCCAAGGCATGAAGCATGATATTTATGAATTTTGTTTTGCCAATAGTGTTCAGTACATGAAATTTAGTTGTATCATTAGTAATTGATGTTTGTATATTTGTGTAGTCCAGGAGATGTGGAAGGATTTGATGAGAGTGAGATGCTCCTGAATGACATCAAGTGTTTTCTGTGCACAATGGCTGTATGGGAATTCAGGTAAAGGCAGTCTGTGTTCCCTTTGCTCATGTCAAAAGATGTATTGTTCATTGTTTTGTGGTATGATTGTTTGTTTGTATTTTAGATTCCTCCATTGGTATTTGAAGCATCTCATTCATGCTAGTTGTTAGATTTTGTGGATTGATGAATGAAGAGTTCATGGCAAACAAAATTTTATAACAGACAAGGATCACTAACAATTATTGTAATAAAAGTTGTGTTTAAAATCTGCTTGTTAGCAGTTAACTGTAGATGATGTTAATCTTGTTGCATGCCATTAATTTCCACAACTATTTCATCTCCAGAAAACTTTGTAGGTAATGCTTGATATTTTTATGATCATTTCACACTAGTTTGTTTAAAATATATATTCAAATGTTCAAATGGTGCAGTTTTATTAATAATATTTGAACAGACACTTTAATCACTTTGTAAGAGTTACAGTGATTCATTCTGGCCTTTATTCCATGGCCTAATACCATGCTTGGGTACATTGCAGTAACCATGGAAACAGAAAGCAAACTGTTGAAGCAAGTACTTGGTTACTATTGTATGAAACTCAAAGAGTCTGACCTAAGATATAAGAATTGCTGCAGGCCCAAGTACCATCAAAAAAGATAGTTTACATACATAATTTTAAACTTTATTTATTTAATCATATTTTTTTATCAGGGAACAAGTAAATGGAATTTCATTAAATGGTTTCTAAACTAAGTTCATCCAGAGGGACTTGTACTGAGATCTAACCTGATCCCAAAGTCATGAACAGTATGGACCAGATCTGGCTTGATCCCAAAGTCATGAACAAACAGTATGGACAAAATCTGGCTTGACCCCAAAGTCATGAACAGTATGGACAAAATCTGGCTTGACCCCAAAGTCATGAACAGTATGGACAAAATCTGGCTTGACCCCAAAGTCATGAACAGTATGGACAAAATCTGGCTTGACCCCAAAGTCATGAACAGTATTGACAAAATCTGGCTTGACCCCAAAGTCATGAACAGTATTGACAAAATCTGGCTTAACTCCAAAGTCATGAACAATATTGACAAAATCTGGCTTAACTCCAAAGTCATGAACAAACAGTATTGACAAAATCTGGCTTAACTCCAAAGTCATGAACAAACAGTATTGACAAAATCTGGCTTAACTCCAAAGTCATGAACAAACAGTATTGACAAAATCTGGCTTGACTCCAAAGTCATGAACAAACAGTATGGACAAAATCTGGCTTGACCCCAAAGTCATGAACATTATTGACAAAATCTGGCTTAACTCCAAAGTCATGAACAATATTGACAAAATCTGGCTTAACTCCAAAGTCATGAACAAACAGTATGGACAAAATCTGGCTTGACCCCAAAGTCATGAACATTATTGACAAAATCTGGCTTGACCCCAAAGTCATGAACATTATTGACAAAATCTGGCTTGACCCCAAAGTCATGAACATTATTGACAAAATCTGGCTTAACTCCAAAGTCATGAACAAACAGTATTGACAAAATCTGGCTTAACTCCAAAGTCATGAACAAACAGTATTGACAAAATCTGGCTTAACTCCAAAGTCATGAAAAAACAGTATGGATCAGATCTGGCTTAACTCCAAAGTCATGAACAAACAGTATTGACAAAATATGGCTAAATTCCAAAGTCATCTGGCTTAACTCCAAAGTCATGAACAGTATTGACAAAATCTGGCTTAACTCCAAAGTCATGAACAGTATTGACAAAATCTGGCTTTACTCCAAAGTCATGAACAGTATTGACAAAATCTGGCTTAACTCCAAAGTCATCTGGCTTAACTCCAAAGTCATGAACAGTATTGACAAAATCTGGCTTAACTCCAAAGTCATGAACAGTATTGACAAAATCTGGCTTTACTCCGAAGTCATGAACAGTATTGACAAAATCTGGCTTAACTCCAAAGTCATGAACAGTATGGACCCAGATCTGACCTGACGCTCCAGTCATGAACAGCGTATACCATATATATTCGCTTAAAAGTCAATTTAATTATAAGTCAAGCCCCGCATTAGGGCAGCAAAATGAGACCTTATCTTTTACCCTAAGTCCAGGTGCTATTTGAAAGATATTTCCATCTTGAAGGGGTGACATATGGTCAGTGAGCTGGAGTCCTACTTGGGGAAAAATAAACAAGTTAAACTGGATAGATGGATAGACAAGTGGATAGGACAAATAAAGACAAAATCAATATAGAACAAATACATTTGTATTATTAAGTTGAAAAATACAAATAAATTTGCTTGTCTTTATCAAATAAAATCTATAATTATTATTATTTCGAGTCCATTTATGTAAATGCATTAAATCAAGAAAACGTTACTGTGATGTGTAAGAATAACTATTTTCAGTGCCAGCGGTCCAGAACACTACCAACAGTTTGAGGATATTCTGAACCTACTTAAGGAGTTAGAAACCAGGGAAGACAATCGTAAAGGTATGTATGTGTTGTCATGGAGATTCACTCTGTTCCTTGGAGCACCCGCAATTACTGACTCAGAGGTAGAGAGGTCAGCCTGCCACTTACATCCTTGATCCTGTATACAAGTCATATGAGATTTTTATTTTACAATTCACCTCTTATCCCTGCATGAGGGGAGATTAGATGGGAGCCCACCATACTATGATGACGGATGACAAAATACTCTGAGGAAACCACCATGTCATCACATAAAGGTAGACCCTTCAGGTCATATCCTCTGTGCTGTTATTCAGCACTTATAATTTACAATCAGTTGAGGTAATTGTTTTGACAGTTATAAATTAGAATATTGCAGGATAAATTGCATAGTCATTTTTTAGTGTTGCTGACATCGTAGAGTACTGAGAATAAATAAGTTGTGATGAACATTGAGCCATTAGCACATTTTAGTAATCCCTTGTCATTGAAAGACTTGGTCATGGTGCTGATCAGAATGTAGAGGCCATCTAGAAACATTTGTTACTGTTATTTAGTAGATGGACAATAGTCTTGAATTAAAAAAAAATTGATGCCCATCTTGACCATTTTCAGGCTAGTCCACCTGAATAAATGAATACATACAATAACTAGATGATCTTAAAGACCTACCAACACCTACTACTTGACCATATGACTTATGGAACTGACCCTTAAATTACAGTCTTGCAGAATGATAGCAACACTTATGGAAATTGAAGTAAAATCACAATAATGGCTTATCCATGTTTGATTTGGATCTGGGTTTCATATTAGAAATAGTGGAGTTTGTAAGGGACCAGACTAACTTTACAAGTCTAATACCTCAGACACTTTAAATTGCACATATTTTTTCTTCATCGAAAATGTCTGCATGATCAAGCTGTTGTTTTATAAAATTTTCTAAACATTACATCCAACAAATAATACCTGTTCCAGATGTATGTGTATGTGTGTTTGTGTGTGTGATTATGATTTTTAATGTAGCTTTTTAAAAAATTAGTCGTATTGCTATGATGTCTGCAGTGTGGCAGTTTATAGTGATGTCTAACACTGGGACATCATGGTGTAGACATGTAGCATGATATCCCACCCAGTAACATTATGCTGATGCCAGGCCGACCAGTCCTGACACTAACCTCTTAATGCTGAGTGCTAAGTAAGGCAGCTGTTTGTACCATTTTTGTAAGTCTTTGGTATGACTTGGCCAGGGATTGAACCCTTGACTTCCTGCATCTGTCCGAGGCATGTTCAACATGAAAGGGACAGTAAACCTCTTACAGAGTTTAAATAGCACATAAGAACAAAAAGAAATATTCAGATTCTTGGTGGCAAAATGCAGGTAGGGAAACAACTGTGTTTATTGGACATCATTGTTAATTTGTGCCTTTCTCATGGGAGATAACTCTCATCTCCATGTGAAATTGAAAGAAGAAAAAAAATCCTAAATGGATTATGTCAGGTTGAGTGATAACAAGAATTAAACTATTAAACTCCATATGAGTTTAGAATTGCAGCCTGTGAACCTGTACTGGAGGTAATTAAGATGGTGATGTTCTGAGCTACTTTACAAACTTTTTAGTTGAGCATTATGTTTAACATTGCTGCATTAGTCTTCAACCACACTTCTCTACTTTTTAAATGCATGTTTTCCTACTTGACAATACATATTTTGTTACCCCTTACTGAAAATTTGTCTAGCTTATTGAAAAAATATTGACTGCTTTATTGAAAAGGTCTTTTGAGGGTTTGCAAGTCTTTAGATGGCGTTGATTTGACTTTCAGCATTGCTGCTGTCTTAATAGCCTTGTTATGCTCAGATCTATATCTGATTTTAATAAAGGACTTTTTTGATGTCTAGTTAATATAAATGAACATGATGCTGATCTGGCATCCCATGTAACACAATGGCAGCCACTTTGAAAGTCATCGTTCCTATTCCTCATGGTATAGCCTAATTAACACAATGACAGCCACTTTGAAAGTCTTCGTTCCTATTCTTTGTGGTATTGTCATATGAACACATTGGTAGCCACTTTGAAAGTCATCGTTCCTATTCTTCATGATATAGTCATATTAACACAATGGTAGCCACTTTGAAAGTCATTGTTCCTATTCTTCATGGTATGGTCATATTAACACAATGGTAGCCACTTTGAAAGTCATCGTTCCTATTCTTCATGGTATAGTCATATGAACACATTGGTAGCCACTTTGAAAGTCATTGTTCCTATTCTTCATGATATAGTCATATTAACACAATGGTAGCCACTTTGAAAGTCATTGTTCCTATTCTTCATGGTATGGTCATATTAACACAATGGTAGTCACTTTGAAAGTCATCATTTCTATTCTTCATGGTATAGTCATATGAACACATTGGTAGTCACTTTGAAAGTCATCATTCCTATTCTTCATGGTATAGTCATATGAACACATTGGTAGCCACTTTGAAAGTCATTGTTCCTATTCCTCATGGTATAGTCATATTAACACATGATCATAGCTTGCAGTTTTGTAATTCACAGACCTTTTCAACTCTGTGAAATGTACTGACACCAATTTTTTTTCTTCTTGAGAATCGGTCTTTAGATGTCTGTCAGCAAACAAATTAAGTAGTTGACAATCAGTATTTGATTTCAAGGTTAAATCTTTTGATTCAGTTTTTTGTGTGCGATTGTTTATGATCTTGATAACACAAATGAAAATGAATATATTTTTAGCAAACCTTATGTATGGATATATCTGAAGAAAACCAATGCAGTGACTTATTTCCTTCAATAAATTATTATGGATTTATCCAAAGAACTATATATTCACTTCTAAATGGCCCTAAAATCTTTAAGAAAAATTACATTTCAGGACGTATCATTATCATAATGAGTTATGTATTCCGTATTGAAAATAAAGATTATTGTTCTTCATTAGTGTTCAGATCATCCAAGGATGACATACACAGTATTCAAAAGAGAATTATAAATAACAAAAACTAGTATTTAAAAATGCATCACTCCCTTGATAACTTACACCTGTAAAACTCACAAAACTGCTTATAAAATAGGGTGGGACGTGGATCCTGTTTTGTAAAATAGAAAATAAGCGTCCAATTCTTTGAAAATGAAGATTGTCACGATCAAAATTGGTGAATGAAACCTTGCTATCATTGTATTTATGAATATAATGGTTTGAACATGGAGAATGAAACCTTGCTATCATTGTATTTATGAATATAATGGTTTGAACATGGAGATTTGAATTGACATCATGAAAATCACACCCTTTAAAAAGAAGTCACATATTTTTTTTTTTAAATTTTCCAAACAACATTCTTTGGACACTGGAAATAAAATAATTTGATTAAAATTCAGTCAATGAATATAGCACAGATGCCCATTTGTGGCAGCACTTTAATAAATAAATACCAATTAAAAAAGTTTTGTCAAGTGACATTCATGTTTTAGTTCTATCTTTTACTTCAGTTTCAGTATTATCATTGTTAATACTGTATACCCTCATGTATCCAATGTGAAAATGTCAGTCTGCCATCACAGCTTTGTCTGTTAAAACATAATTAAATGCCAGCAGTGTTTTGATCCTGTGGAAGTATTTGTTGTATTGTTACACTCAGTTAAAAACAGATCTGCTTTGTATTATCACATTAATTACATCTATTGTATCAAATAAAAAAAAGAATTGAATAAAACAAACATTAAAGCCATGTAAATCCTACCTGTGTTATAGCTAGCGGTCACAATTGTTTCATTGTTTCAGGTAAGCTCATTTCATTTGATCAAACACTGCTATTAATATTATTACAGTAGTAATATAATTTTAATACCTTAAGTTAGCCTACTAATTTACTCATGTGTTCAAAAATAGCAAGGCAGCAAAAGTGAATTTAATAAATTGTTCTAGGGTTTGAACCGAACTTAAAATCCCTGAATTTTCATTCAGATTTCCTCACAAACGAGAAACTTTGCCATTGCATGCAATAAAATCATGGCATCAATATTTTACTAATAGAAATAAAACAAATTTGAGTTTCAAAGTTGATGGTTGTTTCATGAAATAAATATCTCTTTGTTTTGAACAAAAAAGAAACATGTTTTGTTATGAATCATCTACAACAAAAAGCAGTAACAAAATATATAGTGTTTTTGTACATGCATGGTGGTTGTTGAAACCCTTTGTAGTAATATTGTTTAAGGATCTCTCTGAGTTTGGGCATCAAATTTTAAGGTAATGAATATGAATAAAGCAAACAACTTTATTTAAAAAGCTCTTTGTTTACATCAACACCCATCAAACAGTGGTCCTTCTCTAATATTACCACTCCTTAAGCTGTGGGAAAGTGGCCATATAAGAGGAGTGGTTTTTCTAGAGTGGAACTACATGTGTCTGTATTAAGAAAGGTACGTCTAACATCAATACATAAAATATCTTCACTTTAAAGTAATATTAATTATTAAAATGTTCTTATGATCTTAAGTATTGACTTAATTCAGTTAAACGTAATTAATAGCTATTGATTTTCAGGATGAAATGTAAGTGAGGTTTAGTTGATATGTGCATTAAAAAAAACATTAAAAAAATGTCATATGGTATAAACATTGATTGACATTTAGAATAATTCTCTTTCCATTTGCTCCATTTTCCCACTTATGAAGAATATTCTCCTTATCTTTTATGATGTTGTTTACTTGAGTCTTTACAACATCAAATATTTTGCTAGAACTCTTGAACTCCTCCCGTCGTCATTGAGTTGATTAACTTTTACTTTTATCTTCTGAATCAACTATTTTCCATTTATGTGTTAAAGTTTAGTGATTATTTATTGCCATTCTGCTAATTGTACTATTCATGTAGATGAAACATTTGAAGAGTTGACAAAATGCCTAGTTTATTAAATAAATGATGCATTTTTTGTTGCCAAATTTTCTTTCTTTGCCAGGTATCATGTTTTGCACAAGGTTCAATTCTCTTTGTGTCTGAATCAACAGAAGATATATTTAGCCTACATTGACCATGTCATAATCTTTTCAGCAGTGTGAAGCCTCAAACTCCATACAACATTGTTGAGCTAATGTCCTGTAGACATCAGTGTTTTTGGACAATGATATATATATAATAATGATAGTGGTACATGTTATAATGTACTTTAGCCAACACTTCTTTCAGTAATGAATACCTAACCTCAGGAAACAAGTATCAGTAGAGATAATCAGATTACTGACCTTACATTATGAAGGAAATATTGGGGGGTTTTTTGTACACAAAAGTGAGAACTAAATTTGGCAGAAAACTGGTCTTATAGTGGAGGTGGCCTTTGCTGAGGGAGGGGGCCTTTTAGGAGGGGGACCAATGTATAAAATGAGTATTCAGGCATCAAACAGACTTGTGCCCTCACTTATTGTGCAGTCTGTTTTTGGACCTTTTAGTACACAAGTTATTGATGGATAAGTATGATTACCTTTAGAAAATAATAGTTAATTATGTTTTCCAATACTGTATTTCATTCGCTATGTCATAAGAGAATTACAAGGATTAAATCAAACCCTCAAAAGCAGTCTAATAAAAACAAATATATAAACAATTAAATGTTTTGTTTTAAGTGTTTCCAATCCCTCTAGGAAAATGCAGATTCACCAACTCGATCGGGTAAGTTTTATCTTCTGCTGCTATTGTCCGAATGTACTTAATATCAGTCTGCTTCATTGTTATGTGAGATAACATGTAAGAACTCCTTGCAAATTATTGTAGTTGTTTTGCTCAAAATATTCAGTTTTTTGAATTTGTGGAGTTTCAATTGGTTGAAAAAATGAAATAATTCATGTAGAGATTTTAAAGACTGTGAAAAAGAGTTGTAATGAGTATAGTAGTGAGCAGTCTGCAGAGATTACTCCTATATATTTTGTGTGTGAAGCATAATAAATACATGTACATATTGACTCAACTGAGTCCAAGCTGAGTTGAACCTTTTATTCCAGAAAGGTAATGTTTAAATATATCATGTTCACATATGGGGATGAAAATTCCAATTTATAATATTTGTATCCCTTTTGATTGAAGAAATACTTGCATACATTCCAATCTATAATATTTGTATCCCTTTTGATTGAAGAAATACTTGCATACATTCCAATCTATAATATTTGTATCCCTTTTGATTGAAGAAATACTTGCATTCATGTCATGTTTTCCATAGAGAGTGCGGTGAAAGTGAAAAGTGTAAAATACAAACAGGTAAATACTCTGAGTGCAACTAAGAAACTGTAGTCCTCTCTACCACTGTAGTTTGCAGACCTGGTAATGGCATGGAAATCCAAACAGAGTCATTGCTACAATTGTCTAATTTTCTGAAGAAAGCCAATGTAAGACATCTATAACACAAAATATTATTGCAGTTTTTATTCTATATGGATGTAACATAAAAAAGAAATGCTGATTACAGTACTACATAGATTTGAATGGCATGGAGGAAAAATGGCTTCATTAACTATATTGATGCTGCCAGGCTTGTCCAATTTAAATGCAAGATTACGGAAGCAATACATGATAAATGTAGAAATATTACTCTTGATACTTTGGTTTTGACATAAATGCATGGCTGTTCTTCAGTTTTAGGAAAAAATATTTTTGTGACCATTAAAAGTATAGTATTTAATTCCCCATCCCTTTATGTTTTTTTATTTGGTTGGGGTATAGTAGAAACCTGATGACATGGAACAAGAGGGTGAAAATTTTTTTAATTATTGAATTGATCTTTAAAAAGTATTTATATATTTATATATCATTTCAGGATGTGAAAGTAAGGGTGTAAAAACCCTGCAAAAGTTCCAGTGCCTTATTTTGGGAAAGGTTCTTGAGTTAGTAGAGCAAGTAAGCGAGGAAGTCAGTAACCAGTCATTTGGCATCTTTCCAAGGCAGCTGTCCTCACCATCAAGATCTTTAACTTCATCATATGGTACAAAAATTAACTAAAATTTACAGATTATTTTATCAACTTCACAAAAGATTAATATATTTGCAGGCTGTTGTATCTATGAAATATTTTTGTAAGATCTATTAAAATTATTCTTGGTTACATGAGCATCATTGATCAGAATTGATTGGTCTGAAAAGTTAATTATATACATTGTTTCACTGATGATGCTATTCATTCATTTTATTATTTATTTGTATTACTGCTACACACCTAGTATACCATAGTTTGGTATGTATGATGTATTTTAGCTATTGTTTTACATTTAGGAGAATTTTGTCCTGGTCAGTTAGACAAAATTGTTACAGCCCCAAATCTGCCTACACATCACATTCTCACCATGTGAAATATTAAATCTGTTGCATAGCAACTATATTTTAATTTATTCAAGAAATAATGTTCAGAAACGTTTATAATCCTGTTTAATTGCATATATTAGTAAATTCGTTTTTTTTATATCACTGTGAAGTGTTTGCTCATTGAATTGACTGGAAAAACATGAATATACAACTGGTAACTTGTTTTGCTCTGTCATGTCTACATTAAAGCAAAGTACCATATTACAGCAGAACAAATTTGATTATCCTAACTATTAATGTTCAGTATTTGATAACAGTTGATCAAATAATTTTTTCTTCATTAATTAATTTCTTTATTCATAGTTCTATTGAAATATAATATTTAGAATTAATATGACAGAAGAGGACAAATAGTAACATGTCAAAGGTGATGATATTTTATAGAAAGATTTCAGTTTTTTAGGTTTTAAGGTCATGATATCTAATGTTTCTTAACTGACCATGGCAAATACCATATATATATATATATATATATATATATATATATATATATATATATATATATATATATTTGCTTATTCGTCCAACTGCAAACTGCACAGACCCAGATCTGCCATCATATAATGCACTAGCAGACCGATATCAGTGCAGTTTAATAGTAGAACAAACAAGGTAGACCCTGATCTGCATTGCATTATGCTATAGCAGATCAGGATCTTTCTTGTTTGCAGTTTGACTTGACCTATAAGCAAGTACATATGGTATCTGGTGATGTTGATACAAACTAATTATCCACCTCCTCCACTGCCTCCCTTTTTTAACGTAAAGATTAATTTGAATATAAAATAATGAAACTGTGTATCTCCTTTTATATTATAACCACATAAATATATTCATTTATTTACTTTCGAAGTTTGAAGTTTGAAGTTTATACCTTGCTGTGTACTTTAAAAATTCTGCTTTATCAGAAACTTTGTTTAATTTTCAATAATATCACTAATATTATGTTCCTGTGCACACTTGCAGCTGCTTCAGAAACCTCACAGCTGATCCCATCCCACAAACTCACTTTCTCCCTTAATAAGCAATCCTTTTCACGGTCCCTCCTGCACCAGAACACCTCTCTAGCAGCAGCAACACAAGGAATCAGGCTCAGTGGCAACATCACATCCAAAGCACCACCTCATAAATCCAAGTCCACACAATCAGCAGGTTTTTATGTCTTGTCAGACCAGCCATATGAGGACATGTTGGCTCTCAGTGCTGACAGCGATATGTCTCAGGATTCTTTTCCAAGTCAGAAGGTACCCTACAACAGAGCTGTTTCCATGGATGTAACTCGTCGTAGACTCATTCGTAGTAACTCCTTGTTGCAATCAGTGCTTTCCATCGGGAAAAGGAAAAAGCTGGCGACCATTCCAATATCTCAGAATGAACTTATCGATAGACTCAAGAAGCTGCTGATATTTGCTACAGATCTCGCCATGTATACTGGTAAGTGTGAGAAATTATTTGTTATATATTTGGCTGATGTTGATTAGTTAACTGTAAAAACTATTGTCCTTCATTAAAAGTCACTTTTTACATTTTGTTTACATCAACCTTAAGATGGAGCCTGTTATGTTACAGTGTCATCCATCCATCCATCCATCCATCCATCCATCCATCAACCCACCCATCCTTTCATCCATCCATCCAACCATCCACCCATCCATCCATCCATCCATCCATCCATCCATCCATCCATCCATCTTTCTGTGCCCAATTTCATTTCAGCATCATAAATCATGAATCATAAATCACCATCTACAGTTACCCAACTTTGTGAATTGCTTGCACTTAGAGTAATGAAGAACCCTGTTGATAGTGGTCTTAAAAGCTGAAAGGTCAAAGCAAGTAACTGAGAGAAGAAAAATTGCTTCTGCACATAAACTAGTGTTACCCACTATGTACAGTTAATATATGTTGTGAATGGTTTGCGCTATAGTTCTTTGTGGATTGCTTCTGCTAGGGTTAAGGAAGAAACCTATTGATTTATGGGTCAAAAGTTCATGGTCACTGACTGAAAGAAGAGAAATGGTGTCCATGCAAAACTTTAGTCAAACATCACATACCTGGTCCAAACTTTGTTGATGAGATGCACTTAAGTGGCCTTAATATTTGAGAGTCATAGGTCAAGGTCATTAACTAAAAAAGGAACTGTTCTAAACAAAGATTTCAATTATTTACATTGAGGACTATTAATCACGTTGGTGGGTACACTTCACAGTATTCTTGTTATATCATCCAGTCATTCAACTGTCATGTCTGTCTGAGAGTGGGAAAACTCTAACCATTCTATTCTTGTCAAAATTTATGTTCATGTCAATTTATCAAATTGAAATTGTATTTTTCAAATACATTGCTAAACAAACACAGTTACATAAATCTGTGTGTGTCTTTTATGTGTGTGATGGTTCAGATGTTATTAGTGTTTGCCCTGTTGTATGTAATGAAAAACTCATGTTAAATATACTCTTGTAACAATTTTACAGTAGCAATTGTAAGAATATATTATCTTATGAAAAAATATTTAAACCTGCCTCTTAATTTTGCCGACAGAGAAGAGAAAGGTTGAAGAGAGGAGAGTTCTGATGCTGTTTGAGAGTACCAAACATTCTGTCAATATTGAGAGGGAATTTCAGAGGAAACTTTTTGACTTCACTTTCAATGCTTATGAAGCTACTCTGCCACAAGTAGGTTGAACGTTGTAATAATAACTAGAAGGAAAGCCTTTTTTTCTTCCAGAACTTTTATTTTTCTGTCTAAAATTTTGCCTATACATATAGGTTGTCATTTTAGTAATATGATTTGTGCTAATTAAAGAAAGTCCCCATTTTAACCTGGATCTTAATCTTCTAATTTGTTATTAAAACAATTAATAATATTTGACATTTAATTGGTATTAGATTGTAATGTAGTGACTGACCAACTTAAGAATCAAAACTGTTGTATTGTAGACATTAACCTATCTATTTCATACATGTAAATAATGAGAAAATTCTGTCACTTTTCGGGTGTTGACAGCTTAAGTAGTCTGATCAGCAATGGTATCAACAATGTTAAGGTTAAGGTTCTATGTTAAAAATGTTCACGGTTATACATTTTGTATATTTTGTTTCTGTATTCAACTTTAACTATATTATGTAAATTTTGTACTTTGATGTGTGCTAGGATTCCTGTCTCACCAGTAAAATAAGACAATTATGATAATACCGCTCATAGGTGAGATGCTTCGTTCCATGTAACACTTGTTTAAACTTGTGTAAATGTTTATTAATTTAAGGAGCGGAATTTATATAAGAGGACTAAGAATGTAATAATGTGGGCAGCAAAGGACGTCATCCGTGTTCAGGTAATAACTTCATTTATGATTTAGGAAAACTTTTTAACTACTGTAGTCTCTCAAAACATGGGTGTTTGGTGAAAGTCTTTAATTCATCCAGCCTTAAGGCCAAGTGAGCTTGTGGTATGTCCTTGCATCTGTAATGCATCCATCCATCATTTCCTTGCATCTGCCATGCATCCATCCATCATTTCCTTGCATCTGCCATGCATACATCCATCATTTCCTAGCATCTGCCATGCATACATTCATCATGTACCTGCATCTATCATGCATCTAGTCACTTTATTGGAAGGGAAAAAAAGCAATTACATTGTCTTTCACCCATTCACAAAGAAGGTATGAGCATACATTTCGCGAGAAACAAGCAGACAACATATTTACTGTTTAAATTTGTTTCTAAACAGTCCTGGAGGTATACACATTATTTTCTCTGAAAAAAGATATTGACAAATTAAACACAATAACTACAGACCTTGACAATATGAGTTTCACTTATAAGTCTTTTTTGTTGCAGACAATGATAAATATGGAAATTCCTGTTGAAATCAGCCATTTTGCAAGTTTTATGTGTAATATTTCTGCAAAGCATTGTAGATAAAACAGAAACATTGTCATAACTTCATTAGTTCACTCCAATAATCATATCCAAATACCATTCAGAATTTATCCACATTGACTTGTAAAGATGGCACTAATATGTACATGTACTGGAATTTCCATTCCTAGGTCATCTGCTAAATATAATGCTTCTAAATGAATGTGAGATTATTTACCTTTTCCGAATACCTGAGATCTTGTACTCTTCAGGTTTGTACTTATTTTAATTTTAGAAGTATTTTTTATTGAAAACTGGAAAGATGTACCATTTGGGCCTTGATCTATTCATTGAATTAGACTTTAGTGTAACTACTTCAATCTCTGCTTGAATGCGTCATGAAAAGGACTTGTTATCAAAATGTCATCTAGAATAATTGAGATTTAACATATTAACCCCTGGCGCCATGCTTTTTGGGCAGGAAGTAGCAGCCTACTGCCAAGTTCTGTAGCATCAAGGTCATGAATTTTTACACTAAAATGGGGTGGTATTATAGATAGGTAGACAGATTTAGCTCTACAATGATACCAAATAATCTAGACATTTTAGTTGCACTACAAAATACAGAGGGAAAAACCTAATTTTTTGGACCTGTTTTTTATTCTTCACCCAAAATTCGCCCGTGATCAGAATCTGATTTTGTGTCCAGATTTTAACTTTTTGGCCACAGCTCTAAGGCAGACCTTTCTGAACTGCACAAAGACAGGTGAACCTGTGTAAAAAGTAAGATACATGGTGGTCAAATTTAATAAAGAGTGGTCTCCATACAGAAATGATGGGTCTGTTAAGCAAAAACTACAACAACTCCAATGTTTCCCCTTCTTCTCATGCCTGAGCAAAATAACCAATGGAAAATAATGTTTTTAACACAACTAGGCTTTAGGTTAATGGAAATTTGCTTGGAAGTCAATGTATTAGGAAGTATTAAGAAATAGTCCCCAGAATGTGTTTCCTACTCGCATTTCATGCGAAAGCAGTGAAAACCTGCTGGGGTTAATGTGTTAATGGAGACATTTTTGTAATGGAGTAATACAGTTATTAATAAAAAAGATCAATTTGGAAAGGAATACTGTTCAGTCAAAATTGGAAAGTTAAAATGAAACAAATTGTCATTACAGCTGGGTAGAATGCTGTCCCTGCTGCTATCCCCTGAGCAGGAGCTTGACCAGAAAGTTTATGCTATGTCCTACATGATGATGGAAAAGCGGGGAACAGAGGCCTTGAAGGCCATGTGCACCTCAGCAGAGTTGGTAGGTCATTTTTTTTCATGTAAATTAACTTGCTCCTTCTTCAAATGTAATTCTCTTCCCTCCCTTTCTCTCTTCCCCCTCCCCCTGATATTGTTATAGTACAACGCGGTTATAACGAAATGTGTATGGTGTTCAATATAACCAGGTTTTATTCAGATTATATTATACATTTAAATAACACAATACATAGGTTCAATAGGCATTGTATTATACATATAAAATAATCTTTGGCATAATGGGGACAAGTCCTGTCACAGCACACTGCATCAACTTTTGTTGTGTAGGAAAGCCTCGGGAAGAGAGACTTTTGGGAGTTTGTAGGGTTGTGAAGAGTGTCCGACACTGGTATGTGTAGCTGCAAGTGCTGATATGAGGTGTACGGGGACACTAATAACCGAAACTCAATGAGTCTGATCCCGAGGATTGGCAATACAATAAACATCAGCCGATACTCCATACATGGACCATAAAAAGCATGCATGAAAAGTATACATGAAAAGTTTACATGGGTAAAATAGTTGAGTACCTTTAAGTACTGACACAAATTGGGGTTTCAAAGCAAAGTTGTGCGTGCATGAAACTTGGCAATGGCCCAAACGAAGTAAAGGGAGGACTGTGACTGTGGAACAGCGTGACTATAAGGCCCCCAATTTAAAGTAAATGTAAGGATTATATGTGGATAATACTGATTGAAAATGCATGAAATAGGTTTAGAACTTCATGATAAGCCTGATATGCTTGAACGTAGAAATTTTAAAATTACATATGTGATAGCCATTTAGAAATTTGCATGCCCATTAATAGATAATACAGTAAAGAAACAAATAATACATTATCACAAGTGAGAACCAACTAGTGAAGCACATGCTGTGATACTGGTCTCTGTGATACTGGTCTCTGTGATATTGGTCTCTGATACTGGTCTCTGTGATACTGGTCTCTGTGATACTGGTCTCTGATACTGGTCTCTGTGATACTGGTCTCTGTGATACTGGTCTCTGATACTGGTCTCTATGATACTGGTCTCTGTGATACTGGTCTCTGTGATACTGGTCTCACTAAATATTGCATAACTATTATTTGTGTCCATTGTGGCAGAATTCTGTCTGGATGCACCTGAATATATCTACAATATGTATTAGATGACCATTGTCCTAAGGTTTGGATATAATGGTCTGGAATTCCAGCCTTTGCTGCACTGGTAGCTGCCCTAATGTGGAAGAAGTGCACATTAAAACGATGTGAATCATAACCTAACCTAGATAACCTTAACGATAATGATAAAGAAAGTCCTACTTAAAGTGTAATCATTATCCATAAGAAACAGACGATCACAAGGTTGAGCTCCAGCAACTATCCGAATACAATGGAATGTCTACATCATACAGTATGGGCATATAAGGACATCACAGTTCATAACATAATTGACTATATCTAAGTATAGAGCTAATATTAGTTAATGGTCTGTGGCCATCAAGATGCAAGTATGAATGCTGAATACTGGCTAGATAGAGTTTTATAGTTTGATATGTCAGGTGAAGCATCTGCATACAATGGGCAACAAAATAAATCAAGGTGTCCTCATTCACAACTGGGGGCAAACTAGATCCTGGAGTCCACACTCCTGTTGTGAATGCATGAAACTTGTCAATGTCCCAGTCGAAGTGAAGGGTGACCTGTGACTGTAGAAAAGTTTGATTAATGAAGGTACACACCCCCACCAGTTTGGGTTTCTGCAAACAGGTTGTTGATTTTTAAAAAGAAAATTTGATTGGTAGTCTGGTAATTGTGTGTGGCAAAGTTCATGAACAATTGCAGACATTTGGAATAAGAAAGGAATTGGTTGGATCAGGGATATTGTTCAGTGTGTGTGCATAGCCAGTTGCCAAAACATTGGTAGATAATGTATATTGCTTTGCAAAAAGATACAAAATGAAAAACTACCAAGCTGGTAGCATAGCTTATTAATATATACTGGCCGCAATGACATCATGTCTGGCAGAGCAACCATCATAGACAAAGAGGGGCCTAACGAGGGTCCAGAGAAGAAAACACTGTGTGTTACTTAAACTATATTTAATCAATTAAACTACAATGGGTTTTTTTGTATGTCCACTATAGGCAGAGCATATTATGTTATGATGTTGCCTTTTGTTACCAATATTCTGCCAGTACAATAGCTCTAGGTATCCACTATCTACAAGTACCAATGGTCTGCACTTGGCATAAAGTAGAACCCTATTGAATTTTGTTCAAAACTTTTAAGATCAAGGTCATTGGAAGTGAAATAAGAAACATTTTTTCTAAATGCCATATCAAGTTCTTGACTATCTACAGTATGCAAGTTTTGTGAATGGCTCACAGATAGGGCAGGGAAGAATGCTCTCTGTTCAGGTTGCAAAAGTCAGAGGTCAAGATCACTTTAATTTTAAGACACAAAAAAATTGGTTTCTGAATAGTAAGTTGAATTCTACTTAATCTGTGGTTACTTATTAGTATAAATGATCTTGAATATTGTGTGAGGAAGAACTCAGTTGAGGTTTTAGTCCAAAGATCAAGGTCACTAAGACTACAAGAATAACAGGGTTTCAGCACAACAGCATTAGTTCCACATCATATACCTCAACTAAACCTTGAGAACACCTGGTCTTGAAAAACAACTATGAAAACCCTTTTTTCAGCTATGGTTAGTGAGCTGTCTCAGAAGTTGTCTCAATACAACATCAGGGGTGGTCTCTCCCCTCTTTTATTCTTCAGCCCCTGGTTTTAACTTCCAGCTGTAGGACTCACTCACCTGCTTGTCTCCTTAAGCCCCAAACCCACCAACCTTTGGTGATATCCAAATGGTGAATTTGGCAGGTTCTGCCAAGTCTTTGGAATTGTAGGCTCCATCACTAGTAACTGTAACCTCCATGAGGTTCTTTTTTGGGGGTTGGGGGTTGCCCTTGTCAGTCTGTTGAAGGAGGAATTGTTGTCTTTGGCTGTTTTGTAGAGATTACAGACATGGAACATTAATTGACATATATGACAGTCAGTTACTTTTCACTGGTCTGGATGCCCCCATTTCCTATCTTCATTATATTTGTTTGAGTCTTGAATGACAGAACTCAGGCTATGAGACAATCTGTATTAAACATGTCATACAGATTAATCTTTTTCATTCATCAAAATATTTAGCAGATACTGTGCAGTACTACTGCAGTGTTTTGCAGATAAAACCTTTCTTTTAAACAATTTTATTGCTGTTTAGTATAGCACAATACTTATGTCAGTCAGATCACACATTTATGTACTTTCTACTTGTTTTCAGGGCAGTGACCTAGGGTACTATGTGTACAACATTCTTGCTAATTGCCGAAGCTGGTTATCAAACCAACAGAATGAAGATGGATCAAAGTTTATCAATCTTCTTCGAGGGATGGGCTTTACAGTACCGTCACCAAGGGAAGTGCCTCCAGCCCCTGAGGTGCAAGAGATGCTGAAAGATGTAAGGCAATAATTTTTCCAAAAGTTTGGCTTTTATGCACTAGAAATGACTTTTAAAGGCAGGGGTATATATAAATCATCATTTCCATCTACCCATTCATTCATTGTTTTGTCTGTAACTCAATATCTCAACTAGTCCTGCAGGTTTTGGTGAATTACCTTGAAATATAACTCAACATTCCATCAAGCTATAAGTCACAAGAGATTACATCAGTCTGCTCATAAAGTCCTTAGCGTGAGGATGAAAACATCAGGTTAGCTCTCTCTGGTGTTTGTGTATTTAGTTGAAAAGTTAAAAGCATTGTTACATCAAAACTTAGATAAATTAGGTAATGAGCATGATCCATACATATTAATAAGGTGACCTTGCATTTGATTGGCTGAATATGTTACCACTCTGGAAGTCATAATTCTAACTTGTAATATGGTCTTATACCTTCAAGACCTTGAAGGAGTTCAGTAATGAGCAAGATCATTTTAATGTTAAATGAGATGATTTTTCATCTGATTGGTAAAGCTTGTTAAAAGTGATTATCTGCACCATGTGTTTCATCTGACGTTGAACTAACTGCAAATAAAGAGTTGCATGATCAAGATCAAATATGAATTCAAAAAGGCAGAAACCATAAATACTAATGAGGTGATCTTGCATCAGATTGGTTGAACTGTTTATCACTCTAAAGACTCCATTTGTGATCCAGTTTTGATGAGACCTGAAAAATAGTTTCAGATCATCAGGATCTAGGATTAGGACAGTTATAAGCAAGATCTATGCATATTAATGAGGTGATTTTGCATCTGATTGGCTGAGCTTGTCAGCACTGTAAAACCTCTAGTTACGATCAAACTTATTAAATAGTATTTTATTATCGAGATGTTGGATGAGTTTGATTATGGACAAGATCTCTCCATATTAATCAGATAATTTTTTATCTAACTGGCTAATTTTGTTTTCACTCTGGAATGCAAATTCCAACTGATTTTACTCCACCTTGGTAAATAAGCTTATATTATCAGTCTGATAGGCTCTGTAATAAGTGAGATCTGAGTGTGTGAATGAGATACCTTATATTTGATTGAATGTTACTAGATCATGAGACTATATTTCCCATCCAATTCCTATAAAACTTGGTAAATGGGGTTATATAATCTAGATCTTGAATAACTTCAGTTCTGAACGAGAGTGTGTTATAATGGATAAAATGAATATTTATAAACATATTAAACACAAAACCATCATATATTCATTCAGTAAATAATTACCATAATATCGGTTAAAATGCAGAAGAAAGAGCAGGCTAGATCCATTAAATTTAAGTAAAGTGGTACCTGAAATTTCATTAATTAAGTATAAGTGCAGTGTTACTTGTTATTCAAAACCAAGATGTGTACTTCATTTTAGGACAATATACATTTTAAATAATGTACTGACACCATTATTTACAGTCACTCATTGCAGTCATGAATCACATCAGAGTAGTGATTTCAATGTTGTTTTAGCATACAGCATTTGTTGTTATTTTACTGATACCATATTTTAATGAGATAGATGTTTAAGTTGTATAGCAGAAAACATAGCTACAGATGATATACAATAAATTTGATGCATCAATGCATTAAGTATCAATATTAAAGAGCAGTTGTGGTTAATATGGGTACAATGTTGTGGTAATGCTAAATACATGTCGTTATAAAATAATTTCAAACAATCCCTTGTCATTATTAGGTTAGACCCTAAACAGCAGCAGAGGTATTGTTTTTTTAAAAATAAATGTTATGATCGACAGAATGCACAGATTGGGAAGTTGAAAAATAGTTCTTAAGGTGTCACAACATTTATAGGACATATAAATACCATAGTTTTGATTCCCAACTTCTATAGACCAAGAGCAATTTAATTTTGAAAATAATTATGGGTGTCCCAAATTTTACAGTGTCCTAAGATTTACAGTTATTGTAGTATTTGTAATCAAAGTTAAAGATCTTTATTCTTTATTAATTTTGCAAACAATTTATATCAACATACTTATTAACAATCCCATTATTGAGTAATGGAAGTAATCCTGTAACATCAACCTACTTAATATCAATCCCATGTATTGAGTAATGGAAGTAATCCTGTAACATCAACCTACTTAATAACAATCCCATGTATTGAGTAATGGAAGTAATCCTGTAACATCAACCTACTTAATAACAATCCCATGTATTGAGTAATGGAAGTAATCCTGTAACATCAACCTACTTAATAACAATCCCATTATTGAGTAATGGAAGTAATCCTGTAACAACAACCTACTTAATAACAATCCCATGTATTGAGTAATGGAAGTAATCCTGTAACAACAACCTACTTAATATCAATCCCATGTATTGAGTAATGGAAGTAATCCTGTAACAACAACCTACTTAATAACAATCCCATGTATTGAGTAATGGAAGTAATCATGTAACAACAACCTACTTAATAACAATCCCATGTATTGTGTAATGGAAGTAATCCTGTAACAACAACCTACTTAATAGCAGTCCAATGTATTGAGTAATGGAAGTAATCCTGTAACAACAACCTACTTAATAACAATCCCATGTATTGAGTAATGGAAGTAATCATGTAACAACAACCTACTTAATAGCAGTCCAATGTATTGAGTAATGGAAGTAATCCTGTAACAACAACCTACTTAATAACAATCCCATGTATTGAGTAATGGAAGTAATCCTGTAACAACAACCTACTTAATAACAATCCCATGTATTGAGTAATGGAAGTAATCCTGTAACAACAACCTACTTAATAGAAGTCCAATGTATTGAGTAATGGAAGTAATCCTGTAACAACAACCTACTTAATAACAATCCCATGTATTGAGTAATGGAAGTAATCATGTAACAACAACCTACTTAATAACAATCCCATGTATTGTGTAATGGAAGTAATCCTGTAACAACAACCTGCTTAATATCAATCCCATGTATTGAGTAATGGAAGTAATCCTGTAACTACAACCTACTTAATATCAATCCCATGTATTGTGTAATGGAAGTTATCCTGTAACAGCAGCCTATATAATGAAATCCCATTTATTGTGTAATGGAAGTAATCATATAACATCTAATAAGTCAAGAACTTTTAAGGTTATGATTGACAAAATATTATGTTTGGTGAGTTGGAAATACAAGTTCTCAGGCATTCCAAAACTTAAAATAAAACACTTGCTGTGATTTCCTGTCCTAACTTTTATCACATTCCATGACATTATGGTATGGACATTAACTATGTCTTTATCTTTAGAAAACACTTATCAGGATTTAATAAAATAGGTCAGGTCAAACATGATATAAAGTTTGGGAGATAGTTTAGGTAAGTTTTGTTCTTGCAGTACTGCATAAGTCTGTTAGTGAAATGGTCAACTATTAAGTTATGTAAGCCAGGTGAACAATACAAGCCAGAGTTGGGCCACTTGTTTGTATTTTTAATATCTCTGATTGCATAATCTCAAATTTGTAGAAAAGATTATTGATTTTTAAAAGAGATTGTAAATTTCTCTGAGTATAATTATAGTCATATCTGACATTTTAGAAGTTGTCCAATACCTTCATTGAGAATAACGATAGGTTTACAACTTACCAGTCATACACTTAACTCCATCTGTCTTGTTCCTGCTTCAAAAAGAATAAAAAACTTACATTTTATTAATATTAGTGAAAGCAGAAAGTAGTTAATTAAGGCACAGACTCAGGCAAAAGAAGCTAAAGTTCTTTTTTCTCTGTGTGTAGAAATTGTCTGTATTTGTAACTGATAATTAAATTGTCTTAATTTTCAAAAAAAAAATCTAATTGTTGCAAAAGAATTAACCAAAAAGTGTTACATTTGCAATATTTTTCTCAGCAGCATATATGATCATCAACTTGAATTACCTTACATTACAGGTTATTACAGTTTCTTGTGTTTTCTTTGTTTTTAGAAATGTAGAACACTTGAAAATAGAAATGCCAACCAGAAGACAGCATGGTTAAAGAAAAGAGAAAATGCAAGAAATAGGTAAGATTGAGTACATTTAAGAGTGATTTTATTCGTCAAAGATTTGGACATTAGATCTTAAAGCTTGCACCATAGATAGCTTAGAACCACCTAGTTATTAGAAAGATTAGTACACATTGAATATTAAGAAGGTTAGCATGCACTAGACAATACGGTTAGCCCACACTGTATATTAAGAAAGTTAGCACACACTGTATATTAAGAAAGTTAGCACACACTGTATATTAAGAAAGTTAGCCCACACTGGATATTAAGAAAGTTAGCACACACTGTTTATTAAGAAAGTTAGCCCACACTGTATATTAAGAAAGTTAGCACACACTGTATATTAAGAAAGTTAGCCCACACTGTATATTAAGAAAGTTAGCCCACACTGTATATTAAGAAAGTTAACACACACTGTATATTAAGAAAGTTAGCACACACTGTATATTAAGAAAGTTAGCCCACACTGTATATTAAGAAAGTTAGCCCACACTGTATATTAAGAAAGTTAGCACACACTGGATATGAAGAAAGTTAGCACACACTGTATATTAAGAAAGTTAGCCCACATTGTATATTAAGAAAGTTAGCACACACTGGATATTAAGAAAGTTAGCACACACTGTATATTAAGAAAGTTAGCCCACACTGTATATTAAGAAAGTTAGCACACACTGTATATTAAGAAAGTTAGCACACCTGTATATTAAGAAAGTTAGCACACACTGGATATTAAAAGTATAACACACACTTCTAACTTATGTTTTATTCCACCCCCTTTATTTGATTTGATAAACATGATGTAATTAATGTAATAATACAAAGCAGGTGTGCTTTTGAGTGTAACATTGTAATAAAATACTTATCCAAGTCAATGATCGAAACACCGTTTACACTTAATAGGTTCTGTCAGAAATGCTCATTGACATAGCTGTGATGGTAAAGTGACGGTTTTCACATTTCAATATAATAGCCTAGCATATTGCATTTGTGATGTCAACACTGAAACCAAATAAAAAGATTGAAACTAAAAATGCGAATTCTACTTGACAAAACTTGTATAATTGGTATTTATTTATAAAAGTATTGTTCCCCTTAGGCATTCAATTGATCAGAATTTCATCCAATCATGTTATTTACAGTGTACATGTACTGAAAATGTTGTTTGGAAAGAACATTTAAAAAAACTATATGATATTCTTATTAAAATTTGAGAATTTAATGTTGATTCAACTTTCTGAGGACTAGCCATCATTTCAGTGATAAAATGAGCAAGGTTTCATTTAGCAGTTTCATATACAGCATTCTTCACATTCAACAAGTACAAGCCAATTTTGTGGTAGTGTCTAGTTGGGAAAATGTATTCACGCCTGACCCTGCATTATCAGCAGATTTGCAAATTATAAGGGTGTGAGTTTTTGAATGAATGGTGTATTTCTTCCTGTATCCAGCATACATGTATAAGTATTTCATGGTTTCTTCCTTGACTCAGAATTCATCTGTTTTCTTCATCAACATGTGACTGTTTTCCCTGGATTCAAAATATAACCATTTTCTTCTAAATTCAGCTCTCAATTATTTTCTCTTGGATTGAATCACTTTACAGATAAATAAATAAAAAATATAAATTGTTATACTGAAATACAAAAAATGATATGCATGAAATTCCAAATGATACATTTAGAAAAATTTGTTTCAGTTTTCCAGGGAATCGTTTGGCTTGAGAGTAACCTGTATGTATTCTTACGCTTTTTTCCATTGGAAAAAATAATAAATGAAGTTCCTAGTCAATAGACTGCTCAGAAATGTTGTTTTAATTTTGCATCAAATGAATTTTAGAATATTTATTCAATCTCTGTACAGAATTTTCCACAAGTTTGATAATACAGCCAGTCAGCTGTGCGGACATGCGATGGAGACAACACAAGCAGTTACCCAGCTTCAAACACAGGAAAGGAACAAGTTTGTCACACACATCAAACAGACAATGACAGATAGGATTCAAGTGAAGAAACAGTGGCAGGAGATAGTCCAAAGCCTCACACATGAAAGGTATTAAAAATATTTTCACTATTTGGTCAACAACTTTTGTTATTAATTATTGAAATTTATTTGTTCATCTAATGAGTTGATTTTGTCCAGTACTTAAACACTTGGAACATTTAGTACATTATATGTATGTGTGTGTATGTATATATTATAAGATATAATTTTTAAAATAAAAAACATACCTTCCATCCCTGATTTTAATACCACTGTAAGAGGAAATGCAGGTATTGGTTGGGTACTAAATTTCTTGATTTTGTGGTTGCCAAAAATAAAAGAAACAAATAGGAAATTGTTTAATGTGTGAAGATAATGAAATGCTTCCAACCAGAAGTATATCAGAAAATTTAGTTAGCAATAAGACTATTATTTGCACAGAACCACCAAAATTCATACAATGTATGCATGAGAGTACCATGCATGAGTTTTTCCCAAGTTTATTGGTGTCTCCCATCATTCATTGAAATCTCATGAGTGTGCAAAATTATGAGTAATAAATGGAATTTTTTCCCAATTTTTTTTCTCCATTTTGGTTCAATTATAATATATTTCTGGTAATTCTGCCAGTGATCACATGACTTTAACAGAGCCAGCCAATGATTCGAACTCAGAGCCTTGCTGTCATGATTAAGGTGATGGTGGTAGGAGAATTTGACTTGACCACTTCTCTATCATTATACCCACATGGATGCTTTTCTGTGACATGTATGCTTATTACAATAACCATGTCACACTTGTATATTCTCATTAAGTCAAACTGTAAATTACATAGACCCTGATCTGCCCTCACAAAATGTGCTTGCAGATCTGGGTCTATGTGGTTTATTAAGAGTCATCAGTAAAACAAACAACACAGTCAGTGATCTGCCAAAGAGTCAAACTCTATGTTATTTGTTGTTGATATTAGCTTATAAGCAAGTATAGAGAGTTTCTTTGATGTGCTCAAGACCAGGTAACTTTGATGTACTCAAGACCAGGTAACTTTGATGTGCTCAAGACCAGGTAACTTTGATGTGCTCAAGACCAGGTAAATTTGATGTGCTTAAGGCTTGAGTACACATCAGAGTAAAATCCACACTTGGTAACTTAAAGAAATGTCATTTATACATGCCTGTGCTGAAGAATGAAACACTAACAGTTGAAGAAGAAAGATTAAACCCAGGTACATTTTTTGTTTATACATTGACCCTAACATTCTCATTTTATCATTGGCTGATTCATTAGACCTCATAGCCATTTTGTGAAGATTTAGGTGCTATTGATTGAAGAATTTGACTTGACCACTTCTGTATTTTTTGACATATTTGCAGGCTTGGGGAATTGTATAATAGGCCAGATTGCACTTTCCTGGATGTCATGGAAGACAGCTAATAAAAGCTACATTTTTGCCCAGCTTTGCATCCCAAGATAATCTTCCAGATGTGATGACATTAGCCATTTTAATAGAGCATGGTTTATTTATAAAATTTGACTATTTTTGGGATTTTACCATATTCACATTGATTGTCATGTTGTATGCTTTTATATGATACAAAAACTTAGTTGGCAATATTTTGCCAGTATGGTACTGATGTATCATTAAACTCTGTACATCCGTCATACATACATACAGTCATACATACATGCATACATGCCTCCCCTGTTGTGTAGACACTGAAGGGAAGCTGGAGTGTCCTCTCCAGGGCAAAAGCCTGGGCAGGGTCATATGGAGAATCAGTTGTTGCTCATGTAGCTGATTCCCACTCTCCATGCAGCTGATGAATCAAGGGAAAGGACAAGCCGATACATCATGGCACCAGTGGCATCACAGGAGTTGTCGAGATGACACTGAAAATAATGCCAGGTTGCCTTAGGGACTCCGTCTCCAGATTTTCTGTTAGGGTTTACTACCTTAGCCTTTCCCATGAGAGGGTATAGTTGCAAGGCAGCAAAGGTTCGAGGTCAAGAGTTTACCTTCTTCTAGATGGGCGACCACCAAAGGTAAATGGGCCCCATATTCCAGAAGTGTGTGGTTTTGAGGCACCAGAAATTCGCCTGTCATTCCTTCTCCAACTGTTAAAACAGGTTGCGCCAGGCTTAGTTAAGCCACTTGTGAAGACCTGGAGCTGGAATTTGGTTGTCAGAAGCTCTATCAGATGTAACCACTGGGGTTTTCTAAAGGGAAGTGGGTTCTTATCTCCCACATCCATCCTGGCAATAACAACCCTTGGAACCTACCTATCTACCTACCTACCTACATACATACATACCTACACACACACACAAACACACACACACACACACACACACATGGGTTTGTATTAAAGTTAAAACTGTGATGTGATAGAGTCACAATCCTCACCTGATTGTAATTAATGTCATACAAATACCAGAATAGAGAAAACTGATTTAACCAGTCCAGAATTATGCATGATACAGTCAAACTTAAGTTTCTTTAACTAAATGGGTCCTTATAAATTGCTTTTAGTGACTGGCAGGTCGAGTTTCTGAAGATGCCAGCTTTAAATGGCCTGTAACATGTTGCTTGGACTTGCTCCTTGTATATTAACTTTGTGATCTCAAACTTTAAATAGATGTCATAGAAGTGCCATTTTCAGGTTTCAGGAAGCATTGATATTTCTTCAGAGTAACACTTGAATACCAGTCCTTACTTCATTATCTTAAAATTTGACAAAATTAATATAATTTCAAGATGTTAGGTGATTTGTTAAACATTTAATGATGCATATTAACCCCAGATCTATCTAGTATGGACTGAAATCCATGTGAATAAATATTTTTGATATTTTTCAGAGCTGTTTGGTTTGACAAGAAATCATATCCTCAGTCATGGCAACTTAATCCCACTGAAGGCCCCTGCAGGGTGAGAAAGAGGCTCCAGAGGGGACAGTTAGGCATAGAGGCCAGATTTCTGAAAGAAGATTATCGGTATAAACTGGGTAAGGGTTGAATTAATAACATAATTTTTTTTTTCATGTCATTATTTAGAACAATTTATAGCAACTTTTACCATTGGATCAGTCCAGTTTGGCTGTGATGGTGTGTCCTTGGGCAAGATTTCTTTAGTCCAGTTGCCTCGACACCAAATACGTTTTTTGTGTTTCTGTGCCTAAAAGCAGCAGACCAACTGGAACTTAAAAGAATATAGTGAATGGAACATTTGTCATTTGGACTGGATATGGATGACAACAATAGCTAGATTTTCGTCAGTAATCTTATTCATGTAAACAGAAATCCAACCAGAAACCAGCCATGAAAGGTATTTTAGCCATATTGTTTTCAATGGAATCTATTCCCGTGCTCTTTTAGTGTTGTGGATTAACATCATTCAGCACATCCTACCTGGCAGCCAGTACATTGGGGGAGGGGTGATCCTGAAAAAAATTCCCAACCCACAGGAAGCTAATGGCATACTTTTTCTCATAACCTTGTTGGTTGAACCAATAGTCAAACTCTTTTAGACAGAGGTGAGATGTGTGAGGAATCAATAAAGGCAAGCTCCTTAGACCATGCAACCACCTTAAACCATGCAGCCACCCAAAACCATGCAACCACCTTAGATCATGCAGCCACCTTAGATCATGCAACCACCTTAGACCATGCAGCCACCCAAGACCATGCAACCACCTTAGATCATGCAGCCACCTTAGACCATGCAATCACCTAAGACCATGCAACCACCTTAGACCATGCAGCCACCCAAGACCATGCAACCACCTTAGACCATGCAGCCACCCAAGACCATGCAACCACCTTAGATCATGCAGCCACCTTAGACCATGCAACCACCTTAGACCATGCAGCCACCCATGACCATGCAACCACCTTAGATCATGCAGTCACCTTAGATCATGCAACCACCTAAGACCATGCAACAACCCAAGATGATGCAGCCACCCAAGAACATGCAGCCACCCAAGACCATGCAGCCACCCAAGACCATTCAACCACCTTAGACCATGCAGCCACCTAAGATCATGCAACCACCTAAGACCATGCAACAACCCAAGATGATGCAGCCACCCAAGAACATGCAGCCACCCAAGACCATGCAGCCACCCAAGACCATTCAACCACCTTAGACCATGCAGCCACCTAAGATCATGCAACCACCTAAGACTATGCAACCACCTTAAACCATGCAGCCACCATAGACTATGCAACCTCCTTAGACCATGCAACCACCTAAGGCCATGCAACCACCTTAGATCATGCAACCACCTTAGACCTTGAATTGGTTTTTGCAAGATTCATGGAACGAATGATGAATCAACAGGTAGGGATTTTACCAAGGATGAACAGATACCAGTAATTCATACCAGTATGGATGGAACAAGTTGTTACATGGCAGAATTTTACCGGTATAAATGCTAATCAGCCAGTATTATCAACACGTGTTTTACCCTTTGCATAAAGTAGGGAAAATTATGTTGTAAACAATACTTTAGAGAAAGCAAATGAAATAAATGCATTTCTGATCGTTACTTGAGCTGTGTTGATTATGGACTCAAATCAACATAACAAGAGTAGCGTAATCCCTAGCCTAAAGATTTCTCTGACACTTTCCACTTAGTTTTTGATCTTTCAACATTTATTGACAGATGTTGAAATTCACCATCACAGCATGGTGGCAGCATAGGGTAGCCACTTACTAGTGGCTCTAGCAAGCTTAAATTAATTTATGTCAAGCAATATCTACATGAAATCAATAGAAAGATTATAATATTTGTTATGTTTATTATTTGCTGATAGATGAGACAAAACTACACCATTGGTGAAATGTGATCTGATTCTCTCCAGTTGCATTGCTCAAAAACTCATAATATATCAGGGTACACATGCAAGTATATGGTGATATTATCCTAAAATTTCAGATTAATATACCAACTGATGTTGAAGATTATCAATTTTCTTAAATGCTTGCATGTGCATTGATGAATATGACACAGATGCCACCAGCCATCTGGTCATTAAACGCCAGACAGACATTTCTCATTATCACAATATAAACATTCAGTAAAACATTGGTCATTACCCTTGTCTGAATATGACAATATAAACATTCAGTAAAGCATTGGTCATTACCTTTTTGTGAGTTTTGGGACTATGTAGTAGATACGTAAATTTCAAAAATGTTGTTACAGATGTTTAACATAGCTGTAATTGTTTACAATATTATTGCCGCTGCCACTGAAAAAGTGATACATATAAATGGCAATAAACAGGCAATACATAAACTTTTTTAGATGCGAAATATTGATTGCAAATTATATCCTGATTCAGTTTGAGAATACATTACTGTTTAAACTACTGTATGACTTTTATCAGAAACATACCTCATTATTTTAGGTTCTGTTGCCCTGGAAACAAAAGAAGCATATCATTAAATTTGAGAGCTCCATTGTCACTTTTCAAAGTTGTTATGCATTAGGTAGCAATATCTCAATATTGACAGCCCTTGTAGACTGCTGTTCAAACAGGGAATGCCATTGTTATCAATTCTATGGACAATTATGAATACTATTCAGATATATTTAAATCTGAAAGTCATTTAAGGGTATCACAGTACATTATGCTATTTTATCATAGTATTCATCAGAATCCATGGATTAATACTCAATATTAAATTTCCAGATGCTGAGGCAGTTGGCCCACCATTAATATACCTGTTTGAGGATGACCACCAAATGGGAGATAAAGCACCTCTTATCTTTCAGCTGCACAAAAATAAAAAGATCAAGTAAGATTTTATTTCCTTATTCTTCATGGAGATGTTAAGTTGTGACTGTCCATCGTTCATTATTTCCATGTTTTTGAAAAACATTTTTTTACAATTCATGTTGTCCTTTTCATGACCATTTTTGAGAGAGGTGTCATTGTTAGCTCCCAAGCTTGGATTTCAGGAAGTGAGTTAAAGGTCAGATTTATCAAAATTCTAGTTAATGACATTTTCAAAATTTATGTTTGCAGCCATAACAGGAAGGGGTGCAGGAAGATGTATCATGTATTTGACAGATTTTGATTTATGACCACATGGGTACTGACTGTGGGGTATGGTTGAAATCCTTGGAATATATGGTGGCATGGGATTGGAATATGCAGTAAAATGTGTGTGTGTTAATAAGTGTTAAGCTTAGGAGTATGGAAGTAGGTGGGCAAATCTCCTATCATCTCATTTTGCCAGTTTAGTGTGGTTCCCTTATGATCATTATTTATGTATCAACATTCTCAAGATAAAAGCCAATCCAAAAGCGTTTTATTGGTGACGGGACAACCTACATGGGAATGAAGTTCTTATTCTGTCAGACAACCCTGTTGTAGTGACTTATCTCAAACAGCTAGGCACTGCTCTGGTGCCTGGTGGTTAGAGTGTCGTGGGTTCGATCCTTGGCCGGATCCTACAAAAGAAATAAAAATGATACTAACAGCTGCCTCGCTTGGCATTAAGAGGCTAGTTTTAGGACTGGTCGGCCTGGTGTCAGGTTAATGTGACTGGGTGCAATGTCATGCTACATATCTGCGGCATGATGCCCCAGTGCAAGACATCACTATAAACGCCACACTGCAGTCATCATAGTGATATGAAAACCAAATTATACACACACAAACACACATATCACAAACAGCATGGCAAAACCAAGTCCCCAGACCTTGGTTGTTGTTGTTGTAGAATTTAACTGCATTTTACAGTGCAGGATAGGCTATACATGGCGGTCAGTATTAATGGTGGAGGAAGACCAAGACTCAAGGGAAAACCCCGGAAAGAATCATCGACCCATGAGAATCTACTGGCAAGCTTTCTCACATACATACATTAGCCGAATCTTAGACTTGAACCCATACAGACTGAGTTGAGATGGCAATGATACATAACGGAGAGCGCTTTAGACCACTCGGCCACTTGGGGCCCCTCCCAGAACTTGGTAATCTGGTTTAGGATTTTCTGAAGTGGTTTTCTCAATGACAAATCAACATCCAAGTTCAGTGTTATTCTAGGTCTGTAGATTGGGGATTTGTTGCCTTGCAATACCCAACTAATACAAATGGAGTGATTTTTTCATCCCTATGTTTTCTCTCAGTAGGTGCCCAATGGGAACAACCTATGATGGATGCATTAGTGACAAGGTTGAATGCCAAAATCCCAACCTTTTTCTTACCAGTCCTGGATCTAAAGGTCTGGATAATCGATCTGCTTTCTATAATTTGAAATGGCCAAATATATACACTTCTCCTTCAGCAGCTCAGGTTCTGAAGGTCATGCAGAAAGCCAAAAAATGTGTCACCTCATCCTGATTACTCCACTCATATGGGAGCAATCAGAATTGCAAGGAAACTCAAGGTTTTCCCTCATACGCTCTAAGCAACATTGATAGCAAGTGTTTCATCCCAGCTCAAAGTTCCTGAACCTGCACATCTGGATCTTATTAAGAAACACTCCCAGGAACAAACATTTCTCACCAATGTAGCCATCCATACTTAAATTCCTATCAATGTTTATTGAGAAACAGTTAACACTATTTACTGTTAAAACCTACTGTTCCATGATCACTGGTACACTGTGTTTTTATCATAGAAGAGATGATATCAGACCAACCAAAGTCCTATGTGATCACTGGTACACGGTGTTATCATAGAAGAGATGATATCAGACCAACCAAAGTCCTATGTGAGCTTCTTCTGTCCATTATCGATTACACATGCCCAGTGATGTTGGATACCTGCCCAAAGTCAAATCTGTCATTATTACTCACCTGGCTGAACAAGACACCATTTGGACTGCTCTCAAAACTTCATTGGTTCACCTCTCGAAAGAGTTCTTCCTTTTCACTGCAGGCAGAATTTGCAAATATATGTCTTTTTGGTGGATCCATTGTATGATGTAATTCCTACAAGATGGGTCAGTATCATTCATGATGGCCTCTACTTTCATTGACAAGATCAGACTACCATTCATGGATAATCAAACTTTTGTAATAAATTCCTCTCTACTTTGGACACTTTATCTCAAGGTCATCTATAAGATCCAGTGCAAGCACTGAAGCCATTGCATTGAGGAAGATCATGCCTCTTCTTACCCTCATAAAGGGAAATGATATGACATTTTCATCCCGCCTCTTCTTGCTCTTATAAAGGGAAATGATGATATGATACTTTCATTGTACCTCTTCTTGCCCTCACCGCTCAGGTGGCTTAATGGTTAGAACGTCCACTGTGGGAGCGTGAGGTCGTGGGTTTGATCCACGGCTGAGTCATACCAAAGACTTACAAAAATGGTACTAACAGCTGCCTCGCTTGGCGCTCAGCATTAAGAGGTCAGTGTTAGGACTGGTCGGCCTGGCATTAGGATAATGTGACTGGGTGGGACATCATGCTGCATGTCTGTAGCATGATGCCCCAGTGCTAGACATCACTATAAACTGCCTCACTGCAGACATCATAGCGATATGACTGATATGCACCTATTCTTGCCCTCACAAAGGGTAATGATGATATGACACTTTCATCCCGCCTCTTCTTGCCCTCACAAAATGAAATGATAGGACACTGTCATCCCTCCTCTTCTTGCCCTCACAAAGGGAAATGATGATATGACACTTTGATCCTGCCTTTTCTTGCCCTCACAAAATGAAATGATAGGACACTTTCCTTCTGCCTCTTCTTGCCCTCACAAAATGAAATGATCGGACACTTTCTTTCTGCCTCTTCTTGCCCTCACGAAGGGAAATGATGATATGACACTTTGATCCAGCATTTTCTTGCCCTCACAAAATGAAATGATAGGACACTTTCCTTCTGCCTCTTCTTGCCCTCACAAAATGAAATGATAGGACACTTTCTTTCTGCCTCTTCTTGCCCTCACAAAGGGAAATGATGATAAGACACTTTCATCCCATCTCTTCTTGCCCTCACAAAGGGAAATGATGATATGACACTTTGATCCTGCCTTTTATTGCCCTCACAAAATGAAATGATTGGACACTTTCTTTCTGCCTCTTCTTGCCCTCACAAAATGAAATGATAGGACACTTTCTTTCTGCCTCTTCTTGCCCTCACAAAATGAAAGATGATATGACACTGATCCTGAAAAATGTGAATTATTCGTTCCCAATATTGGAAATAACCCCACACCAATGAATTTGCTTTGCATCTTTGGCACAGAAAGCTTGGATAATTGATACAAACAATGCATGTCAACAAAACTGTTCTGTTATTATCTATGCCATCGGATGGAGATCTGATTACATTTCTCCAGTTTTTATCTCAGAGATCTTTTGGCCTTAAAGGCTGAACTCAATGTGGTTGGACCTATAGCAATGGTACAAAAGGTTACCTTTCTAAGTTGCTTGACAGCTTCATAAGAATGTGGCTTCATGACTTTCTTGGGATTTGTGAGAGGGAAAAGTATCCATTTCAAAGCTGGTTGCTAACAAATTAATTATTTTCCCAGTACGGTTATCTAGCAGCTGTCTCACTTGCTTTAGGAGACTGGCCTGGTCTGTCTTAGGTAAGGGAATGCATCTCTTAAGGTATTATGATTTGGTAATGTATTTGAAAAAGAAAGCAATTTTTTACTAGTAAAATACTTATCCAATAATAATACATTTACACCCTCCCAGTCTCACTTCTGTTACATCCATACAGAGAGCATGCCTTTCACTCCAGTAGTAACTGAGATGACCATGGGATCTGGCACAAATTTCAGTATGAAAGAGAGATGAATATCTAACTGCCACCTATGTGTCAGGGTAGATAACTAAAACTGCTGGTTGGAAAACTAAATTTTATTTAATATGTTCGAGTCTGAGAGGGTTGGTTTTGCCAGGTAGTAATAGTTCTCCTAAAGCATTATGATCATATAACTGTTATCGAAGAAACATAATTTAGTTGGCAATTGCTTTCTTTTTTACTGTGGATCACTAAGACCGACTTTTAAATAATAGGAACTTTTCACTGTGGACCCTAAAACTGAATGCTGTCTAATCGTTAAGCCCTTTTTTCATTGTGGTCTTATTTTTCTTTTATTTATTTAGGTACACAAGCACTTGCTGGGTTGTATCTCCAAGCAATGAGACCGAAGGAGAACTTCTGATAGGCAAGTTTTTCTTTTCTTTGCAATTGTAAGGTTTTTGTACGAAAGCACAACCTCATGTAATAGTTGCTGCAAAGATAACATTTTTATTATTTATGATTAAATCTAATATTTTCAAAATTTTGCCTGAATTTTTCAAACAGATAGAAAGAGATTAGATTGAGTGTCTTCTTTCTCACATAATTATGGATATTTTATGCTCTGTTGCCCTTAATATGTATTTTTATGCTATTTGCTCCACACATCTGGACTTTGCATGCTATGTTTCTCCTCACACAAGTATTTTTTACATTATTTTACTTCTCACATATGGACTTTTTATATTATTTTACTCCTCACTTGTGGAGTTTTTGTTATTGTACTATTCACATATGGATTTTGCATGTTATTTTACTACTCACATATGGATTTTTTATATTATTTCACCACTTTACTTCTCATTAGATGTTAACAGTACTTTCTCAATAGGATTAAATAAAGATTTAAATTCTGAGTATTGCTTTAGCTTGAAATATTGATGAAAACAGTTACACTATGTCTATCTTTTAGGGGAAGATAATGTTTTATTTGTTGCTGATGAAGACTATTACACTATGTCTTTATTTTAGGGGAAGATAGTGTTTTCTTTGTTGCTGATGAGGCCATGACAGATGCTAATTACACTCAGGTAAGAAGAAAAAAAGTAATGACTCTGTTTGATACCTGAAAGTTTCAGAATTAAGTGAATTTCTTGATAGGGATACTTGGCCATTTAAGACATGTCTGTTCATTTGCATACATCATGAAGGAAATATATTAAGATTTTGATTCATTCACATTTGAGTAAGGTCTCATTTTCAGAGCTTTTGCCTTGACACTAAATAACCTACTTTTGTCTCTGTGATGTTCAGCTCTGAACCAAAAACCAGTTAAGTGACTTTCTCAAAGGGCATAACAGTGTTAATCATAATGGGATTTGAACCTGAGACTTTCTAATCATGAATCAACAGTCCCTACTACTTAGTCACAGTGTTCTCTTTGGACCATAATATTTTGAAGTAATATTTTCTCATTGATTGTATCATGTATAATGTTCTTTGTCTGACATCTCAGTATGACAAAATAGTTTTGCTTGCCTTCCATCTTATTTGTGATGCAAGAAATATTTGTTTATATGTAAATTTCCAGTACAGAAACTAACATGAATAAATGCTGCAAAACGTCTGTGCAACAAACTATTTTTGGAAAATGAACCTTTTTGTCACTGGCATACAAATATATCAAATAAATTTACGGCATGTAACATAAATTATTTAGTTCATGTTGACATTATAAAAATAAAATCCAGATGTTTGTAATTTACAGATATATAATAAACATGATGCTCCATATAATGTACATGTCAGATTTGATTTGATTTCTTGCAGTCATTTGATTGGACTCAATATTGACTGTAACTAACAGGCATGTTCAGTACCTGAGATCAGTGTTTGTATGACAGAGTATGTTTTACATTTTCATTTGACAGTGTTGTATTTGAAGACTGTGTCTGCAATGGGACAAAGCAAGAAACTGCTTATTTAATATTCATTACTAGTAAATTTTCATTTAGTATATCTCAAATAGAGGCTGCTTAATGCAGGTGAATAAAGGTGACCTTTATACCAACATTCATGACTTTTATGATTTTGTCATGCTTCATAAACAATTGTAATGTATGTTTACACCAAACTAAAATAAACCTTGTAATAGACAATGTATATTTTTCTATTTTTTATTATTCTTTAATTTTAGGTCTTGCTAGGAAACAGGGACCAATTGTCTATGACATGGCCGTATGAGGATATTAGAGAGATACACAAGCGATGGTACCAACTCATGGACAAAGGCTTAGAAATTTTCCTGACCAGTGGGAAAACATGCCTCTTGGCATTCAAATCAATTACAGTAAGTCTGAAATCCATTTTTAAGGTAAAAGCAGAAGAGTAATACTAACTTAAGTGACAATCTTTATGGAGATACAGTTGTATTTGTTAAAATTTTCAATAACTAAATTCATTGAAAATCTGCTCAAGGTAGTCTTTGCACATTTTGCCAGAGTGTTATGAATGTACTCACTCACCTCAAAATACTTAGAGGGTTATCAATCCATTCTTATACACAGTTAGTTAGGCTCCATCATGAGCTTTGCTGCTAGGGAGATGCAAGAAAATTGTCTTGAACAAAATATCCAGCTATACACCACCTTCATGGACATGAATAAGGCAATTGACACTGACAGCTGGGAAGGCTTTTGGAAGATAATGGCTAAATTTAGATGTCCAGATGTCTTATAGAAATGGTGAGGCATTTTCATGATGGCAAACTTGCCAGAGTCTAGGACCAGGGTAACTATTTCAAACCCTTTGCAGTTATGAATGGCATCAAACAAGGATGTGTCTTAGCCCCCACTCTCTTCAGCCTCATGCTCTCTTCAATGTGGATGGATGCTTTCAAGGGCAATGATGTGGGAATAGGTCTCCAATACCATCTGGATAGGAAGTTGTTCAATCTGAGGAGGCTTCAAACCAAATCCAAAGTCCATGTCAAGAAAATCAGCGACCTTTTTGTAGATGACTGTGCCTTTGCCTCCAGCATGGAGGTAGGCATGCAACAGAGCATACATATATATATATATATGTATATATATATATATATATATATATATATATATATATATATATATATATATATATATATATATATATATATATATATATATATATATTCACACACACACTCAGCAGTTAAAAAGAAAAAAATAGTTTCATCTTCAATTTCTGGGAATTCTTTTTGGACAGTAGAGCACCAGTCTGGTGTAAGGACTCCTGTTTTAAGAGGTCAAAAGAAACAGAACAATCTCAAAATAAATGTGACACTTACAAATGTAAATGGGAATCCTTTTTTTCCCATTATAAAATATTTCAAAATTATTTAGATTCTAAATTTTATCAGTTTACTTCAGAAAATTTTTTGATCAAATTTGTCTAAAAAAAAAATAATGGACATGGGTCTCATTTGCAATCAGGTAAGGAAATTACCAGTGATTTGTAAGAAATTTTTGTGCTGTCTTGCCGAATTTACTTGAAATGAATTTATGAATCTCAGAGTATTTACTGTGTGCTGGAACATGATGGGAGAGTTTTAGTTCTGTGGTTCAGAGTTTTTCCAGAGTGTACTGACAAATGTTCATACACAGTAAACTGTGCATGATCATTATTCCCACATGATCATCTCAAAGTATATTAATTACAGTATATTTTTTGTAGATGTGGCTGGTACCTACTAGTACATTAATTGCACACCTGGCTAGTATCAACTTGTTTATTAATTATGCACCTGGCTAGTACTGCTAGACATTGCAAACCTAATTAGTACCCACAAGTTTATTAATTCCTCACCTATTAATTACCTATATGTTTAATAATTTCTCACCTGGCTAAAATGTGCAAAATGAAAAATTTAAACCAGCAAAAATGTGCATCAGATATTATTGTAACGTTTGACTACAGTTTGAATCACAAATTGCACTGATCAAACTAGTTTAAAGGTTCATAGTCTTGTGAAAATGAAGTTTAAATTTGTTGTTTAGGACCGTGATCACCTATACCAGCAGCTAATGGAGTTGGAGCTGCCAAATCGAATCAATACAGAGGTCTTACTGGATATGCTTTCTCAGTGGGAGGAAGGAAGACTAACAAACTTTGAGTACCTTACACACCTGAACAAGGCAGCTGGTCGGTCTTTTAACGACCTGATGCAGTACCCAGTATTTCCATTCATACTGAAGGACTACACCAGTCAATCTCTGGATCTCAAGGACCCTAGCATATACAGGTTCCAATGACAAGATCAGAATGCATTTTCCAGTTACTTTTACTACTGGCTCAAAGCTTTCCATTATAATCTCTTAATAAACACATGTAATTGGCCTAATATATAAAACAATTCTCATTTATTAATTTGATCTATCTTAATTCATGTAACTTTTCACTCTCCATTAATCCATAAAGTCATTATAATTAAATATTTCTTGATATTTTAAGTCTTGTGATTTAATCTTTAACAAAAATTATGAATAAGATACTTTTGGTACTTGCCAATAATGACTTGAAGCCATTGGTTAAGTAATTAGATAGTAAACAAATTAGAATGTTACAAAACTTGGCATTTTCTTTCATAGATATGAAAGTCATGGTGTGACTGAATTATATCCTTAGATATCTTTCTTTGTACTTGTGCAATTTTGGCTTGTACTGATCTATATTTTGATTCTATACCTTAATGTCTGATTCTTGAATATAGGTTAAAAAAATCATGAACACTATTTACAAACTGTTCTTTACACAGTGCATATATAAGGGGTAATTTGTATTCTACCCTAATGCTTGTTTGAAATGACATACTGCAGCAGTCTTCATGCAGACATCACTCTAAGCCAGTGGTAATTGAAGGTAAAAATTCATAATGTCTTATCTCTAAATTGTCATTGGAAAGAAAAGTAAGGATTTTAATTTTTTTTATTAATATATGAGAATGTCTTATAAGTTAAGTGGTTTAATTTATGTAAGAAATAGTTGTACATTAAGTAAATCATCATATATATATCTAAAACATACATTTCTGTAAATATTTTTATCTATTTTGCATCTTTTCCAGTTATTTTTGATATATTTTGCAACTCAGATTTATTACTAATTAATACCTGTATATATTTGTGAAAATGTGTAGAGAGTTGACAGAACTTTGTGTTAAATTACAGGGATTTGTCACGACCGATTGCTGTACAGGATGTTGCCAGTGAGGAAAGATACAAAAACAATTATAAGGTAATGAACCCTTATGCCAGTCTTTTTTGAAGGCCTTATTTATATCTCATAATGCCTATTTAATTTCATTGCCTTCATCAATCTGGTGGATCAAATGTCTGCAGCACAGATGATCACCAGACCCATTTTAGATCAATGTAATCTCATGGGCTTGGGGTCAGTGCTTTTACTAGATTCACAAAATTTTTGAGTCACATTAACGAAACGTCACTTTTTGTCCTCATCGGATGTTGTTATCATGTGTTGCATGGCAGTGTTGTCTTTGTATTAAGAGACTGGTTTATCCTTCTTATATGGCATTCAGAAATATTGTTGCATGGCAGTGTTGTCTTTGTATTAAGAGACTGGTTTATCCTTCTTATATGGCATTCAGAAATATTGTTGCATGGCAGTGCTGTCTTTGTATTAAGAGACTGGTTTATCCTTCTTATATGGCATTCAGAAATATAATTACTTCACAGGATGCTTACCAAATAGAAATATAATTATTTCACAGGATTCTTACCAAATAGATATAGAATTACTTCACAGGATGGTGATCAAAGAGAAATAGAATTCTTTGACAGGATGCTGACCAAACAGAAATAAAATGACTTCACATGATGCTGACCAAATAGAAACATAATTCCTTCACAGGATGCTGACCAATGAAACATTTATACCAGTATTAATAATTTTGGATAAAAACATGCCTGTCAATTAAACATTTATTATACCAGTATTAATAATTTTGGATAAAAACATGCCTGCCAATGAAACATTTATACCAGTATTAATAATTTTGGACAAAAACATGCCTGCCAATGAACATTTATACCAGTATTAATAATTTTGGATAAAAACATGCCTGCCAGTGAAAAATTTATACCAGTATTAATAATCTTGGATAGAAACATGCCTGCCAATGAAACATTTATACCAGTATTAATAATTTTGGATAAAAACATGCCTGCCAATGAAACATTTATACCAGTATTAATAATTTTGGACAAAAACATGCCTGCCAATGAAACATTTATACCAGTATTAATAATCTTGGATAGAAGCATGCCTGCCAATGAAACATTTATACCAGTATTAATAATTTTGGATAAAAACATGCCTGCCAATGAAACATTTATACCAGTATTAATAATCTTGGATAGAAGCATGCCTGCCAATGAAACATTTATACCAGTATTAATAATTTTGGATAAAAACATGCCTGCCAATGAAACATTTATACCAGTATTAATAATTTTGGATAAAAACATGCCTGCCAATGAAACATTTATACCAGTATTAATAATCTTGGATAAAAACATGCATGCCAATGAAAACATTTATACCAGTATTAATAATTTTGGATAAAAACATGCCTGCCAGTGAAAAATGTATACCAGTATTAATAATCTTGGATAGAAACATGCCTGCCAATGAAACATTTATACCAGTATTAATAATTTTGGACAAAAACATGCCTGCCAATGAAACATTTATACCAGTATTAATAATCTTGGATAGAAGCATGTCTGCCAATGAAACATTTATACCAGTATTAATAATTTTGGATAAAAGCATGCCTGCCAATGAAACATTTATACCAGTATTAATAATTTTGGATAGAAGCATGCCTGCCAATGAAACATTTATACCAGTATTAATAATTTTGGATAAAAACATGCCTGCCAATGAAACATTTATACCAGTATTAATATAATCTTGGATAGAAACATGCCTGCCAATGAAACATTTATACCAGTATTAATAATCTTGGATAGAAACATGCCTGCCAATGAAACATTTATACCAGTATTAATAATCTTGGATAAAAACATGCCTGCCAATGAAACATTTATACCAGTATTAATAATTTTGGATAAAAACATGCCTGCCAATGAAACATTTATACCAGTATTAATAATCTTGGATAGAAACATGCCTGCCAATGAAACATTTATACCAGTATTAATAATTTTGGATAAAAACATGCCTGCCAATGAAACATTTATACCAGTATTAATAATTTTGGATAAAAACATGCCTGCCAATGAAACATTTATACCAGTATTAATAATTTTGGATAAAAACATGCCTGCCAATGAAACATTTATACTAGTATTAACAATCTTGGATAAAAACATGCCTGCCAATGAAACATTTATACCAGTATTAATATAATCTTGGATAAAAACATGCCTGCCAATGAAACCTTTATACCAGTATTAATAATCTTGGATAGAAACATGCCTGCCAATGAAACATTTATACCAGTATTAATAATTTTGGATAAAAACGTGCATACCAATGAAACATTTATACCAGTATTAATAATCTTGGATAAAAACATGCCTGCCAATGAAACATTTATACCAGTATTAATAATTTTGGATAAAAATATGCCTGCCAATGAAGCATTTATACCAGTATTAATAATCTTGGATAGAAGCATGCCTGCCAATGAAACATTTATACCAGTATTAATAATTTTGGATAAAAACATGCCTGCCAATGAAACATTTATACCAGTATTAATAATCTTGGATGGAAACATGCCTGCCAATGAAACATTTATACCAGTATTAATAATTTTGGATAAAAACATGCCTGCCAATGAAACATTTATACCAGTATTAATAATTTTGGATAAAAACATGCCTGCCAATGAAACATTTATACCAGTATTAATAATCTTGGATATAAACATGCATGCCAATGAAACATTTATACCAGTATTAATAATTTTGGATAAAAACATGCCTGCCAGTGAAACATTTATACCAGTATTAATAATCTTGGATAGAAACATGCCTGCCAATGAAACATTTATACCAGTATTAATAATTTTGGACAAAAACATGCCTGCCAATGAAACATTTATACCAGTATTAATAATCTTGGACAGAAGCATGTCTGCCAATGAAACATTTATACCAGTATTAATAATTTTGGATAAAAGCATGCCTGCCAATGAAATATTTATACCAGTATTAATAATTTTGGATAGAAGCATGCCTGCCAATGAAACATTTATACCAGTATTAATAATTTTGGATAAAAACATGCCTGCCAATGAAACATTTATACCAGTATTAATATAATCTTGGATAGAAACATGCCTGCCAATGAAACATTTATACCAGTATTAATAATCTTGGATAGAAACATGCCTGCCAATGAAACATTTATACCAGTATTAATAATCTTGGATAAAAACATGCCTGCCAATGAAACATTTATACCAGTATTAATAATTTTGGATACAAACATGCCTGCCAATGAAACTTTTATACCAGTATTAATAATCTTGGATAGAAGCATGCCTGCCAATGAAACATTTATACCAGTATTAATAATTTTGGATAAAAACATGCCTGCCAATGAAACATTTATACCAGTATTAATAATTTTGGATAAAAACATGCCTGCAAATGAAACATTTATACCAGTATTAATAATTTTGGATAAAAACATGCCTGCCAATGAAACATTTATACCAGTATTAATAATCTTGGATAAAAACATGCCTGCCAATGAAACATTTATACCAATATTAATAATCTTGGATAGAAACATGCCTGCCAATGAAACATTTATACCAGTATTAATAATTTTGGATAAAAACATGCCTGCCAATGAAACATTTATACCAGTATTAATAATTTTGGATAAAAACATGCCTGCCAATGAAACATTTATACCAGTATTAATAATTTTGGATAAAAACATGCCTGCCAATGAAACATTTATACCAGTATTAATAATCTTGGATAGAAGCATGCCTGCCAATGAAACATTTATACCAGTATTAATAATTTTGGATAAAAACATGCCTGCCAATGAAACATTTATACCAGTATTAATAATTTTGGATAAAAACATGCCTGCCAATGAAACATTTATACCAGTATTAATAATCTTGGATAAAAACATGCCTGCCAATGAAACATTTATACCAGTATTAATAATCTTGGATAGAAACATGCCTGCCAATGAAACATTTATACCAGTATTAATAATTTTGGATAAAAACATGCATGCCAATGAAACATTTATACCAGTATTAATAATCTTGGATAGAAATGCCTATTGCAAATTTAGGGAACATATTCCTGATGAATGAAGCTATATCACAGCTGAAAGCAAATTTATCAGTAGAGCTACAGTTTTGTTCCAAGACATCTTCTTACAAATCTTTTGACAAGGGAGGAATATACTTTTGCTGATGGATTATCATGACAACCACATTACCCTTGATGTTGATGGATTAGCAATGGAGAATCAGATCATCCTTATTTTTCTTCCACCCAAACAACACACTTCTTTTCCAGTGTTTGGATTTAGCTTGGAATTAACCCAAGAAGAGAATAGTTTCCTTTTTTGCTTGAAATCTGGGGTTTAAAACCAGCACATGGTGATTAGGAAAACAGTTTCCATGTGTACTCTGCCATCAAGCAGATCAGTCCAGCAGAAGTGAAAGAAACATTTAGAAAGGCAAGTAGACCAAAAATCTATTAATCAGCTGGTACTGGAATAGATTCTATACAAGAAAATTTCTCCTGAAGACCGAAATGAGTCATTACATAACTCAGCATTGATAACTTGCAAAACCTGCAGTTCCTATCCTGGACAGAATCAGCAGGTCACCTCGGGTCTGAACCTTTTGACAGACAGAATATAACCATTCCCCCTTTTGACCATTTCAAGAGAATGGTCAGATGTCTACTTGTGGAACGAATTGCCTATTGAAATTAGACACAAAGACACAGTGGTCCCTTTTAAGAGTGCTCTTAAAACTCACATGTTTCGACTGCAGGGACAAACTTAGAGACCTAATTGTGTTTTGTATCTTATATGTTTTCAGCATGTTTTTATGTTTTCCAATTTCATTGTTTTTGTCATTTGTTTTTCTGTAGTGTAGTCATATCATTATTGATGGTGTAAAGCGCTTAGAGCTTCGAAAGATTAGGCGCTATACAAAGTCATCATTATTTTAATATATATATATATATATATATATATATATATATATATATATATATATATTTATACCACATACGTTAAAAATAACATGGCATTTAAAGTGTTGGTATAAAGCAAATCTATATACCAATACTATTGGTATATCAAATAGTGATCCGCCCATAGCGCAATAATACGAATATATAAACATTCTTTCTACCGTAGGCCTATAGCTCTATGAAGAATTTCTACTCATTCATTAATCATAAATGACATGAAGTTAACGACACAAATATTAAGAGTCCCTGTTTTCTAAATATTAAAATGGTACACAATTTCATCGGAATCCTGTCTTTTTCCTCTCCCCCTCTCATGCAAAATAAGCACAAATCTGGAGTGAGAGAGAAATATATTGCGCTGGACGAAAACATTATAGCTGAACTTGTACCAAGTAACCCACAGTACTCTGTTTCCTCGTAAACCTATGCTTACGCTTTCCTTGGGATTTATCTATAGTATTCATAATATCAATGATACATAGTTGCAATCGTCAGATGACACACAAGGCCTACATGTTAAATTTATCGGTTAAGATGCGCACATACTGTATTGTGCTTTAAGCCTTTGTTGTTGTTTCTGAAACCCGTTTTAATCGAGTATTAATAATTGAATATAAAACTGTCCAAATGGTCGCCAGCGCCCCCCCCCCTCTCTGGAGCAAAAATACACGAAAAATAAAATACAAGCGTTGTGGATTTTTGCTTGTGTCATACGACGATGTCTGGACCTATGAATGATGGCAATGTTAGTCGAGACGTACAGAGAGAGAGAGAGAGAGAGAGAGCTATACGACGATGTCTGGACCTATGAATGATGGCAATGTTAGTCGAGACGTACAGAGAGAGAGAGAGAGAGAGAGAGAGAGAGTTTTGTCTGTAGAATCGCTAATTAAATCAAAATGATGACTTAGTTGAACTGTCAATATATTAAAATATTTTAATTACCTCTTGTTGGTTCGTGATTCCAATTCGTTTATATTCCACGCGAATTTCCATACGACAGTAGGTCAATGACAGTACATGCATAGTCTATAATAAGATCACCATGTTTGCAGTGCACTACTTTCTTCATTAAAAAAAACAACACAACAACATATTTTATGTTTAAATAATGCGTGTGTCTTATATTGATTTATTAAATGTGAATAAAAAAGAAAATGAAAAATAAAACAATCAACTTATCAATTTGAATATGTGATTGTGAATAACAAGAAAAATCGTAGAACTAGATTTTGTAGCAGACAGACACTTGGTTGTGAGGAGGTCATTTACTCGGGCAATATATCAGGAGCACATCGTAACTCCAACTTGCAAATATTTGTATTTGTATGTGATATAAATAAAATATATGTATAGTATGTACGCTGTATCATTGATATACCACTCGTTGTATAAATTTTTCATTAAAAGGAAACTCGGGCAAGCCTCGTTTCCTTTTAATGAAAAATTTATACATCTCGTGGTATATCATTGATACAGCGTACATACTATACATATATTCTATATATATATATATATGTATTGAGGATGCTATATGCATCCTAGATTTAAAACCATTAAATTTAGTTTATGGGACAGTTTCAAAGTTTTCTGCCATAATTCAAACCTCGCTTATGATGTTCTGTGTTGTCCTGCCATTTCTAAATATATTTCTTGTCTCCATGAACAAGGGAAAGGTAGTCTGGTTCAGGACATTCACAGTCATGTTCCACAGCATTTCTGCAACTGACAGTCTGGGATTCATAATGGTCATGATGTACACTTTTGATGCATTGTGGAATATATGTAATGCTTTGTGGTGCAATGTGAGAGGTGAATGATATACACAAGAGGCATTAATATTGCAACTAATATCAGGAATGTTTTTGCTAAATTGTGAAATAAAACATGCTCAAGCTAGTGCACTAGTAAGGGACATTGCCTCCAATGTAATATGGTAGTCAGAGCAGAGATTCTGCAATACTCCCATTTTATATCTTTTGGTCAGATACTTCCATTATACATCCATTATGTATTAATACTGTTCATGTTTTATCACATACCATTTGTGTTGCACAGTTTTACCAATCAGTTTTAGCCTCAAATAAATGCACTGACAGACAAAAACAAATAAACTTACCCAAAACCATTACATAGAATACCCTTCAAGGTGGAATTCCATCTATGATATGCTTCAATGCTTGCTTCAACAGTTTAAGAACGATGACATATATCACAACTCTGCAATGATGTGTGCATGTTTCTTGACCCCCGGTATAAAACTCTCCCATTTTTATCCAAAGAAAAATTAAAAATTGTCCAAAAGGTCATTATGTCAGCCACTAAACAAATGCTTATCCTTCAGGCAACATTTATCTGCATGGACAGTAATTCATCATACACTAACACTGACCAGCTTTGGAGTACTTTTCAGCTCAAAGAAGTACATTAACAGAAATTGAATGAAAATATATACCTTTTCAAATTGTTTACTGTGTTAGCCTTTCTACATCACTTTTATTTTATTCAGGGTATTATTTACCTATGTTTTTTCAAGGTAATTTATATTTGTTCAAAATACTATATAAGATATGCATGCTACCTTCTATCTTTCCTTGTTTCATTATCACTTTTGTCAAGCCCACGCTAGTGGGAAGCAAGACATACTAGTCAATTGTCTGCCAGCATGCTCAACAGTTTCCTAAGGTTTTGCTTAAAGTTTTCTATTTGCATATATTGTTGAACCCCATGATAGACTCTCATCAAATCTGGCATGAAGCACTATGAATCTAACACAATTCATTCCAAAATTTGCTTTTAGTGACATCCATACAGTAAGCATAAAACAAAAACTCACTGAATATGATTCTAAACATTTAAAATTACCAGTGTATCCATTATGACAAGAGCATAGTATGACAGTAAAAATCACTTGGCACTATTGTACAGTGTATCCATTACAACAAGAGAATAGTATGACAGTAAAAGTCACTTGGCAATATTGTACAGTGTATCCATTACGACAAGAGCATAGTATGACAGTAAAAGTCACTTGACACTATTGTACAGTGTATCCATTACAACAAGAGCATAGTATGACAGTAAAAGTCACTTGGCACTATTGTACAGTGTATCCATTACGACAAGAGCATAGTATGACAGTAAAAGTCACTTGACACTATTGTACAGTGTATCCATTATGACAAGAGCATAGTATGACAGTAAAAGTCACTTGACACTATTGTACAGTGTATCCATTACGACGAGCATAGTATGACAGTAATAGTCACTTGGCACTATTGTACAGTGTATCCACTTGGCACTATTGTACAGTATGAATTGTCTCTGCAGTCCAACCTTTTAGTCTTTACTACATTTTTATGCCTTGTTAGAAGGGTCTCATTTCACCCAAAGGGTAAAAATTAGGTATAATACATGTTTCATGGATAAATATAACGTATTAGTTAAGCAAGTTAACTGAATGAAATATGAATAGCTGTAATCTTTTATCAAATTTCTAATGATGGAGTTACTTTCCTTTAAGTCCTTAGATATGCTGTGAAAAGTTTGTTTCACTTTGGGCAAGATCATTTTAATTAAAATTGTTTTTTTCAGTATCAGCTGAAGAGAGCAGTGCCAAAGTTTTATCTTAACAAACAAAGACTGTTTGTGAGTATTTTGTCAGAAAAACATTACAAAATGGAGAACTACTCCCCATCTGGTTTACTAAAGAGATACAACACCACAGTTATTTTTGCTATGTTAAGTAAATATTAATTCCATTTGATTTCATGGCATAAAAGTAAAAACTTGTTTTTGGAGAAAAAATTAATTTTGATAGAATATGAGAAAAAGAAACAAAACGAGAAATTATCGGTTGCTTATTCTGTATTAGAGAATTTTGTTTTCAGATTCTTCAGCAGGAATATGAGAGGCGGAATCCAGAGGAGCGAAGCAGTCTCCAAGTGGGACCATATCACTATGGCAGCCATTACTCTAACAGTGGAACTGTTCTCCACTTCCTTGTCAGGCTGCCACCATTCACCAAGATGTTCCTCAATTTCCAAGGTAGCATAAAAGATATGAATAACACTCCACTAACACTTCATTTATTAGAATGTTCATAAAATACAGTACTCCTACACTATAAGGCCTTTCATTATAACACAGTAACTGTTACAGTTTTAAGGCCTTTCATTATAACACACTTCCTGTTATAAGGCCCTCCATTGTAACACATTTCCTATTATAAGACCTTAAATCATGACACATTTCCTGTTAAAAGATCTTTCATTATAACACAGTTCCTGTAATAAGGTCCTTCATTATAACACAGTTCCTGTAATAAAGCCCTTCATTATAACAGTTCTTATTATGAGGCCCTTCATTATAACACATTTCCTGTTAGAAGGTCTGTCATTATAACACATTTCCTGTTAGAAGGTCAGTCATTATAACACATTTATTTTTAATGAAATTTGTGTAAAACAAAAAATATCAGATTTGTAAACAGTTGCAATGAAGTGTATTAAAGTTAACTAAATTACAGTTTTTTCAATGAATATTTAAGGTAGTGAAACCAAAAGTGTTGAGTTAAATGATTTTGAGTTATGCGACCACTCTTGGGAATGCAACTATTATGTAAATTAGGAGTAATTTGTATATTTTCCGATAACCTGGAAAGCCAGCAACCAATGAATGCTGCTTTGACATGTTTAGAATCATGTACATATTCGATATAATAAGGCATGACAGGATGCGAACCAGATGAGTTTTGAAAGATACAAAGATCATGAGATTCTAGCTCTATTCAGTTGAATGTAAACAGAATGCAAAAGGTTTTGACTTTGAGCTATTTTCATTTAAAAAATCTACATAAGTACCTCTTTGTTAGGTACATTTATTTTCTCTTTTTTTTCAGATCAAAATTTTGACATTCCAGATAGGACATTTCACAGTATGCATACAACATGGAGACTATCAAGTGCAGACTCAATCACTGATGTCAAAGAACTAATCCCGGAATTCTTTTTCTTGCCTGAATTTTTTAGAAATTCAGAGGGTAAACACAATTTATATTCTCTTATATATATATATATATATATATATATATATATATATATATATATATATATATATATATATATATATATATAATGTACAAACACACATTACTTGATCATGTACTAAATGATATCAGGATGCATTTAGTTGGTCCCTTAAAAATTGTTACTACAATGATGCAATCCTCAGATCTCAGTAGAAGTCGTCAGAAAACAGGCTGTCAATTAGCCATGCTTTCGTTTTCCATCAGGGACTGGAGGAAAAGGAAAGACCCCTCCAAGGCTTGAAATGGGAGAGACTCTGCCTGAGTGTCACTTGTCTTGTAAGTCATCTTGCAGATCAGATTTTGCAACCCTCCGGTAGTGTAAATGGTTTTCTTCACCAAAAACATTCCCCAGAGACCCATACAAGGCAGGCATTCAGCAAAAAGAAATATACATTCTCATCATAACAAGGGCAGTGAGGATCATTCACAACACAAACTCCAGACTGTGATTTTACTCCAGACTGCTGTGCTTCTCAAAGCCATGAGCAGGCTCAGCACTGACTGGTCATATATCAAGATTTCTCAACAAACACATTTAGGCACCTGGGCACCTTTGAGACCCGAAGATCAGTTCTCAATGCCATTCAGGATGGTGACTTTGTTTCATTTTAGACCTACAAAATGCATTGTACATCACAGTAACTCGTGACCTGATAACTCATGTACTCATTCAAAGCACTGTCAAACATGGATCCCATTTTTAAAGTGGAAAATACCTCCCAAATTTGTCCCTTTTATTTGAATTTTAAGAAATTTAAAATAAAATTGATATCTGAATCATTGATATATTGTTACTTTATGACTGGCATCAACATCATAAAATTTTTGGCTTTTACTAATAAGTCTTATTTTGCTTGATTTTTTTTCAAAACAACATTCTCAGGACACCGTAAATAACAATATTCAATTAAATTTTGTTCAATGAAAATGTCACTAATGCCTACAGGAGGCAACACTTAATAAAGAAAAATAGCAATTAAGTTTTGTCAAATGAAATTCATGTTTTATATTTTATTCCAGTTTAAGTGTTTCATCATAAATGCAATGTTTCTTCTTGAATTCAGATGTTAAATATGTAACTCTACCATCACAGCTATGAGAACATAATTAAATGCTGACCATGTATTTATATCTGGCTTGCTGAAGTATTTGTTGAATTGTTGCAATGAATTAAAAACAAGCAGACTTGCATTGTATTATCATGTTAATTAAATATTTTGTATTAAATCCAATCAAAAAAGGAGTGGAATTAAAAGACCTTAAAAAAAGACAATGCAGATCCTACCTACATAAAAGCAAGCTATCACAGTTGTGTATTAAACCTTCTGACCACAGCAACAGGATTTGTTGTCAGAAGTGTATTGATTGGAAACAGTGTTGGTAACGGTAAAATAATCTTTCTATGACTCCTATCAGGAATTTGTATCTATTCAAAGCAGTCTCAAAACAATTACCAAGCTGTAGTCAATGGCTGTTGAAGATAAAATGCTTAGCATGGCTGAGTTGGAGATTCTATTGGCAGAAATAGAAAACCACCATAGACTCTAAGCACTGAGTAATAATAACCCTTACTGAAAATGGAGTAAATGTTTCCCATTGTACTGAGGCATCTCATGAAGCTAGACTCAAGATTTGACACCTTTATGATTACTCTTTGTTTCTTAATGAAGGGATAGTTATAAAATAGTAATAAGTTCTTTTTGTTTGGTTACTGATCTAGGTTAATGTATTCTAGCCTTTATGACTATATTTTGGTGCTTTTTGTAACTTTGATGGGTTCACATGTTGACTTATACTTTTATCTGTGACATGGGGATGGTGGTAGAAAGCTTTGATCAAGGTCAATAACAGAAATTTGAAATTTTTATTATCATACTACTCACATCAGAAACACATCCACATCTCTTGACTTCACATTACCAGGATGCCAACCTCAAAAAGCACACCGTTAACAGTCATTGGACCAAGACATGTGATTTCTTGTTTTGTTCATGCTTTGCTTTGGCTTTGTTTATCTGGTCATTGAATTTAAAACCTCTTTAAAATCTGCAGTATCCTCCATGTGTTAGGAGAGCAGATTTTAAGCCCTAGAATTTCTTAGCCCCCAGGGTTTTTTCAATGAGGCTACTGACCTACCTGTTTTGGGCTGCTTGGCATTCAGAGCTACCTAGATGATCCTTTTATGCCAGTGCCAGCTGAAACTTTGCTCAAAGTTTCTCATTGCATCAGGTCTCATCACATCAGATGGGAGGAACTTTCTTGGCTTAAAGATGGTATCTCTTGCAGGTTTTAACTACTAGAAATCATGATCTGCACAGATGCAAACATTTCTTGCTGGGGTAGACATCTCAGGACATCCTTTTACAAAGCAAGTAGGGTTTGGTCAGTATCATTCTGTGCACATATACAGTCTTTAGATTCATTTTCTCTTGTTTATAATAATCCAACCATTGTGCTAAGTTTGTTTATTTATAAATTTTTATTTGCAGGCTTTGACTTAGGCAAGAGACAAACTGGAGACATAGTATGGGATGTAACTTTGCCTGCTTGGTGTAAAAATAATCCTCGTCTGTTTATTCTCATCCATCGTCAAGCGCTGGAGTCAGATTTTATCTCACAGAACATTCACAACTGGATTGATCTGGTGTTTGGGTACAAGCAGCAGGGTGAAAATGCAGTGAAAGCCATTAATGTCTTTCATCCAGCTGTGAGTTCAGATCCCTTTTTTTTAACCTACAACTTAATATGACACTATAATAATACCTATTATGTATAGTGACAGCAATATGACACTGTAATAATACCTTTTATGTATAGTGACAGCAATATAACACTACAAATAATACTTATTATGTATAGTGGCTCATAACAAGTAACTGAGTAGTACAAAAAAAATTTCCTCAGACACAGTTTTTATTATGACTTGACAGTATTTGATATTCAGTCCTGTTTGTACTGGTTCACACCTTTAGGTTGACCTAGTCCAAAAATGTTGATATACTTGAAAATTGAGTTTTGCAATATGGATTTCAGTCCAAGTTATATTTGTCACCAATAATATCACATGCCACTTTAATTAGACCGAACTGGAAAATACGCTGCAAAATTTTCAAACTGTGTTGTAACTTGTTTGATCGCATTTGTTAAAGAAGTAACATTCATTCCTAAACAAAAAATAAATTGTTGATTCGGTTCAGCATTTGTTTTTTTAAAACAAATTTGCTAAGCAAACAGTTGAGATTCAGCTGGTGTTAGAATAGAAAGATGACAAGCACTAAAAATTCTAGTTATTTCTTGAAAATGCATCATAACCTATGCTAAATTTTGTGACAAAAATATGCTGTATGTTATATTTGTTATTATTATAAAATCTATAACCAGACCTACTTTGGGATTGATGTGAACGACTTTGAGGATCAATTGACACGCAAGGCGATCCGTACTATGGTGAAGACATATGGTCAGACTCCAAAACAGCTGTTCAGGGTTCCCCATCCTGCACGACTTATGATGACAGAAACTGATACACGTCAGAGAGGACCGTGGGTAAGATCAGTGTTCCATCTATCATGAATCATTACATCATCCGTGAACTTTATATTTGTCTTCTCCAAAATGGCTCTGCAGAATTAAACTGAATTTAACAGGTAAAATCTTGATTTGAGTCACCGTCATATTTATACCAATGATGTCAATTTGCCATCATACATGGCTTTTGTTTCTGAAATTTTTGTATTGCTCTTTTGACAATATACATTTTACAGGCACAGTCAGTGCCAAATCGAACAAAAGTAGTTGATTACAATCTTAAAATTTGTCAACATAGAAAGTTTTTATTTCGGTGAGGGGCTGCTGGAAGTTAATGTGAAGCATATATATACACATTTCCCTTAATAACATGCACACAACAAGGTCAACAAACATAGACTGTCATGTATAGCCTTTCTTGTGCTGAAAAATGGCATTAAGTCCTACAACAACAACAACAACAAAATGTCCAGCCTGTGAATGTTGGTGTTATAGTGTTTAATGCCATTTTTCAGCACACAATAGGCTATACATGGTGGCCATTATTAATGTTGAAGGAAAAACCCGGGAAAACCCCCGGAAAGAACCACCGACTTACAAGAAGCTACTGGCAAGCTTTCTCATATACCCACATTGGCCGAATCTGAGACTCAAACTCATGCAGACAGAGGTGAGAGGGCAGTGATCCGTAACGAAGAGCACTTTAGACCACTCAAGGCCTCTTAACCTGTGAATGATTTTTCGAACTGGTTTCAAGCAACAATCACATATTATAAACATATTGTCACCACTTTTGTTGATTTTCAGAATGATGTTGAATAGTATAGCACCAATGCTGATACACCAGGAAACAAGATTCTTTTTCTTAAAACTAAGCAACATTTTTATCATAAAACAGTCATCTACATTGAAACTTAATTTTTGTATTGTTCCATTAATGCAATATTGACATCATGATTTCATTGGAAGCAATAGTGAAACTTTATTTAATTCTTGTGGATATCTCTAAGTAACAGTTCAGGAATTCAGAAACTCTGTCCACTTTGATCCATATCTGTGAAACCATGGTCTTTATTTTACGAAGTATTCATTTTGCTTGGCTACCTTGCTATCTTTGTTCACAGTTATGAATGAATCAGTTAATTTAAGGTAATGTATGTTACATACACAATAACATTTATAAAAGTGTTCGATTGATCAAATGAAGTGAGTTCACCCAACATGACTGGGGCCACTAGATTTTAAGTTTGTAGGAATTTTGTGCCTTTTAACTTTTCTTTTATTCACCTCCTTTATTTAATTCAAAAGACTTAATTAATTTGATAATACAAACGATGCGGGCTTTTAATTCAGTGCAAAAATAAAACAAATTCTTCCATAAGTCAGTTATCACAACACGGTCTGCACTTAATTAAGTTCTTAGAGAAACTCTTGCAGACATAGCTGTTACTGTAGATTGACACATTTTAATTGTGGTGTACTAAGAATATTGCTTGGAAAGAAAATGTAACCAATTATTTTACTTCTTATTAAAAGTTGATAATTTCAAAATGTTGATTAAATTTTTTCCAGTCCTATCTACCATGTTCACCCATAAAACGAGTGATATGTCAGCGTTTCAGTTACCAGTTTTGCTCACAATTTTCTTAAAGTTAAAAAATATAGGGATCAATTTGTTTTGTATTTTCTGGTTTAAAAGATCCATGTCTTTTTCCACATTATAAGCGGGTTCATCAGTTATCAGGGAATGAGTTATTGATGGAGTATCATGTGTGTGTGTGTGTGTGTGTGTGTGTGTGTGTGTGTGTGTGTGTGTGTGTGTGTGTGTGTGTGTGTGTGTGTGTGTGTGTGTGTGTGTGTGTGTGTGTGTGCGCACGCGCACGCGCGCGTGCATGTAGAGAGGTAAAATTCATTCCATGATAGAATCAAAATAATTGCACCCCAAGTAATGAAAATGATCTTGGTGCACCAGTGCCCAGACCCACATAGTCATGTGCTTATCCTGCAAATAGTATGTAACAAGGTCAAAGTAAGGACTCGTATGCAAGTTACTCCTACTATGTATCTAGGCTGATATTTTATATCATTTAGGTCAAACCCAGAAAAAATATCAGGGTAGATGTCTTGCATTGTAGGACAATGTGCATGTGACCTCGCACTTGACAAATGAAAAGGAACATTCAGCTGTAAGCACAAATGCGCTGGATTATACATTAAATTATAATTATAAATCAACACCTATACTTTTAGAGACGCATAAAGGGGCTGAAGTGGGGCTGTTATCTGGGATCCCTAGATATGCCAGACCCTGAGTGTGTGTGGGAAGAGCAGTATTCCTCAGGGGTTGCCTCCCTTGTTCCTCTCCAGACTGGTTTTGTGTATGGAATCAGTGCCAAGAGTTGTGTTCTTGCTGTATACAGCCAGGAAAAACGTAAGTACACGAGACTAGTTTTGTCAGAGTTATTCAAACATTACATGTGGGTTCATAAGTCAGTTTGAACATAATGAATCTTATATCCAATTGTTCAGCTGGTGCATGTAATAAATAGAAACTCCATCAACTTTTCAGCTGAATGCTTACCTTGTATAGTGCAGACAAACTTGTCTATAGATGCCACCAACATCATTTCAGAAAATACAAGCAGGTGACCTTTACAAGTACAAAAATATATAAATATGTATAATTATCTTGACCTACTATTCCTGACTTTTTATATCCAAGTGATTGCTACACAGAGATGACCACATTAGCAGGTGTACTGTCTGGATTTCTTTTGGACTAATTATAACACTTCTGTTTCTTTTTTATGGCAACTTAACTTAGATCTGTGTCAATGGAGAATTTATAACATATGCATTAATGAAATGGAGACTTCTGAAATTACTTTGCCTGTAAGTGGAGAAGTAGCTGTGCTATTAAAATTAAAAAGGCTATTTGGATTAACACCTTCAAGATTGGAAAGAAAAATATTACAAAGAAGTGTTTATGCATTTTCTCTTGTCATAACTGATGAGTTGTATATTCCGTAAATAATTGTCATCAACTCTGTTTAGATTCAAAATATTTTGTATAAAAGTGAAGATCATAGATTTAAAGTAAATAAAAAATGGTTTTTTTAATCTTAGATAATCTCAAAAGGTTTATATGTACCATTACATTTTAATAGAACATTTGGTGATTTTTTTTTGGTTAATGCAAACTTCATCTTTTTACTCTAATTTAAGGTAATTTGGGGTGATAGATGTGCAACAATGTATCACAGTTTGTTAGAAAATTAAGGCACACATTGCAAGAATTTTGTCTCACTATGTAATAACTCTTTCTTAAACAAAAAAGCTCTACATTATTTTAAAATTCAATCAATAACATCCTGTTTAATATTTGTTTACAAAAAATATAAGTGCACAAAATGCACTGATTTTGTCTCTCAATATAGTCAACACATACTGAAAATCAAACCTTTAGCATCCAGTTAACCAAAATCCCACTGAAATTGAGACTGTCATGACCTCTTTTTTTTTTTTAGCAAGTATCACAAAGGGTAAATTTTTCAGTCTCAAGTTGGATATAATTTGCTATATTAAATTTTTCGCCAATCTAATACATTACCCAATCATTTTAGTTGTAGGATGAATCCAACCTTCGATCTGTATTTATATAGACAAAGGAAAGAAACTCATCATCAGTTACCTCCCCTTCCCACCACAAGGTGGCTACCCATATACTAGATGTTTACCAGTTTACGTTTTCTCAGTGGTGCATTTATCTTGATGTCACAATGCAATCAGAAATCAGATCAGTTTTGAATTATACCATACCATCTGGAAAGATTGTGATTATTAAGGTACATGCTACATATTATATTGGCAACCTTGTTTTTGTATTTTAGGCAATAATTCTGTATATTTTTGCATTTGATAGGCTTGAATTTTCCGACCTGTATTCCAGCATGATGTCATTGTAATTGCTGTTGGTTGTCTTATTTGTCCATTTGAATTTTCTTGCTTGTTAATTAACAAGCGAATTTCTGATATAATGCACATTTACCAGTTATTATTGCCAATAGTTGTCATTCCTTTTATTTTAATTACACTGATGACCCTATGCTTCACTTACAAGAAGTTTAAGATCATTGAGGACAAATTTATGATTCATGCTTGTAATAAGCATTTGTCAGCTTCACCACACTGTGTTTGTGCTAGTGTTCAGAGGAAAGGTAGTTCTCGATGCTGTGCTACAGTTTAAAAAACAAGAAGCAGCATTTAAGCCAGTGATATTTTGAGTCTTAATCCTAAGACATTATCAATAACTGGTATTATGGTTTATTACACAATGGTCCCTCTACCATCCATGACCATGAGTACCATGGCCACCACAACAGTTTTATCCTGGCCGTTATATTACATTGCTCTCATATTAAATATTTGAATTGCACATACTAAGTACATGATCATACTCATTATGGACATGACTGTGTCATTTAGTGAAATGTACACCCTCAAAAGAGTTTGAAAAATAATGATAAAGCTGGTCATGTATCAGGGGTGAATTGACCACCTTAGCAGATTTCAGGAACACCTTCATATCCTATCAGGCATCAAATTCTTTTTTTTTTTGGGGGGGGGGGATACTCTATAGATATTAATGAGCTTCAGAGTGAGTGACAAATATATAATGAAGTTCTTTTCATTTGCAACATGCACTGTGGAGAGACTTGGCATATCTCCATGCTGCTTTCATGTACTGTGGTTGAAATTTATTTGTAGTTGTGGAAATGTACATGACCTAAGCACAGTTATTCAACATGAATGCTGCCATGTGCTCAAAAGAGCAGCTTCAGTCTAAAATACAGTAGATTTTTCAGTTATTAAAATAGGGAAATAAATTTTGTGAGATTAGTCAATATCTGCTTCTAAAAGTGCAAAGAATGATTTATAAAATATATGAAATGGTTTTTAAAAAAAGTAGTCATTGGCACATAAGTTACATTAGATGTCCAAAAGTTAAAATGATCGAACAGAGCTACGATTTTGTTTTATATGTGAACATTTGTAGCAAGATATTTACTCTACAACCCAAATTACACCCATCAATCTTGCACTAAACTGATGGAAAGTAAAAGTTCTTTTAACAGGACCTATGATATACAAGTTTTAAAAAAAAATAACCAGTATTACTGGTGAGGAAAACTTGGGAAATTGATTTTCTTTTTTAAAAAATCTTATCCTATGGAAATACAAAACTGTTATGTTGAGAATACCTATCTGATCACATTACAATACAGCCCTCCCACACCACCTAACAAATGCAAGCATACTCATTAATGTATCACTCACCTTAATCAGGTCAACTTTTGGTATATGGTTAAAATGGGAAATAATTGGTGAGAGTTACTTCCCTTTGTCCTTAAATTATATAGATAGAAATGATGAAATTTCATCTTTTGGGAAGGTTGGATTTAAGAAGTAGCAGAGTTTATTTTTTAATGTTAATATTGTCAGTGAAGTATTCTTTGGGAACAGAATTTGCTAAAATAAGTACTTTTTTAAAGTATCTACTTCATTTATATACACATCAAATAATGTATGATACTGAGAGCATATTTTTTCTACAATCTTGATTCCAACAGCGCAGAAGGAAATAGCGTGGCAAGCCATAATGACTTGGGGTCATCCAGACAATATTATCCGCATCATAAATGGGAAGGACAAGCCTGCTATCAACTTCCTGCATCATAGCCAGTTTGAAGAGGTATGATCCTCATTTTGTAGTCCTATGTTATAAGGTATAATATTACAAAGCACACTACCTGCCAAAGGGATATCTTGACTTTATCCTGTCCATCCAAGTTTCCCAAGTCCTGTCCATATGACTGTCCCAAGAAGCTCATTAGCATGATTGTGTGAAAAATCACATGATATAGACAGGTAAAATGTGGTAGACATATTTGCATGCATAAATAGATAAATGCAGAAATTTTTCAATTTGTATATGCCTGCCTTAAGTCAGTGAATATTATGATATTGTCCATCTGTCCAATCAATCAGTTTATTCATCCTAATCATCTTTGAGATTTTCTACTGTTATATATGGCCCCAGGTGGCCTAGTGGTCACTTGCCTTTACTGATCATTACCATAATACCTCTGTCCACATGCGTTTGAGTCAAAGGCATGGTCAAGGTGGGTATGTGAGAAAGCTACCAGTATCTTCCTGTAGGTCAATGGTTTTTACTTGAGTTTTCGATGCTTCTCATCCACCTGTTATACTGGCTGCTAGTGATGGGAATCGGTCAGAAATTCATAATCAATAATCAGTTCCCCTTAACCAACTGATCATCAATTATAATCAGTTACTAAGAGCAAATTTTAATTTTTGTTAAACAGTTCTATCTTTGATCAAGAGTTCAATATGTTTATAAATGTACAGGAGTAATCTCTTTTAATGACATGTATACTTTAACCTGACAATGATGAAGTGTCTATAATATAAAGTATAGAAGGACATGATTTTCTTGTTTGTCATTGTTTATTAATACTACAAAAGATGTTTCAATTTAACTGAAACAAATCAACAAAATGTGTTTAAATTTATTAACTCAACAATTTAAGAACTTGACCATGTAATAATGACTACATGTTCCTAATTATGAATCATAAGGTTTCATATTTTTTTTGTGAAGGGAATTAATAAATTTCAGGTCAACTTTAGTGACTGGGAGTTTAACTAACCTTTGTGCTTTGCATACACCTAAAAAGTAGTCTACCTTTACACACAATTGATTATGGAGTTCACAATCGATTATCTGCTCAACCAACTGATGATCGATTATAATTGATAATTGGAACAACACTGCTGGCTGCCATGTATAGCCTATTTTGATAAACAGTGTTAAACCCAAAACACAGCAATGACTCTACTATCATGTAGATCTTCACATTCAAGCTTTTCGAACATGCATGTCTACTCTGAGGTTTTCTACTATTCTATAACTCAGCACAACCAGTATACATGATTGTGATATCCTTTGAGGCCCTCCAGTATTCTAGATGTTGATTTATGGCATAAACAAAACAATATATCTTGCACAGAATCACTCAGAAAAAAAAATGTAAAAAAATAAAATAACATAAAACACAAAGTGACAAATATGGATCATTGAATAGGAGCAAAAATATGCTTTATAAATGTTGTTAATCATCACTAGCCTCAGTGACCTGTTTCAAACAATATGTTATTTAATCATCACTAGCCTCAGTGACCTGTTTCAATCAAAATGTTATTTATTCATTACTTGCCTCAGTGACCTGTTTCAAACAAAATGTTATTTATTCATCACTTGCCTCAGTAACCTGTTTCAAACAAAATGTTATTTATTCATCACTTGCCTCAGTGACCTGTTTCAAATAAAATGTTATTTAATCATCACTAGCCTCAGTAACCTGTTTCAAACAAAATGTTATTTATTCATCACTTGCCTTAGTGACCTGTTTCAAACAAAATGTTATTTATTCATCACTTGCCTCAGTGACCTGTTTCAAATAAAATGTTATTTAATCATCACTAGCCTCAGTGACCTGTTTCAAACAAAATGTTATTTAATCGTCACTAGCCTCAGTGACCTGTTTCAAACAATATGTTATTTAATCATCACTAGCCTCAGCGACCTGTTTCAATCAAAATGTTATTTATTCAGTTATTTAATCATCACTAGTCTCAATGACCTGTTTCAAACAATATGTTATTTATTCCTCACTAGCCTCAGTGACCTGTTTCAAACAATATGTTATTTAATCATCACTAGCCTCAGTGACCTGTTTCAAACAAAATGTTATTTAATCATCACTAGCCTCAGTGACCTGTTTCAAACAATATGCTAATTATTCATAACTAGCCAAAGTGACCTGTTTCAAACAATATGTTATTCAATCATCACTAGCCTCAGTGACCTGTTTCAATCTGACGTATTAAATCATGGAAAGAACAAAATTAATGACAATGACTCTTTCACTTCTAGAAACAATAACAAGCATACAGTTTTAACATCATTTTTGTGGAATGATTGAAATATCTTCATGTTGTTAAAATTAATGAGAAAGCATTTATATTTATCCCCATTGAAAATATCTTTCTTTATTTTTGTGGACATAACTTATTTTGTTATTATTATCAATATCTGAATTGGAGAAACAACATCCATAAAAAGTGGACATTAAAATGTCTTCCCATTCTAGAGTACCTGCAGGTAACTGCAAAACCATTACAATGGACCAGTGTAGAAATGCAGTTGTAAAGAATTTCTGTGGTGATCTACAATGTATTGACATTTCGAGCAGAGTAAAATACCTGGTATTGGGAAACATTCTTATGGATTCACACTAGTTTAAGAATACGATCCACATTTTGTCATCTGCATGGATTATACTGAATTATCTATATGATTTTAATTTTTTTAATGGGATGGCTGATTTTCTTTGGTATTTGAAATTTATCTAAGTAGTTAGGTCAGGTACGTATTTGCAAAGAAATTTGTTATATATGCAGAATGACTTGTCTTATTTTCAGTTGACTTGCTGCTTGTCAGTCCCAGACTGTAGGTATCTATTTACTGGGGGAACCTCTGGAGTCATCACCATGTACTCAACCAAATACAATCCAGCTAAGGTAAATATATAATAAAAGTTTGGCTTACTGTAGATCTGTATGCATATTCTGTTTAATATTTTTCATAATGTGCATAGAGTTGAATATAAATTGTATAGAATGTTTGATTTGCAAGGAGGAATCTACATCATGCGTGAGGTTTCATTTGATGTAAAAAATCTTCAAAAACAATAATTGTTGTTATGTCCCATAGTAACTGTGTTCCTAGTTATTTGTGCAGGTATTGATTTGCTCACATATTTGAAGATACAGTAATATTTTGCTTTTATAATATTGCTTTTATGAATATCTAGTTGTAATAAAAACCCAAATCAATCCAAATCTTATAGAAATTGAAAACATTGTTGCAATAAACCATGTTTTGTTCTTGAAGAATATTTGTTATAGTGAGTTACATTTTATGTGTGTTTTTAGGAAAGCGAACTGCAAGTGTTTGGGCACAAAAAGTGTCTGTATGGACATACCAAAACCATCACAACTCTTGTCGTCTGCAAACCGTACAGCATCCTCGTCAGTGCTAGTGAAGATGAAACATGTATTATATGGGATCTAAACAGGTTAGTTCACATAATTCACACAGTTCATTGTAAACTGTTTTGTTAGTATTTGATTGTACTAAGCTCTACTGGTTACCAATCAGAATAGTGTATCGAATGGCCTATTGTCCATCATCTGTTATCTGTCTTTTGTCACAAGTTTGTTATCGCTACTCCTCCAGAACTACTTGGAGGATTGCCTTGAAACTTTCACATACATTCATCCCATAAATAACAAGATCCAATTGGTCCTAAATGAAAATGGTGCTTCTTAGACATAACATTGACCACCACAAAAGCCATCTTAAAAATTCTTGTTATTTCTATCACTTCTGAATGGGTGTTCAAATCAGCATGGAGTTTTCTATAAAAGAATTCTTTATAACATCTGGTTGCACCTAATAGAAAAATGTACTGATTTGATGTCCAGTATGGCAACCTTGGCAGCCATCTTGAAATTCTTGTTATTGCTGCTCCTCTTGAACAGAAAGTCGTATCGAAACAAAATTTTCACCAGAATACTTATCATGATATCTAGTTAGATATCCACCTCAGCTGCCTTCTTGAAAATATTGTTATTTGTACTTCTTCTGAATGGATGGTCAAATCAGCATGGGGTTTCACTGAAGAAAAACTTCAAATGATTTCAAGTGGTACTAAGTGAAAGTTGTTCTGCCTTGACATGCAATATGTTGCCACAGCATCCATATGAAAATCTTGATGCAACTTCTCTTGATTGGAAGGCCTTATCATCATGGATTTTTTTTACTAAAGTTTATTATGATGTCTAGTTGGTTCAAAATGAAAATGACACAATCTGACATCCAATATGTCAACAGTGGCTGCCATCTTGACAGTCTTATCAATATCTTATCTGAGTAGAAAATCGTATCAGCATGGGATTGTTACTCAACTTGAATGGGTGGTCATATCAATATGGGCTTTTCACCAGACTGAGAAGACATTTTATGATGTCTTGTTGGTTTTAAAATGAAAATGGAGCTGATTTGACATCCAATATGGCCACCACAGCAGCCATCTTGAAAAGTTTGCTTCTGCTATTTTTGAATGAATATCATATTTGATTGGGTTTTCACAGGATGACTTCTTATGGGGTCCAGTGGATCTTAAAAATTATGACGATCTGATATCCTATAGGGTCACTGTATTGGCTGTCTTGAAAATCTTATCCATAATTCTTTTACATGGTAACTCATATGAACATCATGTTTTTACTTGAAAAATTTCTATATAAAAAATAGTGTTAATCTGACATCCATGATGGCCACCTTAGTTGGCAGCCTTCTTGAAAATCTTGTTATTGCTATTCCTCTAGATTTAATGGTCATATAGACAAGATTTTTAACTAAAGACTTTTGTATGTTATCTGGTTGGACCTAACTGAAAATGGTATCTCACAGACATCCAATATAGTTTCAACATGAAACAGTTAAAGCATTTTACATACATTTAGTTAGTATTAGTATGAATGACAGTGTGACCGCTCTTTTCCACAGACTCTCCTATGTCCGCAGTATAGAAGGCCACAGATCAGGTGTTAAGGTTCTTGCTGTGAGTGACACCATGGGAGACATAGCAAGTGTCAGCAATTGTGGTAAGCTGTCATAAATAGAAGGATACTTCAATCTTACACTATTAAGGGAGGCATACAGTTGAATTCTATTAAAAGCAATGTCAGCATATACTGAGGTACATAATACATAGTAGTATCATTAAGGAAGCACACAAATGAACTCATTTTAAGGTGAGGTTACCATATAGTGGGGTACATTGTACATAGTAATATTTTTAAGGGTGCACACAAACAAACTCTTTTTAAGGTGAGGTCACCACATACTGGGGTACATTATGCATTGCAATATTTATAAGGAAGTGAACATTTGTATTGCAAAACTGTAACCCCATTATTACAATTCAAATAAAACTGATTTCGTATCATTTTCTTCTTGTTGGGTGGTTTTTAATGGCACTCTTAGAAATTTATCTGGTTATATCATGCCAGGGAAAGTAATCCATGCACCTTTCTTGAGCACACACAGAAGCATTCAACTTGGAATGGCCTGGACAGGTACTAAACCTGCATCCCATGGATTATGAAACAAATGCTTTGTCAAATGAACTACCATGTCTCCCTGATTTGTATTGAATTTTTATCATGGAAATATCTTGGAAACAAAAGCCATCTAGACAGTGCCCTAGTAAAGACACAATATAAATTGATCCATTCAATAAAGAAAAGTATATGACAGTTTTAATAACAATAATATCGACAAAGCCACAAAGAATACAGACTTTACAATGAAAAAACTCATCTTGATAAAAAATATTTGGCACATGTCTGCTGCAATTGTTATGTGAAAGCTATTGCTGTTTGAAATCTCACTCTCAAATTGCACTTCAGAAAGGTTATAAATTGGCTGTGTAATCATGTGTACAAGTTGTTGACACCAGCATGACCCATAGGTTGCATATCCATAGTGAACAAACACACATGCACCACATTAACTGGATTTACTGTCTACTTTTCAGGGATGGGAAGCTGTCTTCAGCTGCATACAGTGAATGCTGAACATGTGGCCACAGTAACATGTGAGGACAGTATCAACTGTCTGGCATTTTCTGGTGCTTCAGAAGGAGTCTCTATTAATGTTGTAGTTGGTGGACTCAGCTCTGGTATTATTAGGTTAGTATCCCAGTTAACTTTTTTATACCTCTGCTGTTTTCTGGGAGGGGGAATGTCATGTTTCACAAACCCATCTGTCATTTTCCGTGACATGCCTCTGCTGTAATCTAAAGTTGGTGAATGTTATGTAGGCCCATCTGTCATTTCCCATCATGTACCCATGGTGTATTCTACTTATTTTGTTCCACTCAGAATTTTTGAAGGACTGAATAAAATTGAACCAAGATTCTGCTTTGAGGCTCCAAATTACAAAATATCTAGTTCAAGTTCCATTTTTGACATTTTACAAAATTGGACTGAGTGATATCCCTTGTTTTACTTTAGATATATATTAATTAAGCCCTTGCTGCTGAAAACTTTTACAGGTCTTATCTAAAATGCAAGTAAGGAATGATTTTTAATATTTTTTCAGGGAAATTAAACAAGTCAGATTGTGGTTGACTGCTGTATTAAAGATTTTTTTGCAGAAATCGAAGAATGGGTTACTTATATTTGTCTTGTCAGAATATGAGCGGAAGGATGCCTTAGTTGTGTGTCATCCATTATCCATCCATCAACAGAACTCATGATAAGGAGTTATAGTGTTGATTATTTTACTCTTTTAAAATTCAGTAAGTAAAGTTATTAGGAAAAGGCTAAATAAGAAACCGGTATGATTTTTTTCACAAAATTTACTATTCAGGAACAAGTTTTATTACCAATGTTTCTCCTATAGACATGAAGCAGTTTCTTTTTTTCAATATTCTAATGAGACGTACCATATTTGCTGTGTATGTTAGGACACTATATGTTGAAATGCCGGCATTTAAGATTATTCAATTATTAGGTAAAGCTTACAGAAAGTGGGAAAAAAAAGTGCATTCATAGCACATTATGTTGTGTCAGCTTGAGCACTGTTCACAGCATGTGCAAGATAGTTTTTGCCACCATGTAAATTCTAAAAAGGATTCAGTATTTATTGCATTGAAATCTAGTTGTAAATCCTGTAGATTTGTAGTGTAAAAAACTGAAGTGCAGGTTTCCCAGTAGCAAATAGATGTCGGTATGGTAACACAAAACATATTTCAATACTAGTCTGTATGTCAATTCATAAAGAATAGTGAATAGTGAATAATATTTCACCCCAACCCTTGGTACACATACATATGCATGTTGGTACACATACATATGCATGTTGGTACACATACATATATGCAGATTGTAAGAGGGTGTTCTCATTTCTTTAAAGCACTACTCTTGTAAGTTGGTACCTTGGAAGCAATCATAGTGATGAAAGAAAAGGGAAGAGACTGTTTCAAAATTTGAGTTTGACCAGTGTCTTAGAGAGTGCAAAAGTGCCATGTACCAGTCCTAACAGATGAAGTATAGTGCAAGTCAAAACAAAGATATGAACTATAACATTTGTATCTTTACTTGTTGCCTGTACTTGATATTGTTTTTACAACTTAATGAAAATTGGTCCAACTTACTGACAGTGATTAACTGTCTTATCGAGAATGTCTCGTTAGGGTTGGCAGGTCTGTGATGTGGCTCACTCATTTCAGTCATTGTTCTGGTTCTTCTTCATATATGTTACCCAGTCATAATACCTTTGAAGAACTACTAATACTACTGCCACTCATACTGAGTAGCATACCCTAACCCACATAGTATACTTCCGGTATATGACATCCCTCTTGGTGCCTCAGTTTCTTAGATGTGTCTTTCAAGCCTCTACCACTCAAAGGGAGCCTCTGTTTAGAGACACTTTGGAAGTAAGAGGATATAACTGATGCTATTCTGTAAGTCTAGTGAGCTACAATCCTCAATATTCTTCTGCAACTACTTCACAGGTGGCATGAGAGACATTGGCTTCACCATCTTACTACAAAAACGATGAAAACTGGCTCTCAAGTTCCCTTTTCATTCTTTGGATCTTACTATGATGCATCAAACTCTACCTTGCAGGCTTGGATTGAATGTTTTATGCCCACTCTCATTGGAGTTCTGTCATTCTCTTTCCTCTACATCACCTGCCAGGACTAAAGTTCTGACATCAGGTGACCATTGTTTATGGAACAAACTACTTTTCAGCTGAAGCTACAATCTGACAAAGTTTCTGTTATTTTGGGACTCCTTAAAATTGAATCAAGTTCCAAGTGCCTATAGATGTTTTTTCTTGCCTTCCATCAGTTTTCCATTTGGATACACATGAGATGATTTATTACATTAGGACTGGGATCATCATTGCATCTAATATATATGGTGATCTTCAATAAGCAGAACACCCATCTAGATTCTCAAGCCACCAATGAAAGTTTTCAAAATAGTTTTCATTTTGAGAATGTTGATGTGTAAGTAATGATCCTGAAGTTGCCACTCTATTCTCCTATGGCATCCCAAAATGGTAGAAAACTTTCTCCACCAGACTGAGTCCTGTGTTTGCATTTGTACCAAATGTGATTGCTAGAGTATCCCTAATACAAGTTCAGAGTTGATTGCCTACCTTTGAGGTGCAACCTTATATTCTGCTGATTTGTGCATCACTTTTTTTTTTGTTTTTAAGCTTTTATGTCCTAATGAATCCTGTATAAATATGAATCTCCATTCTTGTAATTACAGTTACAAATATAAAAACAAGCTGCAAGAAACTAATAACATTTCAGCCATTGTTTATCAATATTGTCAAAGTGCACAACATGGTGCATACATTTACAAATTATTTCTTTCATGTGTTGTAGACTTTTAACTTTTAGTTTTCTGTGTCACATGATTTTAACCAGTTGAAATTCATCTTACAAAAGCTTGATAAAAGTATGTAATTAGTCTTGTTTGAATTTGACTATCTGGCAGATTGGACCTTTCTTTCAGAATATGGAGCAGCTGGGATCTGACACCAGTGCGTGATCTGAGACAGAAAGATCTGATAGCTGTACCTGTGATAAGGTAACTTCAGCAGCACATGTCTTGCTAATATTCTACACATATAGGTTTATATATATTATTACGTTATTCAAAATCAAAATGTAAATAATTTTAGCATGGTCTACAAACTTTATGAATAGTGATGACAGTCTGGTATTTAAAGTTATACATATTTTTTTTTAATTTGGAGTAAAACACAATTTTACAGTTAAAAAACATAATACATTTACAGTAAAATATGTTTAATAACATTTGCAGTAAAACATTTATAAATTTACAATTAAACACATACAATTTACAGTAAAACACAACATTTAAATTAAAACACATTCATTCCACATTTACAGTAAAACACATTCATATAAAAAAAATCACATTTATAGTACATTGCAGTAAAACAGACCACTCTGGTGGCCATTTGGTTTGAGCGTCTGCCTCAGATGTGAAAGGTCATGGTTTCAATCCCTGGCCAAGTCATACCAAAGACAAAAATGGTGCTAATAGCTGCCTTGCTTGATGCTCAGCACAAGAGGTTAGCGTTAGGACTGGTCAGCCTGGTGTCATGATAATGTGACTGGGTTGGATATCATGCTACATGTCCCAGTGCAAGACATCACTATAACCTGTTACAGTGCAGACATAGTAATATGACTGAAAAATTGTTGAAGTTAATATGTTAAAAATCTAAATCACACACACATTTATAACACATTTAAAGGAAAAGACATTTATGACACATTTTCAGTAAAACATATTTAACAAAGCACTCTAAGCAAAAGGTAAAATTACTTGAATGTATCCATGATTTGTTATATTCCTATTATAATGCGTACTTCATGGGATATGTCATTTTTCTTCTCAAACCAAAAAGATATTACTTAAGTGTTTACAATAGCCATGTTTTGCTGTATTTAATAATTTATTCTTTATTTTTCCCTGTGTATTGTACCATATTTCCAGTTCTTTTTAAACCATTTATTGTATTTGATTCAGATATGGGATTTTCAGCATATTTGTGAGACATATTTTGCTCAACATAAAGATATATTCTAAACATAAATACGGATATCTACTAAACATACATAGAGATATCTTTTAAACATACATAGATATATCTTTTCATAATCATCATCATCATCATCATCATCATCATCTCTTGACCTAGTGTGGTCATTGAGGCACTGTGCTGCTGAACATCTGACCAGTTCCCTCCACTTGTCTCGATATCTTCTCAACATACATAAAAACATCTTCTAAATATACATAAATACAGATATCTTCTAAACATACAACAGATATCTCCTAAACATAAATACAGAAATCTTCTAACATACAACAGATATCTCCTAAACATAAATACAGATATTTTCTAAACATAAATCCCAGTATCACCTAAAGGATAGTTTTACAGTGTCTTGTAATCCTGACTGTTCTAAAGTTACAATTACTTGGATTGGAGAATTGTATTCTTTTGTCTGACTTTTCTTAATAATATTATTGCAATATCTCTTACATTTCTCTACTAATTGTAAAAGTATTCTTATGAGATTTTTGATAAATATAGTGTCTCTTAGTACATCTAATTGTCCTGGATCTTTTCTTAGCTTACCCCATTCTCCTTTTTCTTTTAGTTTGGCTAGATGGGAGCTTATGGTCATAGGCCAATGTTGTTTATTTTTGTGACTTAAGATGTGTGTTTTTAGATCCCAAGGGGTACTCCGTGCTCGTGACCAAAAAAGCAATGTTTTCCAAATGATAATTTAACTTTTCATATATGTAGAAAATAATTGAAAATTCAAATGTGAATCAAAGAAAATAACTTGTGTGTCTTGTTGAAAGCTTTAAATACACTTAATACAAAGGGAAAAATAGTTGGTAGACTTAGTATTGGCAAATATCATCACCATACACATACAAGTAAACATGAGATCAAAACCACACTGACATTCAGTAAACCCCTACACCCTATTTCTGTTGTTAAATTCCATTGGATGGAAAAATATAGTCTAAATTATAGTAGATACAGTCTTTGCTACTCTCAATTATTCAGTCAAGTGTTAGAAGGTAATACAACTGTCATGTCATCACTACACTCACTCAAGACTGGTTTTCAAACTTCTCTGCTGGATTCTCTGAGCAAATCATGGTCATGACTGGACTACCATAAATTGAACATTGTCAAAACTGTATCTGATGCAGCCTGATCATGAGATATGCTTGTTTGTGTAGAAAAATTAATATACATCACATTTGGGACTGACCATTTCATTGGGGAAGGAGAAGGTATTTTATGTTCAGGTTTAATGGGCTTTACAGGTAATACAGTAGTAATAAACATCTCTCTCCAGTACAGATGGAAACACTTTGTCAGCACAAAATCATATATGCAAGCATGTTCTTATCTTATCTTTCAGTGAATCGATTTCATGGTTAAAATTATCCTGAAAAGCATAGGTCAATTCATAAGTTAGTACTTTAACGAGATAATAATAAAGAGAACAAATCTGAATGTTTAATTCAGTGTACAATATGTTATATATACAAGTGGTGCTCCTATCTCGACAGACAGCATGCACACAGGAATGACATTTATTTTCACTTGCTTTGCTGATAGCTAATTTCTTCCTGGATAACCTTAAAATACGAATCTCACCGAAATAATATTCTGACAACTGAAATAGTCATGATTAGCATTTTACATATGAAGTAAAATCAGACTTTAAAGAAAATATTGCCACTGTTCACAAACTTGTCAGCAATCTTTAATACTTACACATTCTCATTCAAAGCAATATGTAATAACCTTTGTTCTGCTATAGGCTTCTAGCGTTTTGGATTTACCTTTTTCGGTTGTTCCACTTTACCTAATAGTTATGCAGATAGCACAAGGGGCTCACCGACTGCAGTGCATCACACTTATGACGCACTATAATCATGTCAGGGGTATTATTATCGGCTAATTATGTAAAATCTAAAATGTTGGTTAATACCTGACCCTTTTTCATTTTCATTGCATCTATTTAAACTGCCCAAAGTGTAGTTTTGCATCAGCTCCTATCAGGATTGTTTACTATTTATACATGCTACATGCATATTTTGTTTCTGTTAAGTATACTGGAGTAATGGTTGTAGTTTGTTGTCGTAAAAAACCTGAAAAGTCTGTTTTTAACATTCTATACCATTTTATGGCAGGTATACATGTGTCAATTATCCAAATATAGTTTGTATTACTAATAATAGGAATAGACTGTATGGTCTTACTAGTGACTTTCAGTAAGAAAAAATTTAAGCGAACCAACTCAGTGAAAATCAATATACATTATCGTAGTTTACTTATTTCTTTTGGTTTTATTCCACAAAAGGTAAAAACTAAAACAATGACAGGAATGCTTTTTATAAGGAAAGCAACACTGTAATTCTTTCGAAATTGCTTCAAACATCAATCTAAATTCTTTGTTGAGCAATAAGTGTACATTAGTTGAAAATACCATGAATTATAAAGAGTAAAAAGGACAATTAGTTTCTCTGGAGTTCTGTTCTATCATCAGTATTTTCAATACTTTGATTATCATTTCTCTGTGCCTATGTTAAAATTGAATGAGTCATTTCATTTTTCAGTGTGGCCTACACATGTGACTCTCAGAAGCTGTACATATCAAGCTGTGATGGGCGTGTTATGCTGTGGGACTACAGCAATCAGCCTAGATCAAAACAACCCAAATTCAAACCATTTCTTTTTCCATCCTGATGATATCAGGTTATGTTTTAGTGGTTTCTTCTGAACAAAACACTTTCATTTTCTGGTTTTGTTCAATGGATAGAAAGTAAATATTGTATATAATGGTTGCTTAGACATATGAACATTTCAAAGCATATAGAATTACACAATTATATTTAAAGTAAGGAAAGACTGTAAAAGATACAATATCAAGAATGAAAAAAACATCAAGGATAAACTTTGTATAATGGTCGCATGTCAGGTTATAGAAGTTAAAATTCTGGTAGTATCAATGGGGAACTTTATGGTAATGTTTGAGAAAAAGTAACAAATTATGTACTTAGCGTCTCCAGGAGCAACACCAATCTGAATGTCCGAGTGGTCTAAAGCACTTTATCTTTACTGATCACTGCCATCTCACCTCTGTCTACCTGGATTTTAGTCTCAGGCTGAGGCTAAATGCTTGCAAAAAAAGCTTGCAAGTAGCTTCATGGGGGTTGGTGTTCTTCAGATGTTTTCTATTGTTCTTCTTCCACCAATTCTACTGACCACCATGTATAGCATATCATGTGCTGAAAAATGGCATTAAATCCACAACAGCAACATACATTTTTTAATGCAGAAATTATACTAATATGTTTAAAACAGATATATTTTGTAGAAGAAAATTGAATTTTTTAATTAAAATGAATGATTAAAAAATGGGTACATGAGAAAGAATGCCAGTAGCTTCTCGTGGGTCATGTGATTCTTTCTAGGGTTTTCTTGGGTTCTTCCTCCCTTATTTATACTGGTTAGAACCTCTGTTAATGACACATGGCTGGATGGCTAGGACCTCTGTTGAGGACACACGATCAGATTTCTAGAACCTCTGTGGATGACAGATGGCTGGATGGCTAGAACCTCTGTTGATGACACATGGCTGGATGGCTAGAATCTCTTTTGATGATACATGGCTGGATGGCTAGAACCTCAGTGGATGACAAATGGCCAGATGGTTAGAACCTCTGTGTATGACACAATGCCAGATGCCTTGAACATCTGTGTATTACATATATCCAGAAGGCTAGAACCTCTGTGTATGGCACATGGTCAGATGGCTAGAATATTTGTTGATGACAAATGGCTAGATAGCTAGAACCTCTGTTGAGGACACATGGCTAGATTTCTAGAACCTCTGTGGATGATAAATGGCCAGATGGCTACAGCGCCCGATTAAGCACCATGGAGGCCCATAGGCAGTCAAACTTTTGGGGCCCCAGACCCACGGTCATGGTCCCATGGGGGCCCCTGATGGGGCCCATAAAAGTCGCGGGGCCCATAGGCAGTTGCCTACTCTGCCTAATGGGTAATCCGGGACTGGATGGCTAGAACCTCTGTGTATGACAGATGACTAGAATCTTCTCTTCTTCTTTCAGAAATTACCTCACTTTACCCTCCAGCTGCTTATGCTGCTCTACATGTTATTATTTTGTTTGCAATGTATGCTATAAAATTGTGTGTGTACTAGAATTTGTAATACATATTATAAAACTTGAAAGAGCATGACTTTGTTGTTGTAGGGTTTAACACCATTTTTCAGCACAAGATAGGCTATTTATGGTGGCCAGTATAAATGGTGGAGACAGAACCCAGGAAAACCCCAGAAAGAACTACTGACCTATGAGAAGTTACTGTCAAGCTTTTTCACGTACCCACAATGGGCAAACCCAAGACTTGAACCTACACAGATTGAGGTGAGACTGCAGTGATCTGTACTAGTGGGTGTTTAGATCACTCAGCCACTCATATTTTTAAGTGCTTCAATATCCAGGTGTTGAGTAAATGGTATCTGCCAGTGTGTGTGTGTACAGCAGGCTATCCTTATTGGTTGGCTCCAGTACTTTGAGGTCCTTATGCATCTGATTTTCAAATGGAAATTTGTCCTTTATCTTTCTCACTACCGCGACATAAAAGTTTCTCACGTCCTGAAAGAATGTCCTTTTCACAGCACGGTCAAACTCCATTTCCCCCATTGGTACTCTGTTTGTGAGACCTACTGCTAATGTGCTGTCATCATGCTGTATCTCATGGTCTTTATATCTTACAAGCCTCAAGTCAGCCACCTGCTTAACATGTCTGAACAAATTTCACAAGAAATTTCCTAAGTAATCTGTCCATTTCCTCAATCATACAACCAATCTGTGATTCAGAGGTTTAAAAGAACTTATTAAATTCATTCAAAAGCAGCAATACAAAATGAAAAAAATGCTGGGTCATCAGGGTCAGTGGACACTTGAACAGGTCATGGATGTTTTTATTCTTCCCTGCTTTTCAACATCACTGTGACTCTCAAAATAGGCTGAAAGAGCTGTATATTGGTCGAGAACGCTGTCCACAGCCTTCTGCAGTTATAGCCACCGGGTCTAGCAGTGTTTCAGTATATTCATGTCATCCACCTCTATGAAAAGCTGAAACCCTTTGTAAGTTTTTCACCGCTTAGAGCCGTGTTCAAAATGGTAGTAAATGTCCACCAGAAAGTCAACAAATGGCACAGTCTGTTGCTTGATTCCATATTTTCCTCACAGATTGGCAAGGTGGTGAATGCAGCCAATACTGAGTATATAAGGATTCCTCTACTAGACCCTTGTAAGCCCCAAATTTGCCTTTGTAACCAGCAATGCCAATGCAGTTGCTCCAAGATGTTTTTTTATACTGGTGAATATTACATCAATGTCATTGAAGATGGCCTCACTTGTTCTACCACTGCTTACTGGTATGTCCAGTAATCTTGTTCTAGGCCTCCAACCTACTTCAAAAACCCTCACCATTATAGCTAACTGCTTTTCAATTTTCTTGTCATTTGATTCATCAGTCATCAGTGAGAAGGTTTTCTTCCTGCATAACTTGACAATGGAGACTGTTGCAAATGGAGCCAAGCAGTGTTTAATGATAACTGTTGATTTGGTCCATTTGGAATGAAACGTCTTGGCAATAACACTATAAGGAAACATTTCAGCTGAGAGGTCAGACATGTGATCAGGTACAGAAGTAGCTAAATTGTGCTGGGCAATGAAATTGGTAAAAAAAAACTTCAGTCCTTATTACACTATCATCTTCCTGCTTTGGCTGAGCAAAGAAGGTTTTGATGGATGATCCCTTCTTCATTTCAAAATTTATTTCATGCAGTTTTGTGTTCCTTCAGATCATATATGCCTGACACAGCTGCTTTAATGTCTTTATTGCATATTTTACAAAAAGCATGGGTAGAATCTAACTTTGATACATTTACAATGCCAGGGAAGACTTTCATCCAATCAGCCAGAAACCTGCCATGACCTCGGTTAGTGTTTTCAAGCTTGCGTTTCTTCGAGTTAGGCTCAGCTATTTGATGGATGGAATATTTCAACTAGGTGAAAGAAATATAAAAATAATTTAAAAATTCTGATCTGATGTGTGATAGAGAAAGTCCTGCCGATTACAAATGTGTTACGAATTTATATTTTTCCCCACAAACCCCAAGATATTATGCCAAAAATCCAAAAATTGAAAACTAAAAATAACACATTTGATAACACAGCAATCCAAAAGTTTGTACTCCATAATATTGTTGATCATTTCTAATAGTTGCATATCTAGTGTTTGAAACGTTATGAATTTGCTATATGGTGTGCCAATTTTTATAAAAATTAGATGTAAATCGGTAATGTTACATATTGCTACAAGAATGGCATCACTCAGTATCTGTACTACTTCTGTCATGCTGGCAACGCATATTTCTGTTGGGGTCCAGAGTGGCTGAGCAGTCTAAAGCGCTCTCTAATGATCACTGCCATCTCACCTCTGTCTGCGTGAATTCGAGTCTAAGATTCAGCCAATGTGAGAAAGCTTGCTAGTAGCTTCTCGTTCGTCAGTGGTTCTTTCCTGGGTTCTTCCTGGATTCTTCTTCCATCATTAATACTGGCCACCATGTATAGCCTATTGTTTGCTGAAAAATGTTGTTACCGGTAAACCATACAACAGCAACAGCATATTTCTGTTTCCATTGCATAAGTTTAATTTTAAAAAATGACAGCACAACAAAATGCTGGTGCTAAATTCAGCAGTAGTATAAATCAACTTTAATTCCACACAGAAAAGTCGTAAAATTTACGCTTACACCACCATGACTGCCTCACTATGTAAAGTGTGAAAATTTATGTCAACTGTATGCATTTGATAATAATAAGTAAATAATAAAATAATAGTGTATAAAATAGGAAAACATACTACACAGTACACAGGTAGTTTGTCAATATTAGAAATCCAAGTGAGCGTCAAATTTCAGAGCGATAAACAACATGATCTTCACACACGGAGGTTTAACCATCAATTTAAATTCATTTCATTACCAGACAAAGGAAAAGTACGATTTTGAGTATGATTTGATTGGTTGTTTCAGGCCACCTTGATCTCATTGAATTCATATTCTAACAAAATATCTCCAGTGGTCTGGATGCATACAAAACAAAAAGAAAGAAAAACTATTATTTACAAAAAAAACATACAAAATGGTTCTACAGCTATACACTACCAAAAACAACCATACAAATTATGGGTAAACCATACTAGTTGAGTGCCTCACTTGTAATACATATTTTTAAACATACAAGTACCTAACTTTGTGTAACCGCTCCAGTGGCCTAGTGGTTAGAGCATCTGCTGCGGAAGCAGGAGGTCGTGGGTTCGATCCCTGGCCGAGTCATACCAAAGACTTACAAAATGGGACTAACAGCTGCCTCGCTTGGCACTCAGCATTAAGAAGTTAGTTTTAGGACTGGTAGGTCTGGTGCCAAGATAATGTGACTGGGTGTGACATCATGCTACATGTCTGCGACATGATACCCCAGTGCTAGACATCAATTTAAACTGCCTCACTGCAGACATAGCAATATGACTGAAAAATTGTTAAAGCTGCATTAAAAAATCCTAATTAATCAATCAAACCTGACTTTGTAATACATGTTATCACTGGCCCCGAGTGGTCTAAAGTGCTGTCCGTTACGGATCAAAGCCATCTCACCTCTGTTTGTGTGGGTTCAAGTCTTGGATTCGGCCAGTGTGAGTATGTAAGAAAGCTTGCCTGTAGCTTCTCGTGGATCGGTGGTTATTTCCTGGGTTTGCTGGGTTCTTCCTCCACCATTAATACTGGCCGCCATGTATAGCTTATCTTGTGCTGAAAAATGGTGTTAAACCATAAAAAACAAACAAATAATACATGTTTTCAGACATACATGTACCTGACTTTGTAATACATCTTATCAAACATGCAAGTACCTCACTTGCATTACATGTTGTTAAACATGTGAGTACCTCACTTGTAATACATGTTATCAAATATGGGACTACATGAATTTGTAATATTTGTAATGAAAGATGTGAATACATGACTTTTGTAATACATATTATAAAACATGTGAATACCTAATATGGTTTGTAATATATGCTATACAATGAGTACCTGACCTTGTAATATATGTTATGAAACATGTGAATACCTGACTTTATAATACATTATGAAATATGTGAGTACTTTATTTGGTTTGTGATACATATAATTCAATGTGATTGGTTTGTGATATATGTAATTCAATGTGAGTACCTGGCTTTGTAATATATGTTATAAAACATGTGAATATCTGACTTTGTTATACATTTTAAAATATGCAAGTACCTGACTTTGTAATTAACATTATAAAACATGTGAGTACCTGACTTTGTAATTAACATTATAAAACATGTGAGTACCTGACTTTGTAATTAACATTATAAAACATGTGAGTACCTGACTTTGTAATTAACATTATAAAACATGTGAGTACCTGACTTTGTAATTAACATTATAAAACATGTGAGTACCTGACTTTGTAATTAACATTATAAAACATGTGAGTACCTGACTTTGTAATTAACATTATAAAACATGTGAGTACCTGACTATGTAATTAACATTATAAAACATGTGAGAACCTGACTTTGTAATTAATATTAAAAAACATGTGGGACGTTGACTTTATAATACATGTTTAAAAAAATGTCAGTATCTGACTTTGTAATACTTATTATATCAGTACGTGACTTTGTAATGCATATCATTACACATATGAATACATAGTATTTTAGATGTCAATAGGTTGTTTACACAGCACTGTAGATGCATCATATTGAAATGTAGAGTCAGTTAAATTTACACAAAATGAAGGATAAATTCATATTTAATATTTTATCAATGATTCAAAAATAGTTAGGCTGCAAAAGGGGGAGCATTTATTGATGAAAATCTATATATCAGTAATCACAAACTCTAAAGTACTGTATACAAGTAGACCTTCAAGTTTTCTTTGTCTGACTTTGTACTTCTTTTTTTATATTTCTTGTTATCTAACAAAATGTACAAATAGCCATCAAACATACCCCGCTGTGCAGGAAGGAACATGATGGTATCATTCACTTTCACCAGTTCAACAGCCATGTAGGTGTAGGTTTTCACTGACTTCATTGGTACTTGGCCAATAGCTTTATTATATATCCATTGTACTTGCACATTTTGGATATATCTTAGAGCCGACTTTGCTAAAATATGTGTCCTTGCAGTTTAGATTTAAATATGATTTCAGGTAGGTATTTTTTTCATAGATTAGTGATCAAATCCTTAAATGCTATAATGCATGCATATCTAATGCATTTTTAAAAATATATTTCTTGTTATCAAACTGTCTAATTTTACACAACCAAACAGATACCAGCAAGAAGCAACGTTCCTTGATGATATTGGCAGCTAAAATTCAAACTGACCCAGAGGAAATTTTTTACATCTCATAGCACAGTCTTGGCCTTAGATATTGATCTGCTTTATTTATATTTTGTAGATTTTTTAAATTCCATTAGCCACAATAACAATGGTACAGGTATATAGTACAACCTATGTCCATCTATATGTATGTCTGACTGTGTGTCAGTCTTCCTTGGGTAATGTTTGCATTTAGGTCATTTGAGACAATGGTGGGGTATCTGTGTTCCATGAACAAAGTCTAGCATTTTTCTAGCTTAATGTTGAGTCAGATGTTTTGGTGACAAACTGTCATTGGTAATATAATGAGAAACCCAGACGTATGGTCTCATAACATTGCACATAGCATAGTAAGGGATTGAACCTGACACTGTACAGATGCATGGCGAAAGCTTTACCACTATGATAATCCAAGTCCTGCAGAGAGGATTTGAATTCTGTGTTTGTGACCTTAATCTGTCAAATCCGAAAATCTGGATTTTAAGATCATCCTCAGAGCTGTGTTCATGGTGCATCAAGTCCTTGAGGTGCCATTTTCAGTGACATCATTAGCAGTTGTCAAATACATTGGGTCATTCAGCCAGTATCTGTACACTGTATGTGAAAAATTTAAAAGAGAACCCTTAAAAGTGCTTTAATTATGTCCATTTTTCAGTTCTTAATTTTTTTTTTTTTTTTTAACAATTTTAAATTCCTGTTTTACACCCAGTTTTGCATGTTTCATTTCTTTATCGTCCTTTCTAGTTTATTTTACTTTTATTCAGAACACCACACAAATAATAAAGGCTTGATTTGGGAAATCTCATGTGAAAATTTGTGCATATTTTTTATGATGAATTTAGCAACTTTCTCTTTGTCAAATTAATAACAGTAGAAAGAACATAAAGACATTTACCTGCACATTTCAGAAGAATGAAATTTGAACTACAGAAAACAAATAAGGTTCAAAACATTCCATACAATGGTGTTTTGTTGTTTAGTTCCTTTAATACTCTGAACTTGTACAGTTATGGCAGATTACATGTTTTTCTTCTATATTCCAACACCAAAGTTTAATGTACAGTAAAACCTGTCTTGAGAGGTCACTGCTATGAGAAACCGCCTGTTTTGAGAGACCAGAATTTCCATGCACAGACTTATTGATTATATGATATTACAACCTGTTCTGAGAGACCACCTGTCTTGAGAGACCATTATTTTTTGGAAGGGGTGGTCTTTCAAGATGGGTTCTACTGTACTTGTATAGTTTGGTTCTTGGTGACGTGCAGGTTTTTTTCTCTCACTACATTTACTTTTCTTTATATATATATATATATATATATATATATATATATGAATGCCATGACAATGCATATCTATGTAAATAACAATGTATGCATATATGTGTAAATAACAATGGATGCATATATGTGTAAATAACAATGTATACATATTTCTGTAAATAACAATGTATGCATATATGTGTGAATGACAATGTATGCATATATATGTAGAAGACAGTGTATGCATATATATGTGTATGACAATGTATGTATCTATATGTGGATGACTGTGTATACCGGTACATGTAAATGTGAATGTACGTCTCCATGTTAAACTTGAATAATTGTTGGAGTTTACTAATATATTTTTATACATTTGTATTATTGATTACATGTTTAAAACAATGTGCTAATAATACTATTACCAATATTCCAGTTAATATGAGAGTTTATGTACCATGTATACTTGCATGTAGGGCAATTCCAATTACAAACTACATAGACCCATATATTTCATCGCATCATGTACCGACAGATCTGGATCTGCACAGTTTGTTATCAGTAATCAGTAACCTAGACCTTGGTCTGCTGGTGTATTTATTATTCAATGGTGGATCAGGATCTTTGTTTTTTTTGTTGCTATTGAGCTAATCTTATTAGCAGGTAAATATGGTATTTAGAGTTTTAGTTTCTATTGAAGAAATGTTTGTAAAGACCATAGGAGTGTCATTAAAATAACTAAATTTATCTATGAATAATAATAAAAATAATGAATAACTTACATTGCTTAATCTTGCAAAGCACTAAGCACTCTACCAAATTTATTATCTCACACACACACACACACACACACACATATATATATATATATATATATATATATATATATATATATATATATATATATAAAATTGCAAGACAAGCACTCTTAAATAACAGACAAAAGCATGCTGTACATATGTATAGGTAAGGAAACATATTTATACTCCCGTTTTATATATGTATGTACCTCTGTTTTATCTTTATATGGATGTATACATATAATACTCAAGGTTGTTATTGCATTAAAAATTGTTTTTGCATTATGCCAAAATTCTCTAATCTCGTCTTGAATGATTTGTCCTTGAAGATATTCAGTCAGTTTGAATACGATTAGCTATTTATCAATGATAGGTCTTATTCATTGTATGGTGGATATTTTGTTGTAATTTTATGTATGCATGAGTGGTGGATATGGGCAGGGGTCACCATGGATATGGTCTGTGTGTATTGGAGGAAGTAAGAAGATTGGCAAATGTATCTTTTCTGTTAAGGAGTGTACCATCTATACTCACTTATATGTCAAGTCAAACAACATAGATCCAGATATGCAATAACATAATATACCTACAGATCAGGGTCTTTTTTGTTTGTTTTACTGATCACTCCTAACAAACTTCACAGACACAGATCGGCAGGCACTTTATGTGATGGCAGATCTGGGTCCGTGAAGTTTGCAGTTGGTCTCGTCTTGTAAGTGATTATATATGGTATACTTTTGTCCCAGTTATCCTCATTTAGGCATCAGGAATATGACCTGAATTTTAAAAGCACCATAGGAAATGTATTAACTTGAAAGTTTGAAATCTGCTTGTGTCAAACTAGACCTTCTCAAGGGATTTATTTCACTGTGAAGTTGACTATTTGACTTGTATTGATAGGTACCATTTCAAGCCAGTAACTCAATTCAATCATCACTTATTATTTAGTATGATTAATTTTTTGTTGGTGTATTTCACACCAATATTATTCCTGTTTGAAATGACTTTCAAGACACACCATGAAATGGTGATTTTTAAAAAAAATAAAATAATCTAGTTATTAAAGAATGATGCAGCCATTTGTCTTTTACTACTTTTTACTAAGAAATTTAATGAAACAAGCTGTCACCAATACAACACATGTAGATTATGCATTTGAGTAGTAAACAAAATGAATACTGATACCCAATGATTACCGCTACCCAATGATTACTGCTACCCAATGATTACCGCTACCCAATGATTACTGCTACCCAATGATTACCGCTACCCAATGATTACCACTACCCAATGATTAGCACTACCCAATGATTACCGCTACCCCGCTACCCAATGAATACTGCTACCCAATGATTACCGCTACCCAATGAATACTGCTACCCAATGATTATCGCTACCCAATGATTACTGCTACCCAATGATTACTGCTACCCAATGATTAACCCTAGCCATTGATTACCTCTATCTAACGATTACCCTAGCTAACCCATTCAGCTATTAAAATGCCATTTATTTTGATTGCTATACCATCAACAGCAATCTAAGGTACTAAATTAAGGGTGTGCTGTCTTGATTTGTTCATCGTATGAGTTGCTTTCCCATTACTGACAAATAAATAGAATCTCATAATGGAAAATATTTTCATGCCACTTAAAGTTTCAGTACTGTAAATTTACTCTTTGAAGAATAATGTTTATTTTCATCTGACACAATTTGCTACACAAATCGATTAGACAATGTGGCACCCAAGAGTAGCATACAGCTATTATGCGAAGGGAGATAATAGAAAGTCAACTCAGTTTCTCATTTGATTTTGGTTGAATATGGATCAAATTATTTTGTATCAAATGTTCTAACTTTTGTTAATGTGTGTGTATTAGTATCATTCATTGGTATTAGGGTAATTTCTTATGCTGTTTTTTTTTAATGAAGAATGTAATTATTTTCCAGAAACAATCGCATTATGTGAGAGTGGTTGTTGGTCGTATGTATATGTGTTAAGAGTGATTGCTTGTGAAATATTGGTGTATATTTAACCATAAGAATATATATATATACTTTATATGGCTAAGAGTCCAAGCAAAACAAAGCCACTTAATGAATCAGATATAGTTTTTGGTCTATGCTGATTTTCGATCTTTTACTTAGTACTATTAGATTACATATCCCTTTACTTTGACACCAATATCAGCATGTACATTTTTTGCCTTGGAAGCTATCACCCACACATCGAAGACAAACATTTAGGAGCTTGGACCGATGGAAATCCGGAAAAGAATATTTTTAGTTTTTGCAGTAGCGGACCTAAAGCATCTGGCTAGAAATTATAACTGTATACCAAATATACAGTACAAGCATTGACACTGAACTATCGTTCTAGTAAAGTGGTGAGCTTTGGAGTTTAAAAATAAGCCTTTAAAGCTGATTATGATCAAGACGTTTGTGTAAAAGCGTTGGATCCTCAAAAAAATGTTTGAGCATCCATGAACACTTCAAAAAAATTATCTTCTTCGAAAAATGAATACGATGAAAAAATTGTTCATTATGGTCACATGCGATCTTTAGTATAAAATGGAGAGGATTACAAGATAATACTATTGTGAGTACATAAGCTGATAGAGAAAGATGAATTCGACAGAGAAATCAGGGGATAGATCCAGCGAGTTCATCCCTAATGAAGACGAGAGCAATGCTGTACCCGGCGAACAAAGTGGTGATGCACCCTGCAACAAACATGAGTGATATGCCGCGCTCTTATGAAAAACTGGCCCCGAGTGGTCACTGGCTTCCCGTGGTTGGTCTAAAGCGCTGTCCGTTCCGGATCACTGCCATCTCACCTCTGTCTGCGTGGGTTCGAGTCTAAGATTCGGCTAATGTAGTTATGTGAGAAAGCTTGCCAGTAGCTTCTCGAGGGTCGGTGGTTCTGTCCTGGGGTTTTCCGGGTTCTTCCTCCACCATTAATACTGGCCGCCATGTATAGCCTATATTGTGCTTAAAAATGGCGTTAAACCATAAAAAAAACCAAAAAAACTTATGAAAAACTATGCCGTTCATGTGCATATCTATGTATCTCATCACAAACCAGCCTGGATTTAACTAGCTTATTCAAATAAAAGAAGAATACATGTTTCCTCTGTGTGTGTGTGTGTGTGTGTGTATTTAGATGCTATGAAGATTTGAAAGCAATTCTAAAAGTTCAAAGGGAAATAGCCTAAATATCCAGAAGGACACAATCTTAAAATCATTCTTGGGGCAAAATTTGTCTACTCGTGTCAAGGAAATCAAGGACATTTTTTTCATTTGTTAAGGAAGACTTCACGAATGGAAGTATGAAGATTCAACTTAACTTGTGCATTTTATACAGCCTCTATGCCGTCACTGGCTTCCTGTGGTTGGTCTAGAATATGGTTTTCCGTATTATCACTGGCTTCCCGTGGTTGGTCTAGAATATAGGTTTCGGTGTTGTCACTAGCTTCCCGTGGTTGGTCTAGAATATGGGTTTTCCGTGTTGTCAATGGCTTCTCATGGTTGGTCTAGAATATGGGTTTTCCGTGTTGTCAATGGCTTCTCATGGTTGGTCTAGAATATGGGTTTTCCGTGTTGTCACTGGCTTTCCGTTGTTAGTCTAGAATATGGTTCTCCGTGTTGTCAATGGCTTCCCGTGGTTGGTCTAGAATATGATTCTCGTGTTTACTTATTTTAGGATGAGTTGGATTGGAAAGTTACCATCTGAGCTTTGAGAACATATTTGCAGAGAGTTTGTAAAGATTAAAATGAAACGCGTAGGACAAATGATTTCAACTATACTGAATTGTTGCTGAGACATAAAATAAGGCTGATTATCTGACAATACTGTGACAAACAAAAAACTGTGCTTAGATATAATGTTCTCGATGCCAGGCCTTCTGCATTCAGTGTCACATCGAATTTCTTTTCAATGTACTCTTTAGAAAAGTACTTTCCAGAGACGCTGTAGGAGACAGAGGCAAATACCATAGTACAACTGATCCCGAGTCTCTGGGAGACCAGAAAAGGAGAACGGAAGCAGAAGTTGATGGACGGGATGGGAACTAGGGTACCAGTCCAGATATAGCATAATATTGATGCGTAACAACACATGACAGGAGGAAAAGCTATCACACTAAGTCAGATGATGAAATAGGCTGTCACTTGGTCGAGTGAAAGACGAGTGATAGAGTTTTAAATATTGAATTTCATTTGAATTTGTATTCAGTAATTGAAATGTCGGCATTTCAGACTAGGGGCTCGGAGCTTTGCATCTCTCTATCACTACTTCAGTTTCTAAGAAACAAAACGAACCATTGTGGGTCTTCTGTAAAAATTAAATATGATACTGGGAGCACCCCACCCAACCTAGTTAACGGGAACCTTTACACTTATATGCCCACATGCAAACGTTTCTTACCGTGTTCCCACTGCTAGCAACGTGAGCATCTTGCTTTGATCCAGTTGTTCGTCTGTCAGTCCATTATATCGGGGACTTTTTTCATCACAAATACACAAACACCATCTGACATATACATTATATTCTGGAAGGCATTTTTGTGTACAGATTACCTGATTTTCACGCTATTTGTTTTACTTTTATAATGTTGCAGTTCATAATTGTTTGCAAATTATTTAAATAATATATCATTAAATGTATGAAGAAAAGGAAATGTAATCAAAAATTATTTAAACAACGTATTCTATAAAATGTACCAAAATAGACAAAACACTTTTACAAGAGAACAAGATCAAAACAAAAGGGAATAACTTATTTACTAAATACGATACGTTAAAATGTACAAAAGCATGAACACTATTTTGTCACAGTTCATTATTTTTAATGAGCCGACATTTTTATTATGATTATATGCAGTTGCATATTATACGATATGTCGTGTGTTAATTGAGTCCTTTTTACAGACTACAACCCCTTCAGCAAATTTACTGGCAATGTAATCAAACACGTGTTCCCATGCTCTCTTAAGTTCATTTGTCAGTCCGCCTCCCAGTTTGTCTGCCAAAGCCCCTTTCACAGCTGGCCACATGTGCTGCAATAATAATAATAATAATAATAATAATAATAATAATAATAATAAGAACCATTGTCGTTATCGTCATAAACATCATTATCATCATGAATAACTACATAAATTAATCTTTCTTGAATTGAGAATTTTCATGTCGTGTCTCAGTTAACTTTTCATTGAGTTGGTAATGAAAAAACTTTAGAAATCATACACTTGTGCATCAACACAAAAGTTGGCCGAGTGGTCTGAAACGCTCTCCTTTACGGATCACTGCCATCTCACCTCTGTCTGCGTGGGTTCAAGTCTCAGATTCGGCCAATATGGGTATGTGAGAAAGCTAGCCAGTACCTTCTCCTGGGTCTGTGGTTCTTTCCCGTGTTCTTCCTCCACCATTACCCCTAGGGTCTTTTAAGTTTTGTTCTTGCAGTCGAAAAAGGTGAATTTTAAGAGCACTCTTGAAAGAGATCACTGTGTCTTTGTGTCTAATTTAAATGAGTTATTCGTTCCACGTTGCTTGACCCTGGTATGCAAAAGAACGTTGTTCATATGACTGGGTGAAGCCAGATAGGTATGTTGGAATGGTGTCCATCAGTGAAACTTAAACACAGAGAACACATTTTGTGTTTGATTCTTGACCGAATGGATAGCCAGTGTAGGGTACATAGCAGCGGGGAGGTGTGCTCTGGTCGTGGTACTCTAAGGATGATCCGAGCAGTTGTGTTTTGAACTTTTTGAAGTTTCTTGAATAGATATTGAGACCAACCATACAGAATTGAGTTACGATAGTCCAGTCTTAAAGTACTAATGAACACACAAGTGTTTTAGTGGCATCTACTGAAATATATTTGCGAATGGAGCTGATGCGTCTCAGCTCAATATATGCATCCTTGCATATGTTCATAACACGCTGGTGAGCAGCAGACAGAGTCTACCCACCGAAACTAAATTTAAAATAAACTGAAACTAACATAAACAAATTTGTGGAGCCTTCATTATGGCCGCAGATAGAGAGAGCCCACTTTTTTTTATCTGGTCCTTTTTTTAATCAAAATAACAGCTACAAAAATTGATACAATTTTAGGTTTCTATCGTTGAAAATCTAGGGATTTTCGGCGATGAATTAATGTTATACTTGTTAATAGATGGCCAATATCAGAGAAGCACTAACCGTATATGCGATCTAGTCCTGTTCGATATTTTTTTTCTAGAATCGGATACGTTTATCGTTATAAATACGTGGGGGGTTGCCTGAGCACCAGTACAGAAATTTCTGAATTTATTATAATCGTAATTGGAGCACCAGGTTTTCCAAATATTTCTAAGTGTGTGATTATCAACTCCGTTAAATACCGCTAAAACATTACAATTATCTCTGATCACTTTAGGTATCTGTGTATATCGTTGAGTGACGTATATCACATCTGTGTTTTTATGTAGTCCACGGGAGAATATTCTGGTGGGATTTTTCTGTTTGTCTAACATGGTATCATCATACACGACCAAGTTATTTACACTGGAATCAATGTCTTCGACGGAAGCCGCTTCATCAATATCTGTGACAAATTCATTGATATTGCCCCCAGGTTATCTTTGAGGCTCTCTCGTTATAATCTTTTAACATTTGTTAACAGTGTTGGTCATCCACGCTCGGTGCTACCAAATATAAGTTGTCCCATTTTATCTATTTCATAATTAATTTCAGTAACAGTTGTGTTTTACCGCTTCCGGATGGTCCGATAATTATCATCCTGACGGAGTTAGGTAATATCGGATGATGTTTGACAGGTACTCCTTTTTTTAGCGCTGAAAAATTGGTAACTTCTATTCAATATAACTTACTAGTATTATGAATTTATATTGCGTGAAATGTAAAAATAGTACATCAACAATTGATCCGGTTCCTACCACAACAATCAATAATAGAAAAGCAATCGCTGGCAAGTGTGCGCGTTATGGTATAACTTTTTTTTTAGATTTATTTAAAAAAAGGAGGCGATATTGCTGCCGGGTTAACAAAACTCTTGGGAACACCATGGACGAAGTATCCAGGAGAAAAACACCTTCCAGGGTATAATTATTGTGGTCCGGGAACACGATTAGATATCAGACTTGATGACCAGGACAATCCTCGACCTGGTGAATATCCGATAAATGCCATCGATGAAGCCTGTCGTGTTCACGATATCGCATACCGTAGTAATGATCTTCAACAACATCATCTTGTGGATGTAAGATTGATCCATGCGTTGAATTCAATTCCAGATAAATACTTCAGAGAGAAAATAGCATCCTGGATAATAAAGGCTGCCATGAAGGGTAAATTAGTCGTGGAGTTAGGTATTTGATATGGAATCAATTTATTATTCTCCAACCGGATATTACATGGGTAAATCAGCCATCAATAGACTCGCCAGCGCGGCTAAGGTTACTAGTGCAACAGTGGCGGATTGGTTATCCCGACAGGCTATACGGCAAATTTATCTACCGCCGCCTATAAAGATTCAATAGGCGTTGTTTGATGCTAATACCCCAAATGAAGTTCATCAGGCTGATATGTTATTTTTGCCGCATGATACTGTTAAAAAACGTGTTTACAAATACGCGTTAACCGTCGTTGATGTCGCGAGTAGATACAAGGAAGCTAAACCGTTATCAACGAAGACCTCCTCTGAAGTTTCCTCTGCGTTCAAAAAGATTTATCGTCGAGGTCCTCTACGATGGCTAAATCTCCTTATGTTGATCCTGTTAAAAAATTTCAGGGTGAAGTATCATCAACGATGAAACAACATAATACCATAATACGACGAGGACATACTGCAATCCATCTCGATCAGGCAATTGTTGAACGGTTTAACAGAACTCTTGCGGATAAACTATTTCATTATCAGTACGCGAAGGAATTCATTGATGATAAACAATCTCGCGAAGGGGTCAAACGATTACCAGAAGTAGTTGCAGCGATCAACAATGAAGTCACCAGGACGATAAATATGAAACCTGTCATCGCGATAACAAAATAATATATAAATGTACCAAAAAAGGATTTTTCATCGCCGATCTTACCTAGCAATGTCACAGTGATATATTTATACGAACCCGGTGAACTTGAAGGTGGTAGAAGAAGATCAACTGATTCGATATGGAGTATCACCACGCATAAAATATTTACCACGATAACATCTAAGAATAGACCAACGCTATACAAACTTGATCCAACTTCACCACAACGAAGTTTTACCCGTGAACAATTACAGGTAATTCCAGATGATACTCAGTTACCACCAATTAATCTTCATTAATGCAATGATTCGATTACATTCCAGACATGTCAATGTTACATTGACCTCGACTATTATCTTTTCTATCCGCGGTAAATTGTTTGGGAGATTTTCCTGACCACGTCATGATACAATTACAACTCGCACAGTGATTATCTTGTTGTTGTTTTAACGCTAAAATAAATTCGACATCGAGATCAAATTCTCTGTTATTGTTTTTGTCTTGTTGTTTAAAACCCGCTAGTTTTTTTTATCGCGCTTTCATCAGTTACATCAGTTGTATTTTTTCATCATCGTCGATATAAACTCGCCGAAGTTGATTTATTCTTTGTACTTGTGATACTACGAGATATACTAAATTTGACCACTCGATGAAGTAATCTACGATCCATACAGTAGTATCAGTGATAGTTAGTCCTTGTGATGAATGTATCGTCATCGCGTAACCTAATCTCCACGGAGATTTATCGTTGTTGATTGAATTTCTAACTACAGTGATATTAACCCATACAATATCATTCAACACTAGTTCTTGTTGTTCGGATTTTCCAGGGATATCAACGAGAATGTTTTGTCGTCGTGTATCTTTTGGTCTATAGCACAATGGAACCTCGTCGTTGGGAAATTTTTCTTCGTGGAGATAAAATAATTTCTTCTGCTGGCGACAACAACATCTGTTGGTTTCCATGTGTTCCAGAAATCATCAATAGGGGTTTCAGGAATCGTGTTTCGTGCTATTTCACATGGTATGCTATTTGATTGTAGTCTTAAAGCGGATTTTAATGCAGTCAACTCTGCATCAAGTGATCGATGATCTGTGTTGGTTTCTTCGTAGTAATCAACGATGTTTTTCAGTCAGCAATGTAGAGATAATCCGGTAAATGGCGGTGGTTGACCGTAATCGCCGCACATTATAACCGCGGTGTTTTTCGTTAATAACCAACTCAAAAATGTTTTTAATAGCGTCAATGATACTGTACACGTTTAATCCCACATAACTATCCCTGGAACATATTTCGTTCCCATGCGATCGGGAGTCCACGTAGTTCCATTATATCTAAAGAAACTATGATACGTACAAACGTTAACTCCTCGGGATTTCATTTCTCTGGCAAGACGATGAGTTGGAGTTAACACGATCATGTTAGCGGTTTTTCAAATAAATCAATTACCCGAGTTGTCTTTCCGCATCCTCCTGGACCGTTCAAATAAACTGTTTTATGTCGTGTTATTGGATCATACACACAAGGATACGGTGATAATCTTCCACGGGAACATCATTAGATTCTTTGTAATCATGTAACATTTCCTGTTTTACTCTCCATGTTCCCCAATCACCGTTTCCCGTAAGATATTTCTTAACATCTTCGTAGTATTTTTTATCAAAGTAGAATGAATCCGTGGCAACTCTAACCGCGATATCAGAGAATCTGTTTACCATAGAAAGTAAATTCATTAGGACATAACCGAGCATAGATGATCTTAAGTTAGTATATTGCGGTGATTCTCCCTCGATGTATTCAACGATGGTTCATAATTTCTCATTATTTGATAAATAAGTTGTTGATTTTTTGCCGAGTGTCTCTTTTGCTATTGTATCCGCGATGATAAAAATCCAATTCTGCGTTACCGAGTAACAATCTAGTACACTTTCGTTTATGACCATCTACTCCACCCTGTGTAAACTTCCCGATTATTATTCTTCCAAACCTTTATGATTTTGCGCAAATATACAATTTCGTAATTATCGAATTTTTCTGGTTCTGGTAACCATATATCGGTTTGTTTCCGATATGAGATTATTGCCGTGGATGCAGTCAACGAGGTCAACATTCCTTTATCTAACAGGACCCTTAATAGCGCTATAGGAACCCATTTTATTTTTTACAGAAAGGTGTTTTCCCACCCAGAGATAAGTTACCGGATGAAGATTATCTGCGAATTTGAATGATGTCACCCTGGCAAATCCGGTTAAATCAAAATCAGGTATTGTTCCATTAATCGCCACCCTTGTCATTTCGTGTGTGGGATGACCAAATCGTGTAAAATATTCATGACATTTTCCGTATCCGAGAAAGCTCGCGGAGTAACACGCTGCCATGTCAACGGACATCATATCATCGAGATTATATTTTGTATTCCATAGCTCATCATGACCATGTTCTACACAACTAGCTTTAACATCTTTGAGAAAATCGTATCGAGTTGGTTTCCATGAACTTTTGTCTGTTTCAAAATGAGCTGCAACAGATGGCATCGTGAAACTGTTTTGGGTAATTTCATTGGGGTTGTCAGTGTATTTCAACGCGAGATTAAAATCGTATCGAGTTGGTTTCCATTAATTTTTTTCTCTGGCAAAATGAACTGCAACAGATGGTACCGTGAAACCGTTTGGGGTAATTTCATCGGGGTTGTCAGTGTATTTCAACGTGAGATTATTCATCTCCGCTTGAAGTTTTTCAGTCCGATATAAATCTCATTTGTCATAACAAATTGATCGTATTTTCCTCCTTGTTCACTTTCAAATAGCCATACTGAAACAGGATTTGTTTTACCCATCTCGTGGATGACATCGAATATATCTCCGTGAAAATATTTTATTGTTCGTTATAATGGGAATACTCTCACGGAATTATTCCATGCGTAGGAATTATGATCAATGATTTAGATTGGAACTCCTCCTTTTCTATAATGACCAGATTCATGTAAAACCTCTCCTGTGATAGTTTTTACAATTATTTGGAATTATTATTTTCTTTTCCAACTCGGCGACATCGCTTATCGCTGCTCCTCCCTTTTTCTTAACAAATTCACTCCACGTATATATTTTAGATTTTCTTAACTCGGTTAATCCATTACCTCGTTTAGTGTTTTTAATATGTTATATTACTCGTTCAGCAGCACAATTCAACTCCGTTGAAAATTCCATCTGGGATATTTTTTTTATCTGGGGTATTTGTTGAAAAGATTCCATATGTTACCACGTTAAATTCATATGTTTTATTGTAAAATTTGTCATCGATTCCAACTAATATACTTGGTTTGGTTTTATCGGTCAAATACACAATTTTTATTTTGAATCCAATACGCGTCCACTATGATCAAATATTTTCCATTTTTGTTGATTTCCTCGTTGAAATTTTGTGTATTTGACATACATGAAGTATTGGGTATCATTGAAATTTATCATTGATAATATTTTCTTTGCGCGTTTTTCCGTCATGGTTTTATCGTCGTAGGATGATGTTCGATACGTTGAAGAGACATAATCGGCACCATCTATGATAAATTCATATTTCGATGCCTTGATACTATTTATGATTCTTGATTTCCATCGTCGTGGTCTATTTTCCCGTCAAGGTCAAATCTTTTTCTTCGCCGGGGATATATTTTAATGTCCTCGATGTCATATAAATAAAGCAAATTATATCTTCAATTCAATTTTACATTGTTATATGTATAATATAGCAATTGCACAAAGTAAATGTAAATGGATATGGAAGGCCAATTATGGTTTATGTGAACGAAGATGCGTTGGAGAATACTGTGAGTTTCATAATCAACAGATCGAGAACGGTTCTCGTGGGCATGTGAAATGTATCAAATGCGGATTCGGATTACGAGGAAGGACTAAATTATGTCTTGGTTGCGGTGGAAAAAGATTCAGGGAACTAGCTAGATACTATTTGCGAAAATATAATATCACCATCGATGAAATGGGTTATATTACCGGCGATTATCAGAAAACAAATAAATAATTAATTTATTTAGGAAATATATGGATCAGATTGAATTCATTCCTCATCCGATTTACATCGATTACGAAGCATCCAGATGCGGAATTATCAGGCATCGACGACTAAGGAAAAACATTGGTTGGATGAATAATAGAGGATATATGATGGTTACGATCAATGGAAACCCACATCTATCTCATCGAATTATCCATGAATGTTATAATGGGATAATTTGTAAAGGATTAGTTGTTGATCACATCAATAGAAATAAACTTGACAATCGAATTGAAAATTTAAGGGTTGTAACTCTGAGCTAAAATTGTCTTAATTCAGATCCAAAGATTAAATCACATATAATTGCATACATGGATAATACAACGCAATATTTTCAATCAACGTGTTCTGCCGGTAGATACTATGATATTAATAACCGATCCATACAACACGTTGCCGATGATACATATATATATATATATATATATATATATATATATATATATATATATATATATATATATATATATATATATATATATATATATATATATATATATATATATATATATATATATATTTGGCCGCGTATTTGAAAAGATTTCGTTGTTGGGTATCATTTCTCTATGACGATTAATTGAAATTCTAAAGAATTTTTATTCAGTCGATTTAATAATACTCCAAAAAATTGCCTGAGACATATTATCAATTAAACAAAAGATTTCCTATAGATATATGAACGACGAAATTATTGCACAGCTCATCGTTGAACTTGACCGACTAAGAGATCTGGTCGATACCAACAAAACATTTACCAGTGACTGGATCACCGAAGAATACACGGGTGTCAAATCGATGTGAGAAAAGGGAATCTCATCACATAAAATCGAGTACAGAATCATAAAATTAATGATGGAAGCACGAGATAAAGTCATTTATCAAAATCATGAACAACTAAAATCATTTATCGCTGTTTGTAAACTAATCAAAAAGATTGAAAATGACATCAAGGAAATATTTGCTGAAGAGCGTCGAAAGAAGGTTGTCATTGATGAATTTGAAAGGATGTTATTGGATTGAAAATGCAAAATCTTTATGATTTTCATCGAAGATAACTTTTATGAACCTGTTTATAAGTAAAATTCTGTGAAATTTTCGTCGATAAAATTCCCATTTTTTTAGTGCGATATCATTTTGAATATTAATTTTATCCTCGTTAATATTTTTTACTATTTTATTTTTTCCCGCCATAAAAGCTCTATAATCAGCGTTTAATATATCTCTTTCTTGGATTAACTGTTTGATAGCTTGTATACCATTTTCCTGAAATGTTTTGAGCTTAGTAATATATTGTTGATGTTGTGCAATGGTTGTTTCCATGGTGTTTTTTTCCTCGTTGAATTTCATAGTAATATTTTCCATGGTTGTCCTAAGTTGACTCCGTTCCATAGTTAACTTCGCGATCTTCTCTCGCAGTTTAGAATTCTCCTCGCGGAGTTCTCGTTGTGTTATACGCTGATGTTTTATTGCAGCGCGATATTCTTCGGTGGAACCTCCTGTTGTAGCTGACATCGGTTCCTTTGACCATATTTTATACAACCGTGATAATCCAATCTTGTATTCCCGGGGATACTTCGAGAGGGCGTTTAATTCCTCTCAACGATAATATTTTGTTTCGTCGTCGGTGGTAACAATAGTTGGCGCTCTCAATCGCAGATTTTTATGCCAAAAAATTATACTCGGAAATGTTACTCGGAAATTATACTCGGTAACCACGGGAATAAAAAAATTATACTCAGAAATTATACTCGGAAATCACGCACATGTGCAAAATTTGCTGAAAAAAATCGATGATTTTCATTTTCACAATAATATTCAATCAAAGAATTTCAATTTTCCATTTCCGTATTAAGTATTTCATTAAGACGATCCACGGTCAAACACGAGTGAACATAGTTCATTATCTGATCACGATTACAACTAATTATTGTTATAGGATCACGTTGAAGTTGTTTAATCTGATGATCCGTCAGCAAAAAATCCTCATTAACAAATCAATCGATGTAAAATTCAAAGTTACCTACAATTGTTTCATTGAATGATCTTCTAATGGCATCCTTGAGTTTATCTTTGTCGTAGACAAATACTTGTGCGTGAATGTACATTATTGTGATCGTATGTATTTAATTACGATGAAAATACCTTTGAATGTAAATCGTAAAACGATTTCACCTTAAAATCCTTCGGATTTACGATTTCACATCGAGGGTGATTTGTGATTGTTCCCCTGATAGATCAATCAAGTTAAAATCTTGATCAACTAATCTGAAATTCATTCTTGCTATCGAGAAATTACTTGTTGCCAGGTATACTAAATTACTCGGATTCTGCGCGATCAAACTTCCCGGGGAAATATCTGGATGAAACGTATACAGGATGTAACCCTGATCTGCCTGATCCGACGATGATATATCAATTCTATAACTACTTAGCACGACATCACAAATAAGATGTACCGCGATGGTTCCCTTTATGTTGACGTTACCCCGTGATACATGTCTACCTGTTCCATAGGGGGAGTTATCCCATCGGAGAATATCTGTCTAGGATACTTTTTCCCACCAATGAGCATGTATCCGGGAAAAGTATTAGTAGATGAGATTATTAAGCGATTTTTTCAATTCTGGGATATTATATTCTGGTAATTTATAATTGGGTAGTGTATCATTCTTCAACGAGAACATTGTTAAAAATCTTTGTTTGTTAACACCGCTATCATCAATTATTATCTTAAGTAATCTCGCATTGAGATAATCCATATCGGATATAATTTGATTTAACATCTCAACCTGTTGAATAATTTTATCGCGTGGAGTTGTTACGTCAACGAGGAGAGATAATTGAGAAAAATCTCGTAGTTGTTGTAGTTTTGTTTTATATAGTTTATTGGCATTATTAAAAATATATTGCAAGGTATTTAATGTAACAAATCAATCTCCTTGAGCAGAAGTTTGCCATGTTACATAACCAGATATATTACAATGATAATCTCCTGGTTCGTAAAGATTATACAGATCAACATAAATTGATTTTGTCAACTTGAAGTTTGATTTCTAGCTATGAACGGCAACAATTCCACCGTCAAAGCTTTCTGTTTTCAAAAGCCTTCGAAGCTTACCTTGTTCACTATCATAGACAAGGTCGACTCAGATTCATTTGCACAGATTCTTCATGGTTTTTCCGAAAAGAATTGTATATGAGCTTGCAAAAGTCCTTCTCAGACTCATTGGTGGCCTTTGTTACTTTCAAACCAAATTGCAGATACAGTTTTATTCTTACGCAAATGATTAGAGCCGCTGTCGAAATAATTTCGCTCTAAACTCGAGCGATATACACGTCAACCCAGTACGTGCAACGATACAACATTGATGGGTCAATTTGCCCATCGCACCTACCTAGCTGCTATGTAAATAAAAGCCTCGATCTTGCAATCTTAAAATCATTACATTTTAAATTCACATTTCCACATTTGCCAGCTAGATCAGGCGTATCTCAACTTAATAAGTAAAATTGTGACCAAAACTTGGAAACCAGCGATCTATTGTCGAGGGTACGTGCGTAAGTTGTCACGTCTATATCCTACGTAGAGAGTGTAAATGAAAACCTCTTATGTGATGTGAAGAAATTATTTAAAAAATACGTGATGGGCCTTTATTTGGAAACCATGTAATAGGTCGTTCCTTTTATGGGCTAGTATTGAAAAGTAAAGCATTACTAAATGGGACAAAACTTACACTCTGGCACTACTCTTGGACAAAGATTTTATATGGCTTCCACCTGTAATATATAATAAGGACTCTTCAATCAACAAAACGAGCATATGCATATTTTCTGCTCACGAATTTCATCGGATCAAAAACTATAAGGGGTTATTTTTAGGCCTTAGATGTCTAACTAATACGGAAATACATAAAAATGAAAACCAATGTCTAAAACCCTAAACACCAAAAACAACCACGTAACAAAATATATGTCATATAATATTAAACGGTTTATCTGAACAAACCAAAGGGTTTACTCGTCGAGTGCTCAATACACCAATCCATCTATTCAAGGTAAGCAAAATGTATCGTCTTTAAAGGAGACTTGTCCTTTACCTCAGCACAATCTGAGCACGTCACACTTATTACCTCTAAAATGAATTTTCTGCACACGTGATACAGATTCCCATAGCGACTAAACTTAACAAAAACACAAAACACAGCAAATGTTAGATGGGTTAAGGTATATAAATTTGAAAAGAGAATATACAATTTATAATGTGTTAGATGCGGTATTATTTATATGTAGATCAGATTAATCGAATATTATATGTCAAGGAATATATTTAATCCATTTGACTCATCATAAAAATTGTTTTTTTAGTGACGAAAATATTTAAGACAAATTTACGTTATTTCAGCTTTATTTAGTTAGCTAAAGTGTATTTTTTAAAGAACGTATGCGAGATTGTTAATACTGAAATATATGTTTTGCCTTAAAATCATGCATTACTGTCCACGTTTGAAAACAGGGAATTTATTATGAAAGTTTGGTGTTTAGGTTTAAACCTTGTAAGTGTACCTGATGCTGTGTTCTGGTACTTAAGTTTAAAGAAAGTAAATTTACAAAAAAAAAGTCATCATATTCTACTCGACGGAATTCAACTTAAAGAGAAAACGCCGATTTACCTAATGCTAATTAGTGAGATTAGTAGACATTCCACCCCACCCCCTTTTGATGAACATTGATGGAATACTTGTAAGTCTATTTCACATTTCGTGAAACTATAGCCAGTTATATTTCAGTTAATAGTACATGTAAAAGTCTGCTTTTGAAAATATCCTCAGCTTTAAACCATCGACTAATTAACGGTATATAGATCTATTAACAAATACTAAATGACAAATTAAAACGTACCCTGGGCACATGTCCATTACAAAGTCAAGTCTAGCACACTAACCGTAACTCCGTATCCTTACGTTGTGTAGCCGACAGTCAAGTGACTATACATAGTTGACCATGAATTGTTGATTACATTAATATTTGATGACAATACAAGACTACATTATCAAAGGAAGACCAATATGATCGTTTGTTAACACCCTTTAATTAAGTCCACAAATTGCTGATATGGTCTGTGTAAAACGGAGAGTCGATATGAAAACATATTACACGGTGGCGTTTCTTTTAATTGTTTTTGTTTGTTTTCTTTTGTTGTTTAGTGTTTGTTTGTTTGGCTATTTTTGTAATTATATTTCTACGTTGAATAACATTTCATTACGTTATGTATCGAGCGAAATATACAGAACTTTGAGCTGTACATTATACTAGGACGTTTGTTTAAAAAAAAATATTTCAATATATGCTATTGTAATTTACAATTGTATTCTGGGCTCGACCTTGTCCAACTTGAGTTCATTTCTGCTTGACCTGATTTCATTTTATGTCAACAACTAATACATAGCTAAATTATTCTCAATATGTATGGGCTTAATATCAGGATTTTATTAATATAAGAGTTAAATATGTTTAGATGAGTTAAATTTTTAGAGTAGAAAATACTAATTGTGACCTGAGGTCAAATAGAGTACATTATAATCTTGTAATTGTAAGGAATTGGTCATTCGTACTTTAACATCAAGCACTTTCAATTTGTATTATTTAATACCGGTTTAGGATGAATTTAACTTCTTGAAATTATTGAATTCAAGTGATTGTATGCTCTGGAAATACGAAATTTCTCTCATAACTAATTTGGATAAAGACATTCTCTGGAATATATAGTATATTCAAACCTGGAATTATATTAATGTGATTCAACAAAAGACTTGACACATCAGCACTCCATAATCTATATCAGACACGTCCTCTCCTACAGTTTTGGATCTCTTCACGACTTTTACTGAGTTGTATTCAGGATTTTATATTATTAGGATTTGTATCTTGGATTAATTTGGGACTTAATTCGCAATACCATAAGTTTTCATTCTCATTTTCACTTTGCATTCGAGGAAAAAAAATTGTTTGTTAAATGTTTCAAAGCTTGTTGTCTTTCACTCTGTTTTATACTTATTGCAGGAGCACTCGCGCACATACATACATACATACATACATACATACATACATACATACATACATACATACATACATACACCTCCCCCCCACACACACATACATACATACATACACACACACACACACACACACACACACACACACACACACACACACACACACACACACACACACACACATACATACATACATACATACATACATACATACATACATACATACATACATACATACATACATACATACATACATGCATACGTTTTGGAGGTGAGTTCTCACATTTGAGTGGTACCGAGAAATCGGATACCGACTCAACTCTTTCTCAGAGCGTATCGGAAAATGTCATCATGGAAATCGGATGGCTCTTATTTTCATACGTACCAATACCATATTTGATTGGACATCATAGTTTGCATGGCGCTGCCCGGCGCTAATCAAAATTAAGGTAAGTTGATCACTGTCATCGAGACACTCAACTGCAGCACCAAGCGCTTCCATGACAATTCTGGAGTGGGTTCTGAGTTTCCCTTCGTCAATTACATACTCTCCAGAGGACTCTTGTGTCAAAAACATATGGAAAAGTTTTTTCACTTCATCGTGCATACATAGCAGTCTGGAAGAAACATTGTTAAAGAGAAGTGGTTAGTAAACACGGTTGTAATCTGCACTATTTGGATAATACATTGTGAAATACGTGTACCTCGTTGTCTACGAATAATGTTACTTTGGACCAAAGCTATAAATTATGTTTTCTACCATCAAATGTTTTACTAACGATACTTCCTTCAATGTTCGATCATTCTCTGACTGATGTTTTAACAAAGTTGATAAGCGGGATGTGATTTTGCACATAACAACTGATATCTTATTACAACATGCTAAAGATTTTACAAATTCGAGACATTACATTTTATTTTTAAATTTAAAACAATTGGTCATGATATAGCTACTCTATTGTAGAATAACCTTGATACCTCCAACATATTTTGGGCGTGCGTTCTATTCATGCAAGAGTGACTATCTTTGTTAAAATTGAAATTATAACATTATTAAAACTGCTGAACCATTTTAATCTTCCATTTTAGTATTGCCTGCTCATATTTTATCTTCATTTTCTTTTGAAATAAAGGCTAAGCTGCTAACATGATTTTTATATATATAAAACAATCAAATTCACATTATAGAGAAATTATTATGTGTTTCGATTTCTCATGGCCCTTTATCTTCAGCCCATAAGAACACTTGAAACCTATGGTAGGTTGCATTCCATTTAGTTGTCACAAATCGATCAGAAACCAACAAAGATATTGACATTAAAACATACTTTTTAACATTGTAAAATAAATATTTCCATTATGAAATAAGAGTTTGGCTTTATGCATTCTATCACTGCAAGAAGCTGCAAGAATTAACGCAAAAGTCGAAAACAAAACATGTGGACTGATAATAATATTAGTATTAGATTATTTTAAATAATAGTAATTTCGTCTTCCAACTTAATGTAAGATTCTTTTTTCTCACTCGCGCTCAATATCGCGAGATTTGCTTTGTACATTTGAACTTCTTTAACCATAGTGACATCGATATCGACTTTGGCAATTCATCGGTACTTGAGACTTAGATTGTTGTCAATTATTTGGCTTACTTAACAATTCTACATACAATTGAAAACATATTTATACATATTAAGACCTACATAGGTACAGACACTTTAAACATGCATATATAAAATAACTTTAAAATATTTTAAAACCTCATATAACTTCTTAGATTTTTATTTTGTAATTTTATTATGAAAGTTACGGAAGTATTTTCAAATATAAGAGTGGTCACATCTGACTTATAGATACTTTTTCGATTATCAGCGTCTTCAAAACCCCAGAAATGTAATATTAAGGAAATGTAGTGTCATTAAAATATTTTTTGTTTGTAATAATATATTTTGTTTATCATACCATTAAAAACTAAACCGTTCACATCACCGTTAGTATACTATTTAGCAATTCATATGTATATGTAGGTACTTGCAAACTATTGTAAAATTGAAGACACTTATTCCACATTATAGCAGTGGATATATATATACATATATATATATATATATATATATATATATATATATATATATATATATATATATATATATATATATATATATATATATATATATATATATATATATATATATATATATATATATATATATATATATATATATATATATATATATAAGGCAAGTGTTTGAGGATGGTATCATTTCTGTTCTAAGGTAATGCTCATTGGAAATTAGGACATACTTACGGCATTGACATTGCTTTTCGGACATGATGAAACTTACATATTACAAGCTTCTGCTTTAGTTTGTAATCTAAGCTGAAGGTCTGTCTATACAGTTCTGCACCAAGAAATTAACTTGGATTAGGTGGTTCTAAATGGGGTTTCCTATGGTTTCACCATATTAACGTGCATGTGTGAATTTGTTCACAAAATAACGTGTAAGAAGTTCATTCCTGGAGTTTTAAAGGTTTGTAGAATCTGTTTTTATTCAATGTTGCGTTTAAAAAAGAACGCGATTTATATAGAACATTTTGGCACCATATTTAAAGTTTTTTTTAAAAAACTCTTCTATCTTTCAATTCTATTTTATTATATACCTTCTGAACAATTTGTAAAATCTATACCTTTAAGGTTTTCTTGATGAACTGCGTTTACTTCTCTTTAATATTGTGATGCTGCTCCATATTAGGAATCAAGTTTCGTAGAAGAATCCCAGTAATTCATAAGAGACTATGCTGATAATGGGATTGTTCAGAAATGTTTTCCTCAATGCTCGCCTTCAGGGATAATTATAACTGACTGACAAACACACAATCGGGTATAGTAGCTACAAATATTCCCCTGGAAGGATTCATTCATTGGATTTATCCGGAAACAAATAGGAAAGCATGAATGATTATCTTCTGATATGATTCTACAGGGGGGAAGCCGAAATGCCGTCCGAACCACTTTCTTTATTATATCTCACCTATGCGATAAAGAAATCTAGCTGTTTTGAAAAAACATACTTTTCGTATCTCAGTCTAGTCATCTTAGACCAGTCGTCTGCGTCAAGGTGTCCACGCGCTCAGAACTACTTTATATTATATATATATATATATATATATATATATATATATATATATATATATATATATATATATACACATACATATACCTAACATTTAACAAAGAACACATTCATTATCAGTACCGACAAAGTCCCAAAAATTTCTTTGTATTTTCTCTGTATGCAAGCAACAGTTGACATGCATATGAGATGGAATATATCATTTAGTCATTGCTTACAGGAATTAACAAACATGAGGCATTATTCCTTAGAAATTATTCATCAAAGAAATGTTAGATATTAATTGTATGTAAATACATTGGATATTAAATCTAAATGCATTTAACATGGAACCAAAAAGTATTAGCACTGACATCAAACCTTGTCACTGCCTTGTGCAAAAACACTACATGAGGATTGGATTGAACACGATCATCGATCGAAGCGGAGACTGTTTGACAAAGAGTACAAGCAATTCAAGTGTGTGTGTGTGTGTGTGTGTGTGTGTGTGTGTGTGTGTGTGTGTTTGATATCTTTATTCCTCCGGATTGCATACAGTACAATCAGTGATACAAATATAAGGATGAATTATCTACTGGAGAAAAGAAACTTCGATGTATTAAACAGTGAATATCGTTGTTAACAAGATTACGTGGATGCTGCGCATCCAGCACAGAAGTAAACGAGAACAGTTATGGCATATTGGTAAATATAGACAAACGATTCCTTATTGAATGATCGGAGAATGTAAAATGAGCAAGAAGATAGGAGTACAGGAACTGACATCGTACCATTAAGTATATATATTATTAGGGGTACAGAACACATTGGATATCATGACTGTGTCCTATCAAACGTTTCTCGTGTAGTTTTTCCTCATGGAAGCAACAACTGTAATACACAGATGAAAATTTCTAATAGGATCACTGCTAATAAGACCTAATCAGTCTCCTTACCAGAAGAGTATTGACAAAATTAATATAAACATAATCAAACGTGTAGGTCAAATCAATCAATAAGGTGACAGCGGGTACAAACGGCATCATCTGCAGATAAAAACAACTTTAACACAATATTGGCAACAATTCAACATGAGTCAAGTAAGCTGGAAACATCCTAGGAACTTCCCAAAATACAGACGGGATCTAACTGCCATCAAGCAATAGCTTCTAAAATCTATTGGACAATGCGACTTGACTTAATCTACAATTCAAAACAGTTTCATATGATGTACGGACTTGGTATTTAACTAAACGTTTCCTGTAAGTTTTTTTTTCTGTTGGGAATCAACCTTGAATTATGAACGATGGTTTTGGAAGACCTTATCACTGAGATTATAAGGAGGGATAAGTTCACTTATCGCTATATTTGTTTTCACATGAATAGCTTTTGTTACTTTGCTATACTCCTTTTATGTGTTTTCTTGTCCGAATCATTAAGGCCCCTACATGTCAGTGAATCGCCCGTTTGGTGTTTGGACTCTCAGTCCCAAATTCCACCTTCACATATTTTATATTTTGCGCAACGACAAATGAGACCTAAAAATTCGATCATCAGAAATGCCAAAGAATATGTCAAATTGATTTGATTTGGCGTTGATTCTTTAATTTATTTACATAATGTAAATAACTTTTGCTTTTGCTGTAAGAGAAACGAGTTTTAATCGAATGTTTGTGCATAATTTCTTTCTAGATGATAGGTTATACTATTTTCATTAAACTGTGATCGAGACCATATTTTAATTAAGAACTTTCTCATATTTTTCCGTTCGTGGTTTAAAGCCTAAGATAGTCGATTTCAAACCAGCAAAAGGATAATTTAAATAATTTTTAAATACAACAAAAACAGCATGAACTATTTGTTAAAAATTGAGAAAGTTATATTTGTATTTTGTTTTATCTGAACATCTCAAATTCATTTTACAGTAATTGGTACGTAATGCCCCCAATATAAGTTCTTGATCACTCATTCACTTACTTGATTAGATAAATTTACTCAATTTATCAGTCTCACCTATTCACCTGAATCACTTGATTAAAATCATTTACTCGACAAACGTGATCAGATACTCTGGATCATATTCATTTGCTCAATTTAAGAGACCGGCTAAATCACTTGACTCTTTTGTCAGACTCACTTTAAAAGACCGGCTAAATCACTTGACTCTTTTGTCAGACTCACTTTAAGAGACCGGCTAAATCACTTGACCCTTTTGTCAGACTCACTTTAAAAGACCGGCTAATTCACTTGACTCTTTTGTCAGACTCACTTTAAAAGACCGGCTAAATCACTTGACTCTTTTGTCAGACTCACTTACCTTTGAAACACTAGAAATCCAACTTCTTCTAGGTCATCTTTCAACTCTTCCCAGCTTTCTTGAACTAGTTTGATCTCTTCTTCAGACATATATAGATACAGTTGTTTTCCTGGCGCAATAGCGACACTCTTACTCGCAGCACACCCCATTACGGCTTCCTGGAGACTGGTGTCTGTCTTTACTTTGATGCCTCCATCCTCACCAACATCCGTGATTTGAAATTTGTTTGTGTAATCATACTGAACATTTTTTAAAGTTAGATTATACACTGCCTCGAAACAAATATGTTTTTTTTTCCAGCGTTGAATTTAATCTAATTTAACACTCGCTGATCAGTTACAATTTGTTTCTTTCTATAAACTTTAACATTATTGTTCACATGATAGGTGTACTTGTTTCTATTGTTACATCATTCCAAGTAAAAGAAATGGTCGAGACTAATGAAGAATCTTCCTCGATGCAGGTATTCGCATGAATGGCCATATGAGCCGAGCCAATAAAAAGCCGTACAGGATATTATATATGGCCTGTTTACACGAGCTAGGTATCACCTGCAAGTAAGTAAAATACTACGCATATACTGTATTTTAAGACAGAAAGACAAAATAGACAATGTACCATTTGCAATGTTCTCTGCGTAATATTATTCAGATTATAAAAGTAAGACACTGAAATGACAGTGACTTTATTTTTGAAGAATAAGATGTGTTACTGTGGACAGGTGTAAGGTTAAAAAATTCAACAAAATAATTTCTGATTCAAACTTGTTAACTGTGTTGACTAGTCAATTCAGGATATCTCGTGATCTAATCTGAACGCTTGTTTCAGTCTAAAAGATTTGAAAAGTCGTTTGATAATGAGTGAATAATCAGACAGGTGGAAAGAGTCAATGTACGTTTCCTTAGTCATCATTATGATTTATTTTCGAGAACTCCGAATGCCTCTATATATAGCAGTGTATTATAATTTATTTTTGACGAAATCATTAATTATTAGATAAATCTAATACGTATTTTGCAGTCGTTGTTCAATGTTTTTGTTATCTTTGTCATGCTAGTCTAATTCCTGCTGCTACACTATCATATCATGTCAGCTAAGCCTGTAAAACTTTAAAAGATTTGAACATCAACACGCATTATACCATAATGAATATTTTCAATTTCCATTCACCCCGTCCTGCTCATCTTTACCGCCCCCCCCCCCCCAATTTTGTAAAACTATATTATACTTTGAGTTACAGACTTCAAAATGCGAAATTTAATGTCTTAAGCCCTTCGAAGTAGAAAAATGTTGCCTCAGATCTGAAGTTTGAAGAACCTCTCGTACCCGTATTATTAAGTCAAACATCTGAAGATACTCTCTTACGGGTTATGAAGTTAAAAGTCTGAAGATACTCTCGTACCAGATGTACGGATTATTAAGTTAAAAGTCTGAAGATACTCTCGTACCCGAAGTACGGGTTATGAAGTTAAAAGTCGGAAGACTAAAATGTGAAACCAGAAGTCGGCGGTATGAAGTCTGAAGTCTCAAATCAAATGTTCCTCCACTCTTCTGTGTGAGTCTGATATTTGAAGATCAAGATCTGAATTTTGTACAGGGTTATCACACAAGTTTGAAATCTGAATGGCAATACATTAATTACGACGACCGTAGTCATCCATGACTAACTGAAAAATATCATGTATTCAATATTGTTAAAAATATGTATCTCTTTACCACTAGCATTACAAGTCTGTCTCGAGAAGGCGTACACAGTGTCTAGTTAACGCAAGCATCGATTTTGTTATTGCTAGTTTGTTATATACAATCGAGTGGTACGCTTAATAAGGTAACGAGAGAGTATTATTCTAACAGGCAATATCAAACAACATGAAATTTAAAAGGCAGCAAATAAAAATAAAAGAAAAAAGAAAAATACATGTATTTCCTATGTTGGTTGGAATCAACAGAAAAATATTTGTGTGGGCTTCACAAAAACGCGGTGACAACATCTGCTTACATAGGGAGAACTTGTTTGAAGACACGGTCGCATCGAAGTGTTTCTTGTGTTTGTTTGCTTTTTCGGAAGTTGCGATTTTGTAAGCTTATACTTAGTAACATTGCACTGTTCCATTCTGCCTGCATCGTTTGATTCCTGTACACATTTATCTCTACTCCCTTGCGTTGTTTCAAGTCCTAGAATTATGGCCACCGGTAAGATGGCTGCAAAATACAACCAGTTTGTTCCAAGTGTAGAGAAGAGTGTCATGCTGGATCGTTATGCTAGAGATGACAATTCATTACTGTAACATTCTAACCAACAAGAACCCCAACACTGCAATCGGAACGAGCAACAATAAACTGACTTCAAAGGTCCAGTTACAGGGTGACACATAAGAAGTCCGACACCGCTATGGAGAAAACGGTCATATCCAGCCAAACAAGAACACAGCATACCGCTGGCCCTTGTGGAAATGTGTGCTCGAAACGGTAAAAAGACTGAATTAAAGAATCTATTAGACGTAAGCTCTTCAATACGTTTAAAGTCTAGAAAGTATGGAAATTGAAGACCCCACCCCCGATCTTTTACTACACAATATTCTTAGAGGCCCGGTGCTCACATTATGCTCAAAAATGATGTCTTACCGACTATCATAAAGACAGATATTGATGAAATAAGTATTCTACTTTAAAAAAGTCAGCCATTAGTTTTATTCCTTCAGGATACCTTTCAAACCTAAACTGATACAGCCAACCCCAAAATGTTCAAAGCATACAACAACGTTTCAAGAAATGCTGACAATGCCATTGGAGGAGTATCGTCATTAAAAATAACAAAATCATCCTGCTACATTACGTTCTTTAATCGTTCAAGGTTCCATACCCAAAATCCGTACATATTTTGCTGATATATATTCCCTCAAGCATTGAAATAAATAAATCTGACCTTAATAATCTTATTATCAGCACACGTAGTTCTCCTTTTGCGACATTAATGGCCACCATATAGCTTCGGAGCTGCATCTATATGAACTGCTGTTTGATGATGTTTGTGCGGTGTCAATCGTGGAATGGATTCATTCCACAGAAATTATAACGCCTGTCCAATGATTGATACCCTGAGAACTACAATATTTTCTGAGCCGAACTGTAAGGAATATCGAACAAGAAAATCACTGCCCCCCCCCCCCCGAAAAAATAATAACCCCAAACCACATAAAAAATATCAACTGAAGAAAAACAAAACAAGAAACAAACAAACAAACAAACAACAACAACAACAACAACAAAATATTAATATTTCAAAGCAATCTGATAAATAGGTCAATGCATTGTCAGAATTTTTTTTAAAAAAAATGGCCAAAACATTCTACTAGATTTCTAACAAGAGAACTATTCTGAACACTTCCCGCTAAACAAAACCCCGAAATAAATGTTTCATTAAATATTAAATCTGCCGAATTTAAAGATTAAAATAACCCATTTCTGTTAGACAACTACATAGCTGTTTTTATATGATTATATATGTATATTTCTGCAAAGGTCAGAAAAAATATTGAGTTCATATTTTCAAAACTAAAAACTGTTTGTATGCATTTCACCACTTCCGTCAAATAGAAGATGACACAAAATATTGTCTTAACAGTTCAATTATCCCAACATTCTCCCACATATTAGCTGTCTGGTCGCATCGGTACAGATAATGCAAATGTGAATTGCAGTCATCCGTTTCTGAATGTAATATTGCGTGTTAACTATGGTGTCAATTAATATGTTCTACACTTGAAATGAAAACTCCACAACACGCATTGAAAGATACAAATCCACTATTGACGAGTCCTAGCGTTCGTACTGAAGAATTATCAAAGATGAGGCTCTATTGTGTCGCACGCGTAAACGACATATATTACTGAATCGTGTAAACTCTTGCCGAAAGTTCAAGTTCGACTATAGACTAAATATTACCTTAATTTACCAGGGTATTTCTTAGTAAACGTTTTTGTAATATTTGTCATTTATTTTCGGATCTAAATCTTTATTCATTATCCTGTAGACAGGAATATCTTGACGTGCCGTTAAACCATTACCTACCTAGATACCTGCCTGCCTGCCTACCTACCTACCTACCTACCTACATCCATCCATCCATCCGTACATACGTACATACGTACATCCATCCATCCATGCATACATACATACATACATACATACATACATACATACATACATACATACATGCATGCATGCATGCATGCATGCATGCATGCATGCATACATACATACATACATACATACATACATACATACATACATACATACATACATACATACATACATACATACATACATACATACATACATACATACATACATACATACATACATACATACATACATACATCGTCGGCATCCGTCCGTCTTCGAGAGACGATGTTGTAGCTTCCGATTTGGGTGTCCTATCTGCACCTTCGCGAGTGGCTGAAGAGTCCGACCCTTGAGTGACAGTCTCTGTTGCACTTGCTGCAGGTGTATGCTGATGCTTGCTGAGGATGTTTTTGGTTCGCCTTCCTCCTGGCTCTCTTTGCAGCGAGGTTTGTGTTTCTCATCTCCTCAGCTTTCTGAGTGCCCTGTCTGACAGCAAGACGCCACGCGGAGCGATCGTCAGCACAGCTCTCCCAATTGTTTATGTTGATGTTGGCTGTCTTCATGTCCTTTTTGCTGACATCTTTGTAGCGCAGACGAGGCCTTCCAGTCGTTCGTGCACCTTCTACTAGCTCGCCGTACAGCAGGTCCTTGGGTATGCGGCCTGGGTCCATTCTCCTAACATGGCCTAGCCAGTGAAGGCGCCTCTCGCTGAGAATGGAGAACATGCTGTTCATGCCGGTGCATTTCAGAACCTCTGTGTTGGGAACTTTGTCCTGCCACTGGATACGCAAAATGCGCCGCAAGCATCTCAGGTGGAAGCTGTTGAGTTTCCTCACGTGACTCGCGTAGGTGGTCCATGCCTCGCTGCTGTAAAGGAGTGTGCTGAGCACGCATGCCTGGTAGACGCGCAATTGGTCTTCTCCGTGAGGTTGTGATTGTCCCAGACCCTCTGGTTCAGTCTCGCCATAACTGCTGATGCCTTGGCAATCCGGCCATTTACATCAGTATCAACGGAGAGCGAGTTGGAGATGGTGGACCCAAGGTATGGGTAGTCCTCAACAACTTCCAGGTTGTACCCATCAATGGCGATGGTGGGAGAGGAGTCTGCCTCCTGCACCATTACATTCGTCTTCTTCAGACTCATGGTCAGTCCGAACTCCTTGCAGGCGTGGGAGAGGCGGCATACTAGCTGCTGCAGTCCATCTTCCGTGTGTGATGTCAGGGCTGCATCGTCGGCGAAGAGCAATTCACGGATGAGAACCTTTGTAACTTTAGTCTTTGCACGGAGACGGGCGATGTTAAACAGCTTTCCGTCAGTCCTGGTGTGTATATACACACCCTCGCTGCAATCCTTGAAGGCGTACTGGAGGAGAATGGAAAAGAAGATGGCAAAGAAAGTTGGCGCAAGGACACGGCCTTGCTTCACTCCACTGCTGACTGGGAAGGCCTCTGATGTTGCGCCGTTGAAGCACACTGTGCTGTGCATGTTCTCGTGGAACGATGTTATGATAGTGAGCAGTCGTGGGGGGCAGCCTATCTTCTTGAGGATCCTGAAGAGTCCGCTCCGGCTGACCAGGTCAAATGCCTTGGTCAGGTCTATGAAGGCAATGCAGAGGGGCATCTGCTGCTCACGACACTTCTCCTGCAGCTGTCGTAGTGAGAAGATCATGTCTACAGTTGACCTGCCTGCTTGGAAGCCACACTGGGACTCGGGGTAGACTCGGGATGCTAGGGTGTGCAAGCGCGCCAGGACGACACGGGCGAACGCCTTTCCAACAATACTGAGAAGAGAGATGCCCCGGTAGTTGTTGCAGTCACTCCTTTGTTCTTGTATAGAGTGACAATGTTTGCATCTCGCATGTCCTGGGGGATGTGTCCTTGACCCCAGCAGAGGAAGAGGAGTTCGTACAGAGGCTGGATTAGTGCTGGTTTCCCTATCTTTAGGACTTCAGGCGGAATGCCGTCACTCCCAGGGACCTTCCCACAAGCGAGGCAGTCGATGGCTTTGCTAAGCTCTTCCAGGGTGGGTGGTGTGTCTAGTTCCTCCAAGACTGGCAGGTCTGGGATGGCGTCTAGGGCGGTATTCGTGACGACGTTTTGGGTTGCATACAGCTCAAGATAGTGCTCACCCCAGCGCTGCAGCTGTTTGCCCTGGTCTTTGATGACTTCGCCAGTCTTGGACTTGAGTGTGGCGATCTTGGAGGTGGGTGGCCCTGTTGCCTTCTTGATACCCTCGTACATGCCCCTTGCATCCCCGGTTTCGGCAGCTATCTGTATACTGGTGAAGAGGTTCAGCCAGTAGGTGTTAGCGCAGTGACGGGCAGTCTGCTGGGCATTTTTCCTGGCAGTCCTGAAGGCCTGTAATGTACCAAGGCTAGGCGCAGCCTTGTAAGCCAGGAGGGCTTTCCTCTTCGACTCAGTCACGGGTTCTATCTCCTCCCAGCTGGCCTCATACCAGTCTGTGTTTTTGTGCTCTTTCTTCCCATAGGCAGTAATGGCTGAGTTGTACACAGTGTCTCGGAGGTGGGACCACTTGGAGTCGATGGTGTCATCAGGTGTCTCTTTGGTGAGAGCCTCGTGAAGTTTGCAGATGAACTGCTGTGTCTTCTCTGGATTGCTTGCACAGCAGGTGTTGATGCGTGGGCGACCATTCTTCTTGGCGTGGTGCAGTTTCTTGGGTATTATTCGCACCTTGCTGGCCACATGGGAGTGGTCCGTGTCGCAGTCGGCACTGTGGTAGCTGCGGGTGAGAAGGACGCTGGCTAGTTCCGCGCGCCTGGTGATGACTAGATCTAGTTGGTGCCAGTGGCGGGAACTTGGGTGTCTCCATGATACCTGGTGGATCTCCTTGCATTTGAAGAAGGTGTTGGTCACACATAAACTGTGAGTGCAGCACATCTCCAGCAGTCGCTGGCCATTCTCGTTGATTTTGCCCCTTCCGTGCGGGCCGAGACAGGTGGGCTATGCCTTGTAGTTAGCTCCCACTCGCGCATTGAAGTCTCCTAGTAGGTAGAGGCCCTCGGTACTGGGGATATTTGATATTGCTTGATCCAGAGCCTCGTAGAACTGGTCTTTTTCTTCTGGGTTTGAGTAGAGGGTTGGGGCATACACATTGAAGATGTTGGCTGGGCCTGAGGATGTTGATAGCCGGAGGGCAAGGATCCTCTCAGTGCCTTATGATGGAGGATCAGTGAAGGCGACGAGGGTGTTCTTTACAGCGAAGCCGACACCATGCTGCCTGGGTTCGTCTGATGGTTTTCCTTGCCAGAAGAAGGTGTAGTTGGCTTCCCTGATGGTGCCGCTGTCGGCCAGTCGGGTCTCTTGAAGACAGGCAATGTCGACATTCAGTCGGGAGAGTTCTCTGTCAATGACGGCAGGTCAGTGGTGAGTCCAGGGCACAAGGTTCTGATGTTCCAGCTTGCGAAACGAAGAGCTGGAGTCTTCTTGTTTCCTCTTTGTATCTTGCTTGGTGCAGAGTTTTTTGGCCTGCTTGTCGAGATGGTTCTCTAAGCTCCACGCACCCAGTGAAGCAGGCAGGCCATGGCGGGAAGCACCTTATTGACTGGGGGATGCCCAGCTTGAGACGGGCGGTAGCTTCCAATGAGACATGGCGATCTCTCCCACCGTCGAAAGCAGCCCCTGGCGCCAAGTTCTACGCCAATCGAGCTATGGCTTATAACCGGTAGACTGCTGCTTCCCGTGTTGTGGTGACGCCTTAAGACGACGCTGGAGTGTCCTCTCCAGTGGAGCTACAAAGCCTGGGCAGTCTAGAATGGAGAATCAGCTGTTGCCCATGCAGCAGATCACCCCTCTCCACGCAGCTGGTGGACCCAAGGGAACGACAAATGTCGCTACAGCTTGGCACCAAAAGCGTCGCAGGAGTTGCCGGAATGACGTTGAAGTCAACGTCAGACCACCTTGGGGACTCCGTTTCCGGATTTTCTGTCGGGGTTTACTCCCTTAGCCTTCCCGTGAGTGGGTATAGCCGCAAGGCAGCGGAGGTTTGGGATCAGAGTTTTCCTTCTCCTAGATGAGCTACCATCTAAGGTTTACGAGCCTCATCTACCCGAAGCGACTGGTTTTAAGGCGTCAGTGGCCGCCTTCACCCCTTCTCCTGTCAGTGAAAACATGGTCCGCCGGACTTAGAAGCTAAGCCACTCGCGAAGGCCAGGAGCTGGATTTTAGTTGACAGAGGCGATCAGAGTCGCAGCCCTATGGGGCATTTTTGGAGGAGTGAGGAGCTTGTCTCCCACTCCCACCCCGGCAATGTCAACCTTGGACCATAACCATGGTTTTCTTACTACTGGTACATGTATTCATGAAAAAATATCATCTATGATATTAAATGTACATGTGTATACTCATTTCCTCTCAATGACAAATTTATGTTCATTACATATTTATAAACCTTTCCGTTAATAAAGATTGCTTTTAAACCCTGCAATTATTGCCGATAGATCAGTCTTCAACACACGAGTGCACATAGTCATTCTGTGATGCTATCTTATTTCAGATGATCTGTACACCACATTTCCAGTGTTGATCTTATTTCAGATGAGCTGTACACCACATTTCCAGTGCTTATCTGATTTCAGATGATCTGTACACATTTCCAGTGCTTATCTGATTTCAGATGATCTGTACACATTTCCAGTGCTTATCTGATTTCAGATGATCTGTACACATTTCTAGTGCTTATCACATTTCGACAAGACAAGACCATATCGAACTGGTTCCTTAATATTGATGTAAAAGCAAATTATCCACTGATGAATTCTAGTATATAGTAATTCAAAATGGCTGGAGGGAGTAGGGTTGACATTTATCATGTATCTACAAGTTATCAAACATTGGATTTCATCTGGAAATATGCTGAACAGATCAAAAACATGCCTCTTCAACTATCGGTAACTTGTATTTTTAGTTGAATATTTACTTTTCAAAACAATGCAAATAAAAAAAATCACATGTCTAAATCATAATGATTTTGGAACCAATACTAAATAAAATTAAACTTATATCTTGTTTTTAAGAGGCCGGTGTCTACAGTAACAATATGTATTTATGCACAAAGAAATTCTTTTTAGCAGATAATCAGGGAGCAGTCAATTATTTAAAAACTTTTACACTTAATTTACGATATAACATACATACATACATACATACATACATACATACATACATACATACATACATACATACATACATACATACATACATACATACATACATACATACATACATTATCAGGTGCATGTAATTAATTTTGCATAAAAAGTATTTCTTGTTAGGAACACAATTTTATAAAATGCACGTTTTGCTAATCGAGATCATTTTATATTACTATTTGAAGCCAAAAAGTATATTATACAACACTTAATGTACATTTTCAAGAAAAAACGAATTCGAACGGTTAAGTATCAAAATAGGATTGGTAGAGTTGTTAGGGTTCCACATTTGAATATAAAATATATCGATACAATCTGTATCTTGTTATCTTCAAGCTAACCTGACCTTTGATGTTATGTTATCACGTAAACATGTAGTTTGTAGTTGGCTGCGAACACCGGTTTCCATTCTGACTAATGAACTAGATGGCTGTTCATTAATGTTGCTCATTAATCGATGCTGAATTAAATTAACCATCTGTGCAATTAAAGTACCAGGGTCAAACCAGCACACCAGAGTCCTAGTAAATTTACCAGTTAGGCTACATGGTTACACATGACATGATATGGGAAGTGGTCCTTAGGCCATGACGATAATAACATGAAATGGGGTAAAATTCTAAACGTATTAATCGAGGGCAGAAGTGCCAAAGGCCAGATTGCATTTTCCAAGACAACTGTGTTGATTAAATTTGTCCCAAGGGCCGGACAGAACACGTTTGCGGGCAGGGGGATGTGCACCCCTTATCTATGGGTTTATAATTTTTTTCTTTCAATTTATATTTTTGTCCACTTAAAATTTGGAATGTACACTTGGACTGCATGTTGGTTTGCATTCACATTGTTTGTATACTGAACACCAACACATGAATGCTATATGTGCAATTGCAGTAAAAGTGCCTTGTTCAGGAACACACCACCGACGACAGGATTCAAACACCCTTTTGTCTCGAGTCCTGCACGCTAACTCTAAAAGCCATCACGAATAATTTCATACTTTGAATCTATACAGCAAATTAATAGGTCTTCAAAAATCAAACGTGAAGCTGATGTACATGGTGAACTTGCATCTAGTCTCTCTATTTTGCAAAATTGGCAAAATACGTAAGTTTGCAATGAGTCTTTCTCTATCAGCAACCCTGCTTCTGTTCATTGAAGACTTGCAGCCATGAATGTCTAGATCTTTTTCACATGTTTGAGTTATAATTACTTCTATCAGGGAATGAAACTCGGGCTGAGGTGAGATATAAAGGATCCGGTTCACCGAATGAATAACTATTGTTGAATGACAAATTTTTTGTTGTTTTTGTTTACTAGATCGTCGTTGAATGAGCTACAACCTAATCGAAATTTTATATATAAAATTTCTATACTCTAGAGGGTCGCATGGATATGTTGACGGTGGCAAAACCTATCAAAATGTGGAAACGTGGTCGTTAAGCTAAGAAAGATATTATATATTGTCGCGTCCGAAAAAGGTTGAGAATCACTGTCTTTGGCAGAGATAGATTGGGACCCTTTTAAAATAGTATTTACGTGTATTTCCAGAGTATAACGAAAGATTAGCTTTCAAATTCCAAAGGTAGAATACTGCATTTCGCAAAGACTTTATCAAAGAAGAGTTTTGATATACATTTAGCTTCACGAAACGCATTTAGATGTTCTATCATGAAGTCGACTGTGTCCCTCCATCCGTTCAATGGTTGTTATAAAATGTTTTGTCTCTCACTCAAGGTAAGGGAGCGTGTGAAAGCTTATGCTAACTAAGAAAGCGGTGTCACAGAGAGAGAGAGAGAGAGAGAGAGAGAGAGAGAGAGAGAGAGACAGACAGACAGACAGACAGACAGGGAGGGGGGTGGTCCGGGATCGCTGTAAGAATGGTCGAGTATTTCTGCGGAACTGACAATATTGAAATTATTTGATATAATGAACTACAATCCAGAACATTTAAAAAGCATATCTGCACAAACTGTACAATTTAGATACAAGGAATACATTTTAAATTACATATTCCTTCAAGCTTACCAACTTCAGATAATTTTGTAATTTCAGTCTTTTATAATATAATATAAAAAATAACCAAACTAATGATAGCGAAAAGTGTGTAAAAATTCAATATTTTAAACTAATAATATTTTACTGAATTTTACCTAAATAATAATAATAATAATAATAATAATAATAATAATAATAATAATAATAATAATAATGAGGACTTTATATAGCGCCTAATCTTTAGAAGCTCTAACGCTTTATAACATCTATAATGATCTGAATACAAGAAACAAACAAAAATAAAAAACACAAAAAACCACCATGAAATCGGAAAACAAAAGAAAAAATGCTGAAAACATTTAAGGTAGGAGCATTTTTATGTCTTTAAATTTGTTCATGCAGTCGAAAAAGGCGAGTTTTAAGAGCACTCTTGAAAGAGACTACTGTGTCTTTGTGTCTTATTTCAGTGGGCAATTCATTCCACGTTGCCTAGCCCTGGTATGCAGAAGATCGTTGTCCATATGACTTCGTTTTCATAGTGGGAATAATGAGTATACGATTGTCAATGAGGAGCGTAAGTATCTTACTGGTGTATACACATGGGTGAGGCCTAATAGGTATGCTGGACTGAAGTCAGTCAGTGAAACATAGCACAGAGCAAAAATTTTGTGTTTGATTCTGGATCGAATGGAAAGCCAGTGTAGGGTACAGAGCAGCGGGGAGTTGTGCCCTGATCGCGGTACTCTAAAGATGATCAGAGCAGTTGTGTTTTTAACTTTTTGAAGTTTCTGGAGTAGATATTGTGACGAACCAGACAAAATTGAGTTACTATAGTCCAGTCTTGAAAGTACTAATGAACAGACAAGTGTTTTAGAGGCATCAACTGAAAGATATTTGTGAATGGAGCTGATGCGTCTCAGCTCAAGATATGCAGCCTTGCATATGTTCATGACATGTTGGTACAATGTAAGTATTCTGTCTAGAGTAACACCTAGGTTTCGTACTGACGGTGTAAATTTAATGTTGGTGTTGCTGATATTTATGGTTTGAGATAAAGGATGTGAATTAGAAAGTTTTTGTGTTATGATCAGAATGGTCTCAGTTTTATCATCATTCATCTGCAGCTTATTTACATGTCATACATGATTTCTCCTTTTGAAATGCACCTCTCTACTCTTTGGATGGCATCATCAACTTCAGTTAGGTGGCTAGACTTGTATATTTGGGTGTTATCAGCGTACAGTTGGTGAGACACTGGGTGATGATCTATGACCCTTGAAAGCGGCTGAGTATTTAGAATGAAGAGAATAGGTCCTCGAACAGACCCCTGTGGAACACCACAACATATATCAACTGGGCTGGAGTGTACTCCATTTGCAGATACAATTTGTGTCCTGTTGACTAAGTAGTATTTAACAACTGTAAAGCTGTATCGTGAATGCCAAATACGTGCTGGAGACGGTGAAGTAATATATCATGATATGTTGTGTCAAATGCTGCAGACAAATAAAGGAGGGTGAGGACTGTAACTTTACTGATATCCAAAGCAGAGATAATGTCAATAAATACTTTCAGAAGAGTAGTTTTAGTAATGTGGCAAGGGCGATATGCAGACTGTACATTGCTAAAAAGACTGTTTCAATTCAAATGATATACATGTTTGGTTAGAACATCTTTTTCACAGACTTTTTATATGAATGGGAGATTAGAAACTGATCGATAATTCTTTAAATCGTTATGGTAAAGTGTAGGTTTATTCAGTAGAGCTTTTTCACGATGGCAGTTTTTAAAACATGATGGGAATTCCTCGGATAAGAGAGAGAGAGAGAGAGAGAGAGAGAGAGAGAGAGAGAGAGAGAGAGAGAGAGAGAGAGAGATTAATAACATCAGTTAGTGATGTTAATATTGGGTCTTAGCACTCAAGCAGCATTGATATTGGAATTGGATCAAGATCACATGACTTTGGTGCAATCTTCAACACGCACGACGCTTCGTACTAAATCCATAGAGACAGGTTCAAAGGCTCATAATGTTTGTTGCTGAAATACTGTATCGTAATTGTATGGTGGCGATGAGTCAATTGCAATTGTATTGTCAAGCGCATCTCTAATGGTTTGTACTTTGTCACGGAAGAAACTTACAAATAGTTCCGTAAGGTCTATTTAAATGAAGGTAGTTGGAAGTGGTGGACATGTGTTCCTTGATATTAGTTTGTTAATTATCTAACACCAAAATATTATGCTCTATTACTTAACGAATATTTTGTCTATAAAACTTATTATTACTGAATATGAAGCTAGGTGTAAACTCGTCGTTTAAAATAATCAATAGTATAGTATGGTAATTGAAATTCCTAATTGCTAACACAACTTGAACTTTCAAATACATTATAATAATAAATAATAAAAGAGTATTAAAAGAATACAAAGATATAGTAAACGCGTCGATCTCAGATTGAACTGCTACCCAAAACACATTGTTTAACATTTTAGAGTATTAAAAATCCCCATACCATAAAAAAATATTACAATTACAGATAGCTTCTTACCCGTAAGAAATACGAATTCTTGTACGAATCTGACTTGGCTAACAAAGCCGCATCTCGCGTATTCGCGTCTAGGGATATAACCCCGAGACCAAATACAGACATATTTTGATGCTTGTTCATCTTATAATTGCTGACTGTGCACGTTTTAGCTTCCAACAGAACTCAAAGTATCCACAAACCTTCTGCTTTCTGTTCACTGGGTTTCTATACGTCATTACATAAAAATCTGCCGCAATAGCGTTTTTCATGAAACACGTCAACTTTAATTGTTTCCGTCAGCAGAAAGGAATGTGCCTGCTCAGCGCGCTTGTTCTAATGTTACTGAGTCTAAATTTGCCGATTTAGATCATGAGAGGAAATGCTTATGCAATGAAAGGGATTTTACAATTCCCACATCTTTTTAAAATAATTCATATTAGCATTATAAGAATAAAAAAAATTGCTTTTAATACAATTTCCTGAAAAATTCACTCTTGACAATACTTACCTGTTGGACACTTTGGGAATCCAAGGCCTGTTTGTATCATGGTGTCATGTCATACTGCCTTTTTACTGCAGTTGTAACATAGTGTGGTCGTTCCGTGTTTGTAGCGGATTATCTGCTCCTAAATTATAGCATATGACACAGTAAATAGGTATACCCAAGTCAGCTTGCATTTTATTTTGTTCTTTATCATCTATTTTATACTTGGTGTAGTTGTTCGACAAAATGTACCGTAACTCTAAAATATGTCCTACAAGAATGATACAAAGAAGCTTTAATGACCTTTTATTTGCATTTCAAATTTGGTAGTGTATCGAACCATTTTCACACTTTTAGAGCTGTTGCTTTATATGTGTATGACAAGATAGGAATTTATACAGGGTATAGCCCAACTGCTCGTGCGAAGTACATTCATAACCAGAACATTATTCGTTCAAACTCGTGGATGAAATTCTTTTTTTCCCCCGATTTTCCGGATATGGACATTTGGCTGAATTGAAATCAATTAACCAGTGATCAGTACACAATATTTATTTTAGTTAGCCAGGTATGTGGCCTCCACAATTTTTGATAACGTATAATCCTTTATATGCGTATACTGGGCTGAACATCCATCTTTAATATAAATTAAAAATAACAGTAGTCCAAATATAGATCTCTCAAGCATATACGGTCCAACATAATGTTGATCTGATGTGCACTTTTCAAGAACATTTGTGCTAAACCATTAAAATAGTCAATTCCAATATTTCTTATTTAAACATTAAACCTGTATGCTAGCCTTTGTCAAAGGCATTATTCATATTTCAGACTACCAGTATAATATCTTTGCTTTTGTTCACTCTGTTTGAAAATAGAAAGCACATAGTAAACACATGTAAAACAGCAGAGGTGGTTAGTTTGGGGTTGGGGGAGACAAAACCAAAATGCAGAAGACTAATTAGGTTGTTGCCTTTTAAATTGAATATAAATGTTTGACTATCCATGTTTCAAAAATTTCGAAATGCCAATAACGTAAATAGGGTCGATTTAACCAAACCAATCCATGGTGTCTTAAAGTCATGAGATATTATAACGTTTTTCTCTAGATATTAGTTAATTGCTTGGGTTGCGAAACACCTGCTTTCCATAGTTAACAAATACTCACTTATACCTTCAAAAGCTATAAACGGAAAAGTAAATACAAACAGTATATGATCATCACCATCAGTCTTTTGACTTAGTGTGTTCGTTTAGTTGCTGTGCTGCTGAACATCTGACCAACATCTTTCCACATGTCTCGATCATGTGTTAATGCCTGTGTCTCCGCAAAACTTTATTTGGTCCATTCTGTGATGTTGCCAGTCCACTTTTTTTTCTCTGTTTACCTTATCCTTCTGCCACCCTGGACGCTGCCCTGCAGGACTTTTGTGGATATACGTTTGGATCTAGTGACATGGACATACCATTTCAGCTTTCTCTTGTTAACGGTGGTGAGGAGGTTATCATATTGGCCTACCTTTCGCTTGATGGTGTTACGCATATCTTCATTTGTGATGTGGTCCATGTAAGAGATGCCAAGGATGGTTCTGTAGCATATCATTTCAAGTGCCTGGGTTCTTCGTTGTAAATCAGCTGTCAGTGCCCAGGTCTCGCATGAATACAAAATGACTGAGATGACTAGTGGTCTCTGAATATTTATTCCGTTGTGCTTATTTCACTCCAGAACCCGGTCTATTCTTCAGCGATTATTTCTTCAGTCTGTTCAATATGATCTTCAGCATCACCTTACTAGCATGGCTGATAAAACTGATAGTTCTGTAATTTTGGAACAGATGGAGATTGCCTTTTTGGGGAGTGTTACAATCGGTGACTGGGTCCACTGTGCTGGGCATTCGACTGTATGCCAGATCTTGTTGCAGATTTCTGCTATTAGCTTTATCATTGATTCCCTCCCTACCCCATTCTTGATAAGTTCAGCTGGGATGTTGTCTACTCAGCTGCCTTCCCATTCTTCAATGTTCTTATTGCTGACTCCATCTCTTCTTTGAGAATGGGGAAAATCATCAACATTTGAGGATTTTGGAACTTCAAACAGCTCTGGGTCTCCTTTTGTATTTAATTGCAATACTCAGTCCATCTTTCTGCAATGTCACTCGCCTCTGTGAGACATTTTCCATTTTCATCTGGAATGATACTGACTCTTGTTTGCTTCTGTCTTGTATGTCTTTTACCCCCAAAAACTAAGTTTTTACCTTAAGTTTAGTACGCTATTAAAAGCAGTAAAAGTAAGAAGTATTGAGGGCAGGGTAGTGCAAGTAAACCAGAAAACAAATTTAAAAAATCGAATTTCAAATTTGATTGCGGAAAAAATTAATTTAGCCCGTATAGCCTCAAGATTTAATATTAATAAGTTATTATTTTAAAGTTAATCCATCTATTCATATAGACAGCTACGCCACCCACGTCTTTTTCTTTCCAGATCAATTGATTGGTGTCTGACAAACACGTATTACGATATATTCTGCTGGAAATAATATATATAAATGCGTCTCACTGATTGTAATAATAGCATACCTGTTCTGTTCTTATGTGGTCAGTTTTGTGGTCAATAATGTATTTGCTAATACAGCAAAAAAAAAAATAGGCTTCGTTCGAAATTAGGGCGTGGAACAGGATTACTTTCAGTGTCATTATCAACTAACAGAAGCAAGCTAACATTAGGTGAAATTCGTCATAATATGATGTCAATGATGAGTGATGGGAATGGGTGTGTCTAGACTTGTCCAAGTAAAAGCATTTAAAATATTATTTTTTTATTTAGTTTCATGTACAAATATATGTTTTAATTAGCGTCTAATAAAACGCATACACCACGTATTATCATCTAAATTTACATGTTTACTACAATTTAAATGATATTATTTCCTGATTTCTATATTTTCCATTTCTTGTGGGAGTTGTATTCTGAAAGTCAATACGTTAATTCAAGTTAATTTACGCCAAATTATTTGTAGGTAAATTAAAAAATGCTGCCCTTCTTCTATAAACAGTATGTTGAATTACGTTTAGTTTGTTCAGTTACGTAACACATATCTCATTGTTCATGGATTTCATGATTTCTCGTGGACTTGTATTCAATCCAATTCTGTTTTTAAAAGGAAATGTAAGGATTTGTCTGTCATTATTTTATGTGCTGTACGGCACTATATTTTGCACAAATTCTTGCAAACAACAAAAAGTAAAATTAAAAATCCATATCCGCCATTTTCAAATGTATGATGTCCTAAAAAGACGGAAGGATATAATTTTTGTTTCCTGGAAAAAGGAAAAGAGGAAAATGCATGGTGAATAAATTTTTTTTCTGAAAATTTAGCAAAGTTATATGCATTGATAGCTAATTATTTTATTCATACAAAATAGAAAAGTAAAATCAATTAGATATTTGGCATATTTTTGACAACGTTAATTGCTGAAAAATGTGGTTTCTATCCCATAATTTTGGTGTATTGCATCTTCTATTGAAAATAGTTTTTGTTGTCCTTTTGTGTTAGTCAATGCTATTATAAGTAATTCAGTATTATACAGAGTTAAAAGTCATACTAATCAATTCACAATGAGGGAAATATATATACAACTATTAAAACTTATACTATAATAAAATTAAAAGAGAAGTACACATATCATCAGATTATACCTGCTGACGATTTTAATGCGTGCCACCACAAGTACGGGACCTGGTTTCATTAGTTAAGAAAACACTAATAACCTACTTATCGATTTCAAGCTTGCTCAAGATTGGTATTACGGTAGCATTCAGAAATAAACAAATAAAATAAACAATAAACACTAGCTGTGATTGGTGCATTATGTAAGAGTTGCACTTTCTGTTAGGCTTAAAAAGAAGTTTAGCCTCTTGGTAACATGTGAGATTATGTTAATTCATATCTAGATCATATTTTGTATTTTTTAAAATTATTTTTCTAAAATGTGGCACACATGTGTATGTTGTGACTAGATAACTCTTAACTCTTTCTGGTTCTAGAAGAGTTGTCTCTCTTACATGTAATCGAATACCTGGTTTTGAACTTGTCAAATCGACAATCTAACATTGTTCTCTATGACAGTGTGACATGCATGCTGAAGTAGGATAGAAAGTATATTTATTCCACAAAACATCAGCATTGAGGTCTAATGAAAAACAATTGGTACTGTGATACCAGATGCCGAGCTTAATGATCTTTGCAAACCGAGATCAAAGGTAGATAAACTATTACGAAGAATAACTTTTAACGTGTGCAGAATTACTGGACTTAGAATTTTGAATGGCAGATGAAGGCATCGGAAAATACAATAGTTTACGATAATTTATCTTCAGTCTCATTTAATTACCGATCTCTCTTTGATGTTGATGACAGAATCGAATCAATATGTATGTCCCTATGTAAAAACTCTAATAATGTGTCAACTGTTTGTGTAATTGCTATCTGTTGGAAACATCTCCAATTTGCATCTATTGTCAAACGTCTCCCTTTAACTTTGTTGTCAAATATCTTCTATTTACATTATGGGACTCTTGGGAGACGTACGGAAAACAAAAACACTTTGCTGGGAGGAAGCAGAAGATGAAGCAAAGAGACGAAGACGACGGTTTCGGCATGAGTGAGCCCTTCACCAACATCATCTACCTCGACACAAGGCCAAGAAAATCATGATTCACCTACAATGAAAGTCGTTCAGTAACTCCCTAAGACTATTTTCACTTTCGAGAGAAACACAAAAAGACTTTTAGAAACTTTAGAAACCTTGCTTATGTGTGTACAGTAAAATATAAAGAGTTCAAGTTGGAAGCGCCACCAGAGAAAGCAACAAGCTTCATTAAAGAAATTGAAACGACGACACCGAACTAAAGAAGACGATTGATTGTGACTTTCCACCCATTACGTCAATTTGAAATCTCCTGTGTGGATCGAGTTTCAATAATCCAATGACGAGTTTACCATCACCGGTGGAAGCACCACTCTTTATATGACACGAGTTTCAATTTTTAGAGGTAATACAATGCAGAAAATGTTTTCGATGGACAAAATACGCAGTGCCTAACGCATTATCGTTCAAACTGACAGCTCAAGTGATCATATGTGGTTAGTCTGGACTATCGTCGTGGGTCGAGCGTATAGCGAGAAAAATGATACCACAGAATGGAAAAGATATTGTGAGTGTATTCCAACATTTGACAAACCGCAATAATTAAAACAACCAGAACTCCTATTGCAGCAAGCAGGTATTTCTAAAGAGACGGTGTGTGTTTGTGGCATTCCTGAAATGCAGAAAATGCAAGACATCCTGGCTCTGCGTAATCCCTTAAAAGCATATCCTCAAGTGGTTAGCGGATTTTATAGAACCAGATTCCCAGACGGAAAATACATTTATGTTGATCATCTTCAGAAGCATTTTGAGGCCATTACTACCATAATATAATTTTGGGATACCAGTACTATTGTAAGAAATGTGATGAAATATTTATCACAAGCAACCATCTTATTCTTTGTGGAGAGAAATGCCTGATGCATTTAGTAACAAGACCGTGCTTTTTCTGAAGGTAAAGAACGAATTCTTTACTCGACTTGAAAGCGAACCTTTGTCAGAACATTGTGCCATTGTCTGAAACGTTTAGCAACATAAATGTGCTTGCGAATTATTGACCTTGTGCTCCACTTGTGGACATTCTTTTCGAACCAAAAACGCAACGGCACACGTTTGTCCAGTAAAGGAAATATGCTGCTCTGTGACCACGTTTTGGAATTTGAACATCAATGCTATATTTTAAAAAATATGAAAATATAATAAAGGAAGATTTCAAAAAAGACCAGCACAAAATCAAAAGAAACAAGTTATTTTATCTTTTACGACTTTAAATGCACTCAAGAGACTGGCAGTCACATCTCAGATGGTTTCGTATCTCATCGTGCTTCTGAGAAATGTATGAAAAAAAAATACGTTGTCACTGTATTGTCCCAAATATAGAAATTATAGAAAGATTGCAGGAGAATGTGATAATATCTTTCACGGCTCTCGTACTCGTCCCAAATTTGCTGGATGGATTTTAGACCCTACCTTTGACTTTTTGTGAGAAGATGATATTCACCGTTATGAGGATTGTCAAGGATAGGCTACATTCACCGCTCACGATTTCTAGGGATACAATATGTTTTCCAAATACTTTATTCAGAACAATTCACCAATGTCCCACTGTCACTCTAAATTGAACTAAATATATCTACATGAAAGTTGAACAGTACAGTGTAAAGATTCCATGAGTTATCTGGACATGATGTTGAGTGAGTAGAGTCCCTAAAAATCGCCAAAGGTTATTTTCTGCACTTTATCAACACTGAATGTAATGAACACGTTCCACATTTGAAGACGTCCACTGTTACGACCCCTATAATATATACACAATACTACGAGAAGCATATTACGCGTGGCTCTAAACGCTTTCTCCATATCCATCTTACGTTCAAGAAAAATGTTGAAATATTGCCGACCAGATGTGGACGTTTTATGGCGTTGTTGTAGAAAATGTTAACAATTATTTCTTGATCACCGAATGTATAGATCTCTTCAATGAAGCTTCTGCCACGACTAAAGCGTGTGGATTAGTATATCGAAAGAAGTTCATGCATGAGAACAAACTAGTCATCACGCCCCTCAGTCTTAAGTTTTGCGTTGGTACCGTTACACGTATTAAGTGAAGACAAATACATACACTATGCTAGAAGTGGCAGAGAATATAAAGTTGGAGGTCTTTCTTTAGATGGATGGGATATAGAAAAACATAAAATTGTGTACGAGTTCCAGAGGTGTTTATTTCACGGATGACTTACTTTTTTTTCTAAATTAAACCTGAAAAGTCCTTTCTCATCGATCATCATGAAAGAGCTGTACAAGTAAGCATACCAACGATGCCAGAGGTTAGAACGTCCAGGATGTCAAGTGACGTAACTGTGGGAATACAATTAAAGTTGACGTTTCAAAACCGATCCAGAATTGAGACGCAATTTTGCCGAAACGTCACGACAAGGTGTTAATCGAACCTTTGAAATCACGTAACAGTTTGTTCGGAGGGTGTCCATTTTATAATCAGGTGTGCAAATATGCTCGACTTCCTACAGCGCATTCTGAAAAAAACATATACTTCGACGTGAAACTGAATATAACGCGATTGTCAAACACATAGTTTTATCTTCAACCCACCATTCGGTCTTACCATATCATTGCAAAGGAAAACTGATGTTCCTTTTATGTGTTGAAATATGTAATCAAGACCAACCACGTTGCCACAAGGATGGAAAACGCGCTTTGACAGGTGCGTGGTTATCCATCTTTGTGTCAGACTAAGGAAAACAACGATACATTCATAGATTACTACCGATCCTCAGAAAGCATCACGTTTGGAACACGTGGAAAAGAAAGAAGGAAGACGATCGTCTGAAAGCCATATTAAATTCTTTGTGGGGACAATTGGTGCAACGTCCGTTATTAATGGAGACGAATTACTTGGCAACTCGAAGTCACAACATTCAACTGGTGGACGACTAAGGCAAACCTGCGCAACATGCGAACATTCTCTATGAAGACTTGACCTTAATGAATTCAGAAGATGTGCCAGTTTGCATCAACCCACTCAACCAACTTGAAAATGTCATTAATGCAGCAGACGTGACTGTCAATTCCCGTTAAAAATTTAATCAGTCTTAGAACTTTTAGGAGATCGAGTCCATTACTTTTACACCGACACTTGTTGGTACATCAGTTATGGGCCAGATAGATTTCACCCATATATCTAAGATAACCATTTAGGCGTATGGACTGACGAGCATCCAGAAGACACTGCTCTAAGTTTTGCTAACGGTAGCTCCAAATATTAGGTATACAATTAGAGACCTACAGTTGGAAATTGATACCAAATGTAAAGTCAAACAGGTCACACTGAACTCCCGATTTGGTCAAGTAATCAACATTGATGTGTTGAAAGAAGATCAAGACTTTCGCTTAAAAATTGGATCCACACAAATTTGTACGTATGCAAATTGTCAGTAAACCTTTAGAAAATGTCTATAAAATTGTCTAGCAGGAACAAATGTGGATTCCAGAGCACATCACGTTTCCGTGCAGACACTCTAAGCAAAGAGGACAAAGTTCCGTGGCCACGGCTTCATTGGGAATATAAATGCCAACATAGAAAGATGCTGAATACTTCAAAATATCAGCTTTGTGAGGGGTCCACTAAAGACTCCATGTTCAACAATGAACTAGAGTGCGATGCTTTGCCTTGTATCCAGAGTGATGCCTGAATTCGCGACATCATCGATGCAGCACAATCATGCAGTTGCTCTACTACCGTTAGTGTGTTCTCCGCTCTTCCAGTGCAAGCAATGCAGCCCTATTTATTTGCTTTACTGGTAAAAGCAGTTTCACGTATAGACCGACCAGTGTGTCTTATCCAATCACTCGCATGGATACTTTAGAAGAAAACATGTGTAGTTTGCGTTCTAAGCTAAGAGAACGTCAATTAAAAACGCAACGAACAACTTAATCCTGATAATTTTAAATTAATAGTACCTGAATGACATTAAACGGCTGAAAAAGAAAATGGATGTAAATTATAAGCAATTGCATAGAAACGTTTTCAAGTGGTCAGACATTCATCAACTATCAACAACTCAGAAGACTATCGACGGTACGACTTCTTTCAACAATGTTTTAAAGCTGCAAGGAAATCTTCGACAAGATGAAGACTGCCAGGATTTAAGAAACATTTACAAGAAGTGCCAATTTAAGACGATATTGTTTCATTCTTTAACAGTTTGCACCTGTTTAAAAGAAATGACTATTTCTTGGAAGAAACGACATTCCTGGGAATGACTCGTTAAGAAAAATTCATTGAAAATCCGACTTTGGAACTGCAATAACGTATTTACAGGTTTTATCAAGATACAAGCAACATCTGAAAGAATTCTGCAATTTCTTGTTTCGTTCTAGAAATGTAAATATATTTTGTGATTACTCTTTTTCAAAAACATAAACGTGAATCGAATGAATAAAATATGTTGTGTTGTTGATGGTATATAAAAATTCGCAATACAACTGCTATTGCTGCATCCTCCTTTTCAATTATCAGAGTGATTGACGAAAAATTCGATCGTTAAAAGTTGTAATGCCTTGTATCTTCGCCACCCATTTACCATGCTGATTGCTGATCGAACATTATACTGGTTGTATCGTCCACTACAACGTATCGCCTGTTGTTACAAAGAGTGGCAGTCGGTTTTTGCATATTGCTGCAAGAGAGAATTAGGAGACTGCATTTCGTTGGTAGAGGGTATTTTTTGTGAAGATGATGGGATTGTGTTTGACTCCAGTCAAATACATCGTTTCATCATTGCTGACATGCTAGGAGCAGACGCAGAATAAATTAAACATTTGCCTAATAACATTGGCATACCAATGAAAATTGAATTGACTCGGCAACTTTTCGGCGGGTTGCAGTAATGTTAGAGAAATTATAACAAACTTTCGGATAATATCCAGCAATACCCAAACATTGTAACAGTTGCTATCTGAATCAGACAATGATAACCAGTAGGCGTAGGAATTGGCGTATGGGTCATACATACGAGAGAGAGAGAGAGAGAGAGAGAGAGAGAGAGAGAGAGAGAGAGAGAGAGAGAGAGAGAGAGAGAGAGAGAGAGAGAGAGAGTGATGATGATATAATGATGATATTCTTTTATTCCTCCATTTTCTGAAGTTTTAAGACCAAAAAAATGCATTTATATACATAGAGTCACAAAAATAGTGGATTCGTTACTTAATGACTTATTTCCAATAGCAAACGAATAAATAAATTAAAATCATTACTAAACTAGATATATATATATATATATATATATATATATATATATATATATATATATATATATATATATATATATATATACACGATAGAATATTTGAAAATGTATCCTCACGACAAAAACAGTTAGATTCCTAATCGCTTTGCAATCCAGTACAAGTATTTCTTTCCTTATGTTCTGAGTGAGTTCTCTATTGAATCGAATATATAATATCCTTTATCTTAATGAAATACTTGGTAGTTAGTCTGATCATATTTATTCATGCCTCAAATTCTAAACGTTCTGATATATCATTTAAACCACCAAGTAGTATAATCAGTATAACATCATCGATCTGATCACAGAAATCACGGTAAATCACTGGAGGCATATACGAAAGTAAACTTTCCATCAAGTGGTTTCTGTCGTCTGAGGTTGAGGAACGATTCATCGAAATGTGCAAAATACGGTCATGACTCATTTTGTCACATAGGGGACACAGTCCAGGTCTTCTTGCATTCCTCCAATACAAATTAATGTCCCATATTCCATTTTTCTGCTTGAGGCAGTGTAAGCTATTTTCCATAGATGATGCATTTTTAGTCCTGATTAATTTTTAAAAATCTACCAAATCCCTCTGATGGATTTCTGATACTCATTTCATGTTTTCTCTCCTCAAATATCTGTATTCTTGTCCCAATTAAGTTTTTCGATGTTATTTTGTTTGGAAATTTTCCAGTGAAAATAAAGTCGTTGAGATAGTCTTCTAAATTATACTTTTTGAGTACAGTATTTATATCATATATAAAAGAGTTGTAGCTATGTTGAGGGTCAAAAATCAAATTTCCAACAGCCCAGAGGAAAACCTTTTAAGCAGTTAAGTTTGCTGATGTTCTACACATGCGACCAAGGAATACAAGTTTTTGCTTATCTATGCGTGCTTCCATTGATATCATCCCCAAGCATGATGTCGTAGATCCAATAGACGATCTTTGAGGGAAACCTTGTACTCTCCGGGCGAAATATCATTGTATTTTCTCCATTGATTCAATGTCCTGATATGACATATTAAATGACGTAGGAATTGGCGTATGGGTCTTATATACTGGGGAGAGAGAGAGAGAGAGAGAGAGAGAGAGAGAGAGAGAGAGAGAGAGAGAGAGAGATATGAATAATGATTTCTTTACCATGAATTTGGTTATGATAATACTATTAATAATACTAAAATAGTTATATATACAAAAAAACATTTAAGATTTTCTTGGAAGGTTGACCTAACATGGTCTGTTATACTGGCTGAGTGAGCCAGTCCGTTTTTGTCTTTCAAAGACAGTTATTGATGTATTAGACGTTACTTCCGTTGATGTAAAAGAGCTTATTCCATTGGCTTGTTTATGAAACATTTTTTTTATTGCATATTCATGAGAAACAAGTAAATATTATTGTCTGCAGAGAGAGAGAGAGAGAGAGAGAGAGAGAGAGAGAGAGAGAGAGAGAGAGAGAGAGAGAGAGAGAGAGAGATGAATAATGATTTCTTTACCATGAATTTGGTTATGATAATACTATTAATAATACTAAAATAGTTACAATATCAAGTCAATCTGTAATAACATAGACCCTGATAAGAGCATAGACCATGATACGCAAACAGATCAGTCTCTTTATTGTTTGTTCTACTGATTACAACTAAGAAGCTGCATTGACTCAGAACTGCCTGCTAATTATATGACGGCATATCAGTGTCCGTGCACTTTGAAATTGTACAAAACAATTCCATTAAGCCTTCTTTTTAATTTATGCAACGAATTATTTTGGGAATATTCAAAATTAAGAAAGACACTAGTCTCTCGTTTTCATGGGAAGAGAAAAAATATAAGCTGATTTTCAGTATGAAGTTTATTTCAAACAGATTGTCAAATATGAAATAAAAATGTTTAAGAATCAGGCAAGATCCTTTTCGTGTTGACTTTTTGCATACAGTACAAGCATCGGTAACATGAGCACAAGTCTTCTTCCATGTCAGTACCAAGAAAACAGAAAAATTCCTCTAGAGCATCAATTGTTTTGTTTGTCTTTCTAGAAAATAATAAGATACATAAATCATAGATAGAATATTATGTATATTTTAGACAATAATGTAGATATAAAATTCAGCTTTATCTTTGCAATAACTTATTATTATAAATCTACTTATTACATCAACATAGAAAAACCTGCATCCTTACTCGACCAATTTGCTGGTGGGACCAGAAACTTCGCTACAGCTTTTCAATGTACACACACATGGCTTGAACAGGAAACTGATATATGGTCACTCTAGTTTGGAGGGAATTTAAAATTGTTAAATCATGAGAACTCTCTGTCCAAAAAATAAAATATATGAAAATGTTGTTTCATTTGCACGATTTGATGTATCCGTATTTGTAACAAACAGACGCCAACTATTTCAAAGACGCCACAATATCAATGATATTAATATTTTGTCAATGCTGAGATAAAAACGTATATTTTGCTGGATCTAACGAGCCTCAAGGGGAATATATTTATGAGCGTTGCTTCCCTTGACTAATATCTGCAAAGTTTTTATGCAAAAAAACGGTTTAGGCAGATCAAAACTAGTCTTCAAAAAGATAAAACCTATAAATAAAAATAGGCAGAGCCAGCATCAGTTTTAATCGTGGCTCTTAATGAATATATGTAAATACGTTTTATTTATTTTTTGGACATAATTAGGGTTCCCGATAGGACTTACTCTGAGCTGCAGACTATACGACAGCACTCCATGTTAAATTAATTTTAAAAGGAATAAGTCGATCTATTAAAAATTCAATAACTTGAGAAAACGTAACCTTACACAGCAATAGTTGTGCTGTTTTGTGTTTTTATATGTTTTTTTTTATACAGCGATATGTCTTTAAGTAAGAAAGATATTTCGTCTTTAATAACAGTACCCAAGGGAAGTGACTCTTGCTGGTAAAATATTTAAAGTAATCTCTTACAAAGCTAATAACAAACAGTTAAAAATTAAATAGACATCATGGTAGAACGGCTGGAAGAATTCTGTCTGTATATAAGAAATGTTCGTAGCAGCATCTATATGAGCCGATGCAATGGATAGTTGTAAGGATGGTTACAGCTATTACTTCATAAAAGTATTTGTAAAAAAAATGACACTATTGTACGTTTTGATTAGTTTGGTAAATATTGATTCAAGCTGAGTATCTTTTGTGAAAGCACGCTTACCCTATGCAATGGTCTAACTATTAATCTACTCCCCTCTTGCAGTACAGATAATTCTCAGCTAAGAAACCCCATCCACCGACCCCAAACCAACGCACACAAGTTAAATACAAACAAATACAACCTTATCTTTGACGTAAATATACAAAAACGGAATTCTATTGCGAAAGCACGATATCGATCATTTTCTGCTAATTATACGTACTAAATATGAAGAGATCAAAGAATTCAACACAAAACAAAATATGTCCTTTGTTGGGACAAACAAAACGTATTTTTCTCTTATTATTTTGGGAATTTTGCATATTCTACAAAGATACAATGTGTGTTCAATTTGCACACATACACTCATTTGTATTTTTTAAATATATTTTACAGTTTATGTTTGCAATACAACTGTGATAGGTATCTTATCAAGGCAATTTGTCGTGATACACATCGCGATATAAAACATCGAGTGATACCTATTTCTCGATAAGGGATTGACCGTTCTCTTAGGCGGAGGGGGGCATTGAATATATTTTTGGAGAAAAATGTCAGCTTCGGAATTCTTAAAAATATATTTGCTTTGATTTTAGGAAAAAAAGAACCTTAAGAAAAAATATCAGCTATCCGCCCTCTTGCCGCGAAAAGATTGGTCGGACCCTAATTGTTTAGCCTGAAAGATTTCAACCAACGCACTGACTATTAGCAAATGCGAAAGAACATGGTCGATCGATACCTAATCAAAGAAACGTATGCGTAACCGATGTGTGTTGTTTTTGGAAGAACATGCGTTTTTTAAATAAAAAATATGCATAAAGTAAATTGTTACGCATACTGTCTATGACTCTGTGGCAATGTAAGCATTTTAATCCCCAATCAAATTGTTGCACAAAATTATCTCATTTTATATATTGTCTTGGCTAGAGGATACACAACTTTTGTCAGATAAATGAATACATACGTAAATAATAAGCAAAGAGGCGAGAGAGAGAGAGAGAGAGAGAGAGAGAGAGAGAGAGAGAGAGAGAGAGAGAGAGAGAGAGAGAGAGAGAATGTATAGGGGGATATTTTCATGCCGAAATAAGCAGTGGTCATGTTATAACATTTGTAATCGAAAAGTTGTTGCATTTAAACAGATAATGAAGAGACTTGATTTTAATTATTTCAGGAATAAGAATTGGCAAAGGCTATTACCAAACTGGGGTTTTTATTTAAATTATCTAAAGGATTGCAAATCACGAAAATAATTAAACTGACTAAGCATAAGATATTTTTACTTTTTATTTTACTTATGTTTTTATTTTCAATTTGCCCTTTGCATAAGACGGAGTCCTAGAAGGGATAAGCTTCACATTTTCTTTTCTAAATCGAGATCTCGGATTATTAACTCGAGATCTTGGATAAGTAAACCCACATTTCTGAGTAAAATAATGTGCAGTGTGTACCTTCAAGATATGCGAATAAACGATATCTCAGATTATTAAATCGAGATATCAGATTAGTAAATCTAGATCTCTAATGGGCAAATTTAAATCAAGATTAAGGATTAGTAAACCGGGATCTCAGCTTAGTACACCCAGATCTCGTTTATAAAAATTAGAAGAAAAAAAATGTGAAGCGTGTCCCTACCGGGTTTCCGTATAAATTGAATTAGAACTGAACATTGTATCAATTAACAGGCATAACAATTATGCCAGTCAAGGGCAACGAAACTTATGATTTTACAATGGGGCTTTAAATGGGGAGAATACTATAAAAAAAAAATTAGTATTTTAACAACTTTTTTGAAGTTCAAACAAAATTATGTTCATCTAAACTGTTTTCTTATGCTTTAAATAACGAATACTTTACATAGACACAGCGATCATAGAGCGACAACATTTTCAGGTCTTCCTCGTTTCCGTCGTCGTCATTGTTGTTATGAATAATAATAATAATAATAATAATAATAATAATAATAATAATAATAATAATAATAATAATAATAATAATTACTATTATTATTTTTGTTATTATTATTAGTAGTAGTAGTAATAAAAATATTAGTAGTTGTAGTAGTAGTAGTAGTAGTAGTAGTAGTAGTAGTAGTAGTAGTAGTAGTAGTAGTAGCAGCAGTAAAAGTTTGTAGTAATAGTAAAATAGTTATAGTTGCTGTTGTTTCTGTCGATGAGAGTGCAGATATGTAGATAGTTTGTAAAGTGAAACTTAAGTGAAATTGCAAAGCAGTACCAGTCAAATAATTACAACACCAACAGGATCCATTTTTGTATATATTCATATTTAACACAGCAGTAAATTAGTCGTCTTGAGTCAGCTAATCCCCCTATTCTGAACACTTTGTCAGTTAGACCAGTGGTCTTAATTGGACATGTTACTGTGTTAAAGGAAAAACTTGTATGAATTTTAAAATTTTGTTAGGACAAGTTTCTGCCCACAATTAATATAAAGATAGTTTTGTCGGACTAGAAATGCTTGGCCGTATGTAAAATTGTTCCCATTGGCGCCTCCTAATCGGTATAAGACAACTCAGAAATGTTGATAAAATTTACACGCGCCATTTTATTCAACAACAATTGTAGATGTATAAATAAAATTCAAGAAAATTATTATTGAAGATGGAAGATTTTGAGGCTCGATATTTTGGGGATTATACCCGGGATACCAAGAAAAAACGTAAGAGGAAACGAACTTTTATCACTCCAGAGGAAATCGAAAAACTGGAATGTTTATTTCTGGAGGACGCAAAACCCCACCGGGACAAGAAAATTGAACTCGCTAACGAGTTGGGAAAAACTGAAAATTTTGTAAATATATGGTTTCAGAACAGAAGAGCAAAAGAAAGAAGAAAATCACTGCAGGAGGAAAGAGATTCTGAGAACAAAAATGACAGTGAAGGATCTTGCACAAATACTAAATTGGAGATTCCTAATTCAAAATCGAGCTTGGACCAAGAATCGTCGAAATTAAATCGTACCCGGGAAAAGTGCAGAAATCTAGACAGACAGAGGTTGGATAGCAGAATCGGTGACAAACAGTACGGGGTAATAATCAGTTCAACTACTATACAGTTTGACAGTCATTGCCTTACATTCTAAAATCAATGTATGTTCTTCCGTCCGTGTCTAAATGACTTTAAGTACAGTTTACATCCCATTGTAGTTTTAAAATGCAATATATGGCAAGCTGACAAAACCAGATCAACAGAAGTGAATACATACATACATACATACATACATACATACATACATACATACATACATACATACATACATACATACATACATACATACATACATACATACATACATACATACGCACGGACGCACGCACACAAATACATACATAAGTGTCATCCCTTCACTGCATAATTTTATTAATATATTTATTTAGCCGGCTATACCATCGACCAGTCCACATTTTATTTTGGCAGCCTTTCCTGAATTTACAACTTTGGCCATTTTTGTTCGTTTTTTTTTTCTGCAAGTTGTCTGCAAATTAGATGGGTTAATGCATTATAGTTCTTGTATAAGTGAATACATTAATTTGATGTATGTTTGCATATTTGCATTGTCTACAGAGAGTCGTACATATGTGTGTATACATTTAGGCAAGTAGATCAGTTGGCAAGTGAAGATTGATGAAGTCATTGAACGTTAACTGGATTAATAAATGAATTATTAAGACAGATGCATGCATTAATCCGGGAAAGAAAACTTGTGTGTTTGTTTCTTCTTTAGGTATGTAATAAAAGACACACAAAAAAAAAGAAAAGAAACTCTCCTTAAGCCCCCAAGGACATTAACTCTAAATTCTAATATAACCTCACATTAACATATTTTATTTTTACACATACTTTAGGTTGATCCCAAATTTAAAGTTTTGGTCATCCAAAATCTTTCTTACGCAACAAAATAATATTAATCGCCTGATCAGATGCTAATAATAGCAACGCCTGTTCGGGCAATTAAAATGATTACAATTTTCTTCGTCAAGAATATAGTGCGACTGTTAATTCAAATTTTGGGTGACCCTAAATTAATTCAGGGTGACTGAAAATTTTAATTAGGGGGATTTTTAATTTTGATTTTAGGATGACCCTGAATTTTTATGTTATTGTGACCCTAACTTTGATTTTAGTCCCGTGCTTTGTCATTGAGAAAGATACATCTTGATTTTTTTAAAATAAATTTACATTTGCAATGAAAAGGATCCAAACCAAAATTCGTTATTATCGTCAAATTTAGATAGTATTTAGAACTCTCAGCGGAAAACTCACAGGAAGAGACAGGTTAAGGATGGGGATGCATTGTTGTGAATATATTTCGATTGTTGAATATATTTTCCCTTATAATAAAAAGTTGTTTTGAACGAACTTGTTCTTTAAACTGTATAAGTTGCAGAATAAAACCGAATTAAGCCTAACATTTTACTTAATTTTAATGTAAAAGAAATGCACAAAATATAATTTTGCATCAACGCTAAACTAATCTCCTGTCACAATATATGTATGCTCAGGCTATGACTTTGACACATGATGGTTGTTTTAAAAACAAAATGTATTCTTTCTCCAACTGACTTCTTATTAGTCACCAAGGGTAATTAGTAACTGTACTGTTTAATATCTTCTATATTGATCAACAAAATACGCAAAAGGAAATTTGTCATATCAATAAGTATCTTTCATACTTTTAAATTATGTGACGTAATTAATTGCATTTTTTTGCGTAGACAAGGGACTATACGTTTTAAGTAAATTGCCATTAATAAATATAAATGTGAGACTTCGGATACACTTGGATATTTTGTATTTCAAATGTTGAGAAGATTGCCGTTTTAGCCATTTCCTGAGTTACTACAAATGGTTTAATATTTAGTCTCGCACTTTACGTATGTGTGCCAAAAAGTCGGATCATCTAAAGGACATAAATTACAAGATGTCGTGAACTAATGATCATGACGTGTTCCTTCTAAAAATTTATAGAGAAAAAGACAAAATGATCGTTATATACAAATGTTTCGACTATCTTAAGGCGCTCTGTTTTTTTGTCTGTGTAGTCTTTCACGTATCCAATACATTTTTATGCCTTTTGCTGTTAGCCGGTTTGCTAGTGTGTTAAATGACTCGTTTATCTTTTCAGTGTATTTAATCCTTTCTTAAACCTATTTTTTTAAGAAAAAAATTGTTAGCACAATAGTTCCAAAGCGAGAAAAAGCATTATATATATATAATTAGTGACATTTGTCTCAGGATGTATGGTAGAAACATCGTACGCGAATGAAATTCATAGACTGATTTTCAGTGATTACTTACTGAAACATGCAGTGCATCATTGAACAGTGTATTACATAAAGTGACATATTGTAGACATTATATGGAGGATAAAATAATGTTATATTCTCCATGGGATGGATCTGAATCAGTTCATAAATTTAAAAAAAAAATGCATCTAAACTTAATTAACTTTTGAATGGGACCCCTACATAACCAATTAAAATATGGCAATTGTTTTGCTTCAAGATTAATATTAGGAGACCATAGGCCTATCGCAGTTTGTAGTATCTTCAATTTGAAAATTAACCATTTTTAAAAAATGTTTCATTAAAGACATTGGAAGTCAACAGTTCGTAATCACGAACAGGCATTGCCAGACAATTATTGGAACAATTTTAGTAGTTACTTTAAGTCATTTGTTTTTTAAATATGTAAGGCATTAATGATAAGTACACAAGTCACCGTTTACCCTGTATAACTGTGACAGATGTGATGGTTATGACTGCTTTTGAGAACTCATAATAATAGCGTGTAGAAAGTGTTTACAGAAATGAAAGATCGATGGCCGAAATGTCGAACATGTTCGTATAAACCAAAATTGGAATGGAAGAGGAGTAACAATGCCAAGAGAAAAGATGATCTTTTATTGTATATGCTGGAAAAGTTAAACGTTCACGCAGTGAGAATTAAATTAGAAAATACACAATGAACCTATCTCTGAGAAAATGCATGATTTAAAAGAATATATTTTATTTTCATGTTGATTGTGCTAGATTTCATGTTCATGACCTTCGTGTCAATACTGAAGAAATATTTACTACTAAATTGAAATGATGTAACAACTATGGATTTAGATACCGTTACAAGTTTCACGAATACAATTAAGCGGAAGCGCTAAAGAAATTAAAATTGTATGAATCAGCTAATATAACAGCCATGAATACGTCTAAAACTTCGAAAAATATTGTTTCCTTTCTGTCAGTATTGGAAACTTTGACTATATAAATCAAGTGATATAACGTCTATGGATAATACGGTTGAAAGTTCAGAGTTTTGTTTCGTGCTGTGACGACTCTAAGGTCTTATACTAAGTAAAAGAAATGAGCGAAAACCAGAAAATTTTGAACAATTTAACAAATAATTTATTCCTTCGAATGCAAATTGAAAATTATAAAGATCTTACAGTATAGTGAATTAAATCCCAAAATAATCCTAAACGTTCTATTACAAGTAAAAGGTAAAGAGTAAATTGTGTTCCTAATGAGTTCCAATCTCAAATGTGCTGATATACCAATACCCTGAATAGTGTTTATGTGCTAGGCCTTATAAATCACAATGATATCAAAATGTCTCTATATGAATTCACAACATTCGCAAAATAGTTTATTAGTCTGAAAGCATTAATAAGCAGCTTGTAATTGCAATGCGTAATTAAATAAAAGATTATTTAAAAAATAGGTTGACTGAAGTTAAAGACAGAAATAAATAATTTTAATGTAAACAACTTTCATATAAAAAAAACTAAGACAGAAGAAGAAGTTTAGAAGGAGGGCCAAACGTTAATTTCCATAACATTAACAGTTATAAACAAAATCCTGTCTTTCACTTAAATTTTAGGAACAAATATGGCAGACATCAATTAGATCAATAATTCCCTAGGAGTAAACCAATGTCATGAAAACAAATTCAAGTAAAAATGTTTACCTATAAGTAATAATTAGCTTAAAATAAAATCTACAATCGTATACAATTATTATCCATGTAATGCGTTGTTACAAAATGATAATTAAATATATGATAAAAAACAAAGCCAGCAAACAATATAAATAAAAATATAAAAAAAACAGTGGCAATACGAAAGAAATGTCAACTATATAAAATAAGTGATATAACAGCCTGGATCAAAACTATGATTGAACTCGTCTACCTCTGTTTATAATGTCTACTTAATTACAACATATTCATAGTTGATGAACTTATCCAAGAAACATCCATTGATGTACCTCTTGAAGTCAGTTCAAATGATTGGTTCCTTCAGGTTTTCGATTTTTAAGCAGTGGTCTTAACAGGATATGTGAACCACAATGATTCAGAATACAGCAGCGAAGAAATGTTTAAAATCAAATACATTTCAGGGGGGAATCATCAACAAGATGTCCAAAGAAAAGGTTCTTTGGTGCAAAGAGCATGATAGTAACAACCCCCCCCCAAAAAAAAAAAACAAAAAAAACCTAAAAAAAAAGATAGGCAAGAGACATTTCATCCTTGAAGGCAAACGTTTCAAAGACACGAAAGAGCATACAAACAAATATTTAGCTGGCAGCTATGCAAATAATGACTTGTACGACAGAACAATACAGCAAAATCTGATTACCTTTAAATTGAAAGCATGTTCTGGAGGAGGATCAATGTCAAATAAATTTTCATGTGGCAGTTGCCTGGATCTAAACATATCCTTTGTCCATGTTGAGCCACACATGAAGAACTCTACTGAAAGAAAGTTAATAGATTGCTTTTGAACTCTTTAAGCTGGTACTATCATTTGAACTGTGTCTTTTGTATTCGATAGACCAAAGCATTCAACTAAGAAAAGCTAAGAATCTCAACTATACTGCTCATTTCAAAGCCGTAATAACACAACTATGAGCCAGATTAAAACGAAAATTGATTTAAAAAATAAATAAATCACTGACAGCATAAACTGGATATTTGATTGGATCGAATATGTAATTTTCAGTATAGGCAAATATGGCTCACTCAAGGGAAGTTAATAAATAGATTTTAGCTGATTAGGTAAAAAATAAATAAAACCTGTGTCAATGTCAGAAGCAAAGACAAATAATGCTTCTATTATGCTGTCGAGTCGATTTTAAATAAATTCGATACAAATCATCCGAGATGAATAAAATACAATTTAAACAAATACAGTTATATGTAGGAATAGATGTCGTGTAAACATTGACGATACTAATAATAATATGTTGAAACCAATGTATACAAGAATGTGTAAGATAAATTTAATATATATGTTAGAGCATCATACGTACTTTGAAATGTTGATAGCTTTTGGTCTGAAGGAAGGAAAGCACCTTTAATGTTGTAATTAATGACCTATCGAGATCGATTTTGTTTTATATAATACATACTACTTACTGATCATACCAGATTATATTATATCAGGGGTCAGTAACCTATTTTAAATAGCTTGTCACTTTTTCCAGATCAATTACAAAATGAACGAACGCGTGCCTCCAGGAAGAGCGTAACAATGATAAAATCGAGATTTATGGCTGCCCTTCGCGTGCTGCACAAAAGCTATTGATGTGCCACCTTGCGTCACGCGTACCTTAGGTTGCCGACTCTTGTATTACATTTAAGATAATAAGACATTCGTCATATCTGAAAAGCATTTTGTTGTTAATTTTAAAACAAAACAACTAACAACGTCAACTAAATGCTGCATTCGTCATTTACTGTGACAAAAGGTTTCACGCATCACTTGTTGTGACCAAAGGTTTCATGTGTCTTTTGCTGTGACCAAAGGTTTCATATGTATTTTGCTGTGACTTGGTAAGAGTGCTGACCTTACACAGAGAATATACTTGAACATACTGAAAAAATAAAGTATGTTCCATTTCGCAGTGATGTCGAAAGAAATGTGCACAAGAATTATAAACCAGTTGTTTACAGAAGTACCAACTGCATTCAGGTGTTTCATGATGCTCTGTGTAAAATCTCAAAGCTTTATTATTGTGAATTTAAGCAATATAAACAATGCAAATACTATGGTATTTAGGGTTTACGATGAAAAACAATTTAGATCAAATAACGTGTGTCATATTTTAGAGAATGTCATAGTGCATAGTAAGGTTCGCTAGCACGGTTATCTTAGAGGCAAATGTAGAGGTCCCGCTCATAACGATTGCATTTTTTTTCTTCTAATATTCAAATTTTCATGCAACTCTCTATTCATATATTGTCAGGTTTTGGAGTATTTTTTTTCCATTGGAATTTGTTAAAAATTATCTCGATCAAGAGGTAAAAATATGATGATTGGGTCCACAGGTAGAACATTTGGCAAAAAATTAAAAAAAAAAATAAGTTAACAGTTACGGTTAGGATGTTTCAAAGTATACAACCTAAATGTTTGAGTAAAAGAATGAATACATTGAAAGCTTTGAAAATATTGACGCGGCAGCTATTCCTCCGAATTAAATTGTGTAATCATCATTATCAAACGTGTAATGAAGACTAGCAGCATGTTTATGATGTCATGGAAGACTCTATCAATATGTTTATGGTCATGGAAGACTATCGGTATGTTTATGATGTTATGGAAGACTCTATCAATATGTGTATGGTCATGGAAGACTATCAGTATGTTTATGGTGTCATGGAAGATTCTATCAATATGTTTATGGTGTCATGGAATACTCTGTAGGTATGTTTATGATGTCATGGAAAACTGTCAATATGTTTATAGTGTCATGGAAAACTCTGTCGGTATGTTTATGGTGTCATGGAAAACTCAGTCCAAATGTTTATGATGTCATGAAAGACTATCGGAATCTGTATGATGTCATGGAAAGCTTTATCAGTATATTTATGATGTTATCGATGACTCTATCAGTATATTTATAATGTTATCGATGACTATCGGTTTATTTATGATGTTATCGAAGACTGTCGGTATATTTATGATGTTATCGAAGACTATCGGTCTATTTGTGATGTTATCGATGACTCAGTCAGTATATTTATAATGTTACTGATGACTATATCGGTATATTTATGATGTTATCGAAGATTATCGGTATATTTATGATGTTATCGAAGACTCTATCAGTATATTTGTGATGTTATCAATGACTATCAGTATATTTATAATGTTATCGATGACTATTGGTATATTTATGATGTTATCGAAGACTGTCGGTATATTTATGATGTTATCGAAGACTATTGGCCTATTTGTGATGTTATCGATGACTCAGTCAGTATATTTATAATGTTACCGATGACTATATCGGTATATTTATGATGTTATCAAAGATTATCGGTATATTTATGATGTTATCGAAGACTCTATCAGTATATTTGTGATGTTATCGATGACTATCATTATATTTATAATGTTATCGATGACTGTCGCTTTATTTATGATGTTATCGAAGACTATCTGTATATTTTTGATGTAATCGTTGACTATCAGTATATTTATAATGTTATCGATAATTCTATAGCTTAATTTATGATGTTATCGAAGACTATCCGTATATCTATGATGTCATGGAAGACTTCAAACTTGAAACTTTAAATGATCTTCATGACTATAATGCGACGAAAGGCACTTTAATGTTGTGTGATACATCTGTAGAGTTCGAAAGTTATTATATGAAACAGCACCAACATTGATCCTACTCAATATTTCAGGTTTATTTCGTCATGAGAGTTTCAATTCACCGGGTTAGAGCTTGACTTTAAATAGACTATGACATGTTCCTCATGGTCGAAAGTGGTTAGCAAGGAGTTAATTTAATACCATTGTAATACACAAGGAGTTAATTTGATACCATTTTAATACACATATGCCATTCAGGAATATTACATGGATGATGAAATAATATAAATGGTGCTAGTACAAGAAGAAATAGCCACGAGACAATACATGTTAAATTATCAATTTAAAATGTGTCATCTCTAGACTCTAACGTCTACATTTATGCACTCAATGAGGTGTCGTCAAGAAGAACAGCAAAAGTCGAGTTTAGATATTATCTAATTTTTTTTAGCTTTCTACATGAATCATAGAAACAATGACTGAAGTTACATTGCCTGTTGATATCTGCTACCCATATAGTGTATAAATGTAATACTCTAAATGTTTTATTTAAAAAAACAATATTGTCTTATTACTTTCACCTAAATGATGATGATAATGATGATGATGATGATGAATATTATAATTTTTATTATGACATATATTCGTCTTAATATATCATTCTGACTTTTTAAATGACCGCTGTCTTGTATATTTATAGTCATAACATAGATAAAAGATCTCAAATGAGGAATGATTTAATATTGAATTTACGGAAAAACTTAGGGTAACAAAGGTTACAATTCTCCAACTAGTTTAATATATTCATTATTAAATCATTATCTCAATGAGAAATGATTTAATATTGAATTTACGGAAATAGTTATGGCTCGCAAAGGTTAAAATTGTCTAACTAGTTTAATATATTCATTATTAAATAATGACTCATTTTAAAAGCTATCACATAGTTTTGTTTATTAAGAGTGGAAAGAAAAAGAAAGAAGAATATTTTGATGTTTCAGTCGCTGGATATTTAGATTATATGATTCGGAAGAATGTTGTGAGCAGATAGCTTGCTGTGAGTTAGGAGACCGGTATTTGTAAATATTCTTTCACAGGTAAAAGACTTAATCCGCTAATTTAAATAAATCCTCAAAAATAACTAAACACAGCTAAAAGACTTAATCCGCTAGACAGCTGTTAAAAATATTAATAAATCATTTTGATGTAAACAGCATTATACACATTCCCACTCGACCATTTCTAATAAAACACCAGCATCTTATTGGAAAATTGCCATAAACTGTAGACAAAATTCGTTTCTAGATTCTTCTAAGGTCGGAATCATGGCCATATCATGAGCGTACACTCATATGAACATGTTTAGAGGAATGACATTCAGGTAGGTCCCAATTCCGACCCTCAATTATGGCCAAAGGTCAAAGACAATGCAAATTAAATATACGTCACACTTGCGAGCAGAAAACATTAAGTTTTGTAATTTATGGATATTTCATGCAGTCTTTTAACTTATCCCATAGTCGCTATTTGTAGCAGAGTTAATTTTCCGTGCAATTGTTTAAAATGGTTAGCTGCAAAATTAAGCCGAACACGTACTCGGACATTCGGACATGCATGGATTAAGACAAAACTGTAAGCTAAGATTATTTTGTTTTAGTGTGAAAATCATAGACCAAGAAGATTCACTTTTGAATGTGTATTTCAATATAAAATGTTTTGAGTTTTTACAAAATGTTCGGGTAACGTAATATAAAATATAAACGATAAAGAAATCAACTGATTCAATACCAGATATCTTTACGTTGTCTTTTGAGACATTATTAAACAATAAGTCCACTTTCTTTACGATGACAAATGAAATTAATTTTTTTTACATCTATATTTACACACTCTGCGTTGAAGAAGAGCCTAAGTTATCTCAATGACACGGACAGTGATAAGAGTAATTTGTTTTTACCGTATAGTGTCATATTTTCCTTTTATAATTCACCCTGTATAGAAGAAGACTTCCTATGGATGGGCTTGCAAGGGCTATATTTGTACACCATTTACATGGCAGCGAAGCATAAGGGTTATTATATTAATCAGAAACTTTTGATACCTATTGTCTGAAAATGGTACCCAGCTTCTAGACATTATCCATAAGGTTGACTGTACAACGAGCCCAAACACTTGTTTCGAAAAAATCAATGAATAAATATTGTTTATATATATATATATATATATATATATATATATATATATATATATATATATATATATATATATATATATATATATATATACAAAAAACCATTTAAGATTTTCTTGGAAGGTTGACCTAACATGGTCTGTTATACTGGATGAGTGAGCCAGTGTGTTTTTGTCTTTCAAAGACAGTTATTGATGTATTAGACGTTACTTCCGTTGATGTAAAAGAGCTTATTCCATTGGCTTGTTTATGAAACATTTTTTTTTATTGCATATTCATGAGAAACAAGTAAATATTATTGTCTGCAGAGAGAGAGAGAGAGAGAGAGAGAGAGAGAGAGAGAGAGAGAGAGAGAGAGAGAGAGAGAGAGACTTATGACGATAAAGCCACACCGGAAAACAGTTTTATAATGGTGAAGTGATTCCTTATAGTTTAATAAACTGGAGTGAAAGAATGATGATTATGATCCTTAACACGTTCGGATTCCGAGACCGAATGCATACCGCAGTTGACTTTCTCTTACATTTAATTTTGCATGACGTTCAAAATCTATGGCATAACAAAATTATGTGGCTTTATACCGTAAACACAAAAACCTATATAAATATTAAGCGATAGATGCAAAATAATGAATATGTAATTTTTTTTCTTCGCAGCCACCAAGTGACAATAAGATGATGGATGGTGTGTATACTTCTAAAGGAGTTCCATGGAAATCCATATTTCAACGGATGACGGCGATGGCTGCCTATGTGGAAGCTGTGCCATTGAATCGAACGCACCCCTGCTTCAGTTCTTTTCTGTTAGATGCAGATAATGGAATAAAACTGAGTGACGGGAGATTATATTATTCAACGGATTGTGGGTATGATGTCAACGAACTCGATTTAAGCTGATCTTTGCATATATAGATATTTGTAGATTTTAACCGATTTACGCGAGAAACAAAGGCCACAACAGAGGTACTTGTTGATTTTATTTTGAAATGTACTTCAACTAGCATGTATTATATTTGACGGATTGTTTAAATTATTTTCGATTCATAGATAAAATTATGAATTTTCTTGAGCTCCTTTATTCTGGTAAATTGATTTGTAAATTAATTTTAGCAATGAAAAAAAAAATCGCACTGTTATCGTATACAATGGTGATGATACTTTTTTGTATTAAATTTTTTTCAATATCCCGTCGCACTGGTTATATAGGATTAAATCTTGGACTGAATACTTGTTTTGGTCTTTTAGCAGAAATTTTCAAATAACTATATCCAAATCTCTATTCTGAGATGTATGTTAGATTTGTAAATCACAAAGTACATTTGCTGCACGAAGTATACACCTGTCTCTACGTGTCTCTTTACATGAACCTAAATATCAGTCCGTTTGTCGTCTTTCTATCCACCCATATATCCATACACCTTTTTCCGTTCCAGTGTACATATTTTTTTAATTGTCTAATCATTTTCAGGAGATAATGGTGATGTAACACATTTATGACAAATGGTATAGGTATGTCGATACATTATTGTATGTACATGTACTAAACAAATGGTAATAACTCGATGATGGTACTGATTTTGGTCTTAGATCCTTAGTTTTTGTTTTCAAAATCCGGAAAATAAATTTACACTTTAAGGAAGCGTTGAACAGCTAATAATATAACTTTATTAAATCAATTTAAGACGTGACATGTGAGAATCACGACTATGTTTTTTTAACAATACAAATTTTGTAAAAATACAATCAGTCTTGAATACCCTTTCTCACAAAGACGTGTAACAAACCCTAAAAACTAATTCACAAGAAAGTTGTGAAGGTACGTCCCTGTCGTTTTGATTTAACATTTGATTCCTACTCGGTAAGTTCACTCACATTTTAAATTTATGACTAAGTATCAGTGGGGTAAAACGAACATTTTTAAAATGTTGAATTGTTTAGTCACTTTAAAAGCGCTTAGTAAATATTTAAAACTAAGTCAAGTTTTGATAGTTATTAAATCTGAACTGGCCACAGTAACAAAATAAAAGTATCACGGCTAGTAATCGGGGCCGTCATTTCAATTTTTTGAGGGGTTGTGGGAAACAAGTCGGGCTTGTTAATTTTCGTATATATAGGCTACAGCAATTTTACTTTTACCGCATATGCAAATTGAGGGGGGGGGGGGCAATGATGTCCCTACTAATAATAACCCTACTGACGACCCTTTATAATAATGACACTATCACGGCTAGTAAAATCCCTGACGACGATTGCCTTTGTTTACACAACCATAACTTCATTTTAGTGAGTTTTTAAACCTGAAACAGTATAGTTTAAACCAATGAAAATATATCTTCTGATCTTGTAAAAAATAGCAAGCATGCATTTCATATCAATGGAAGAGTGATGGAATAGGAGCCAGGACGTATATAGGGTATTGTATCTTGTTTTTCTGTTTATAAAGAGCGAAATATATATATTTGATCGCGAAGCCTTGGTTGAAAAGAAAAGTTTTAACTTTTGGTAAATAATATTAAAATTGGTTGAATTAAAAGGTAGTGAAATGTAAAATTATGCTAAATGCAAGCACGATCTCTAAGGCTAGCATTAATATATATATATATATATATATATATATATATATATATATATATATATATATATATATATATATATATATATATATATATGTTTATGATACAATCGGAGAGAGAGAGAGAGAGAGAGAGAGAGAGAGAGAGAGAGAGAGAGAGAGAGAGAGAGGATGTGTGGTAAAGGATGGACGTTTCCAAGACATACATTCTGACGTTTTGAGATAATGCAGTTTAATCCATCCTTCCTCTTTTATTCTTCAGATAAAAATTCAACATTGCTACATTTGTTACACTTCATTAGTACATACAAACTAGAAACGTAGACTAGTGTGAAAGGCATGTTTTTACATGACAATCTCGTAAATACGTTCTGAAGCTGATGTAAAAAATATCATTATTGTAATATTAATTTTACTAGTTGAATTAATTAAACCATGTTAATAACCATTTCAGTTTACTTTTTAATGTGAAAATGTAAAAGTAACATGTACAATTATATCAGCACGTAATTATCCCGTTACACTTTTCGAGGATTTGAGTTCACCGGTAAGTTTAATCGTGCAAACGACGTATATCTTTATTTATGTTCAACAACGGAATCTGTTACGTTATATAAAGGCATTTTCGCCCTCTTCAGTTTATCTTTCACTTTATAGGCAAGAAATAGCCCTGTTTCACCCGTCCTTCTGTTTCTTCCTTTTGAGTATCCATTCCAGTGATTTCCCGCAATTCCGACTGAGTCGTTCCAATCAAGCCGAATTTCACCCTGTTCTCTTGGATCATGTGGCTCTCTCACGTCCATAATGTGGTCTGTTTGCCCGCCAAAGTAAAACATGTCGTCTAGTGACTGTACGTTGGAGGATGCGTCCCCGTTATGTGTCTGCATTAGTTCATAAGCCAGACGGCATATCTTGATTAAAATTAGAGGTGAAATGTAAATTAGTATAACCGACTATGAATTTAATTTAACTTTTTTATTATTTAAAACTCGTAATAATTAAAAACGTATGAGTACTAAATAATGTTTTCCAGCTGCGAATTTGCCAAGAGTAAGCTTCCAAGTGTAGTTTCAACTCTTCATGGATTACGATTTTGTTTATCGGAAGAAAAAGTTCATATATTAGATTTTAATGTATAAAATGACATTCAGGCCAAACATGGATTGCTTGATCCGAGTTTAGAAAAAAAATTGGAAGACAAACTCGTGTGACTGGTCGTGTTTTTGGCGGTTCTTTTCTTTTCTTTTGGGGTTATGCTCGAAAGTGGTATGCAGGTGAAATTGTATCAGTTGAAATTGCTGTTCTATGCTTTCGTAAAATCAAAGCAAAGAATGCCCGCCATAATTGTTGCTCAAACGACCCAATCTTTCACAATCCAATATAAAGACACTCTAAACCTTTCCATGATTATATTTATATTATCTCTAATGCCAGTACAACTTATTTACTGGATCTTGTTTTTAGTTCCCAAAAATAAAACACTGTCTCTCTCCTTCCAGTCAAGCTTTAGTGGTTTATTCAGTTGTCTCCAGATATTTAAAGTTACAAAGGGTAATTCGAAACGTCATTTTTCCTCCAATGTATAGCTTTCTAAACGTTTTATACGAAAACTTTCACAAAGTGATAGAGTGCTCATAGTATCGGTTAGACGACATGAATCGGATACCAGATATTAGATGGTGCGGTGACCAAAATATTACTGGTAGAGAAATCGAAGGCACTTCGGCGCATGAGTTTTACTGCAAAAACCCAACTAACAATATATAATTATTATCTAACTGATATAACGTATGAATATGGTTCTACCTCCTGAGTTTATTTGATAAGCCTTTTTTTATATTAATCGAACTTCTAACATCTATGAACACATCCAAATCGATATAAACAACATTCACCCAGCATCGATAGACTGAATTTGATTTCAGTGATCGATATTAGGAATGGCAACTTATCGGACACCCATATTGCGCACCTGGTCTATTTAATACACTGAAATTATCTGACGCAAAGCAGCTGTCATACAATAAGAATCAAACGATGACACCTATTGAAAAGAAAAAAAAGAAAAAAAAGGAAAGAATTATTCTTTAGAATAAGGTTGATGAACACGACAAAATAGTTACATTAACATTTAATTAAAGTAAAGTTTATAATGATCAATGTAGCAAAGAAATTTTATGAATTATGCATATGAAAATGTTATCTTAGTGGGATTTCATCTTGTTCATATGACTGGTTCGATTTGCTGGAACACTTCACATTTAATATTTGTTGCAAAATTCATATGAATAAGGACGTACCTGTGAAGAAAACGTGCATACAAGATAGTTGCATTTGGACAAAAGGATGATATCTTGTAAAACGCCGTAAAGTGACGTCAGTTGATATCGGTTTTGTGGGTTTGCAGATCTCGATACTTCTTGGTCACTGATAAAATCATAGTCCGGATATCTAGGGAATATACAGGTTAAAAGATAAAATTAACGACTTATTGTGTGGGTCGTCTTTACACACAAATACAATTTGGCTCTGCCGCTTTGATGCAACTACAGTGAACGTACACTAAAAGACTAAAGTTTTTTTTTTCGAAACTAGCCTAAATAAATAGACAATACAATGCGATGGGAGTTGATTATGCACTATTTCTATTCGAATTTGTCAAAATTGCTCGTGGTCATTGTTTGTCAGTCAAGGCCAATATAAAAAGATGCAGAATTTTCACTTATTTTAACCATAGGCACGTGCCACTTCTGATAAATGGAAAGCTCTGAAAATCTTCTCTAAAGATATACCAAACATGTGCAAGGCTAGGGTCGCCTAAGTAGTAGTAATAAGGGGGATTTCTAAGCCAAACTATTTTATTTTTTTTGTATTAGGACGCCAGCATAATTCTTACACTGTAAGCCTCCACCTCCATGTTAGTCTAAACTAAATACGAAAACATCTTTGTTGAGGAAACAGCGTCGATTTCCCTATCGATTCACCACGTGAGGTGAGGACCTATCATTCAATCATCATCGTCGTCAGACAAAATAGTGTTTGGCTTAGATAAGCCAACTTATCACTACTACTGCAGTTTTTACTTGAAATCGCTACATTTTACACTATCCCAGGGTTTTTCCATATCACGTTTGGATGTTAAATTCTATGAGCTATTAATAACTCGCTGGGATTTACAGGTAACTTAAACATCGATATTTGTATATTTCAAAACACATGTACTCTAAATGAGATCAGCACCTGTTTCATATAGTTATATATTTAAATTTTGTCAGCATATCTGTAAGAGTTCGGTAGCCTAATGGTTAAGACGTACCGACAGACAGACAAACGTTCGAAACGACTTCATGTGTTCGAGTAAAACGGAACGCGCTAGACATATTGTCCGAGTTTGGCGACATATACTGTTACAATGGGAGGAAGGAGACCTGTGATGAATTGAAAAAAGATTAGATATACTTAAATAGTAATTATAAACTGGTTAAAAAACCCAACTAATCCAGGTACAACTCGCATGGCCCCTCCGAACTTCAAAAAGGGGGTTCATTATATATGTATATATATATATATATATATATATATATATATATATATATATATATATATATATATATATATATATATATATATATATGTGTGTGTGTGTGTGTGTGTGTGTGTGTGTGTGTGTCTTTTGATTACAAATTAACAAATATGAAAATCAGCATGGACAGCCCTCTGAATCTCTAAAGTTTAGTTTAGAACTTAGAGGTTCACTGGGAGGGTGGGGTGGGGTGTTGTGTTCTCGCACAATGGAAAAAAAAAATAATAAAACAATTACACAAGATTTAAAATAGCCAACCTGTACACCCCTTTGCTATATTTTATGGCTCAGTCAGTCCTGAGCGTATTAGACCTTGTGGAGATATTTTTTTAAAAGTGGCAGCTTTTGCTGTTATATAACATCTCATCATCATGACAGAATAAGTACAGATCAACCTTACCACTAATGAGAGAGCCAGGTTCTTGCAGCTTGATAAAATTTCCACGTAAGACTATTGATTTATCGACATAATATTTCTTTTGCTCATCGTCAACTGTCATCCTTGTCTATTTATTCTTAGATACCGGATTCTCTCTGCTTTAGATAGTGGAAATATTACAGTCTTCAACCTCCTAGATTTGTCTGCAGCATGTGACACAATAGACCATAATATATTATTTCACCGTCTCCAGCATGTATTTGGCATTAAGAATACAGCTTTACAGTGGCTCAAGTCCTACTTAGTCAACCGGACACAAATTGTATCTGCAAATGGAATATACTCCTGCCCATTTGATCTATGTTGTGGTGTTCCACAGGGGTCTGTTCTTGGACCTATTCTCTTCATTCTATACACTCATCCGCTCTGAAGTGTCATAGATCATCACCCGATGTCTCACCAATTGTGGGGCCCCGCGTGGTCGTGTGGTCTAAAGCGCTGTCCGTTACGGATCACTGCCATCTCGCCTCTGCCTGCGTGGGTTCGAGTCTAAGATTTAGCCTCTCGTGGGTCGATAGTTCTTCCTCCACCAATAATACTGGCCGCCATGTATAGCCTATATTGTACTGCAAAAATGGCGTTAAACCATAAAAAAAACTCACCAATTGTACGCCGATGACACTCAAATATACAAGGCTAGCCACCTAATTGAAGTTTATGCTACCACCCAAGGAGTAGAGAGGTGCATTTCTGATGTGAAATCGTGGATGTCATGTAACAAGCTGCAGATGAATGATGATAAAACTGAGGCCACTCGAATCACAACACAAAGACTTTCTCAATCACATCCTTTACCCCAGACTATAAATATCAGCAACACCAACATTAAATTTACAGTCAGTACGAGACCTAGGTGTTACTCTGGACAGTACTCTCACATTGCACCAACATGTCATGAACATATGCAAGACTGCATATCTTGAGCTGAGACGCACCAGTTCCATTCGTAAATATCTTTCAGCTGATGCCACTAAAACACTTGTGTTCATTAGTAATTTCAAAATTAGACTATCGTAACTCAATTCTGTCTGGTTCGTCACAATATCTACTCCAAAAAGTTCAAAACACAGCTACTTTGATCATCTTTAGAGTACCTCGATTAGAGCACACCTCACCACTGCTCTGTACCCTACACTGGCTATACATTCGATACAGAATCAAACACAAAATTTGTTCTCTGTGCTACGTTTCACTGACAGACTCCAGTCCAACAAACCTATCCAGCCTCACCCATGTGTTTACACCAACAAGATACTTAGCTCCTCTTCTGACAATCGTATACTCAATGTTTCTAGTATGAAAACGATGTCATATGGACAACGTTCTTTTGCATACCAGGGCCAGGCGATGTGGAACGAATTGGCCATTGAAATTAAACACAAAGACACATTCGCAGAAATTAGTCTGCTAACAGCAAAACATAGACTGGAAGCAGTTCAGTTTTATCTATCAGATAAAATAGGAGTGTTTTCAATAACGTTACTGCTTCATTCATCACAGAGTAAGGCGGACAGTGCAAACTTCTGTTATTTATAATCTACCAATCTAACCTGGCTCAGGGATGCAAGCGTCCCCAAATAAATACGAAATAGTGTCAGCTACTGCTTGGCACTCCATAGGAAATGTGAAAACTAATGTTAATGAGGATTTTACTTTCGGAGTAAGAAGATATGTTATCGATTGGAACTGTTAAGATAAAACCGGGCGACTACAACGTTACAGATCTCAACAAAACAATAAAATATATTGTTACTGCTGCCAACAGAGGATTGTCATTAGATACGTTTGAGATCATTCCAAACTATAACACATTGCAGTCAAGAATACCACTTAAAATAACTTGTTGATCGATCTCAGAAGCAGCGGCGTCGCTAGGGTTGGTGTCACCCAGTGCGGTAAACTCATGGTGACACCCCTCCAGACTTCCACCATGGATTTCTTCTTAAAAAAGTCTTAAAGTAAGTCCACAGTATAAATGTGGCACCCTGTGCCTGCTAGTCATGTATTTAACTATGATCGGTTATCCACTTATAAAATCCGACTAGACCGAGCAGTGTGTGCTCTGTAAAATTTGCAATTTTTTATTTTGGTGTCACCACTCTGAGATGGTGTCACCCGGTGCGTTCCGCACCCACCGCACCCCCCTAGCGACGCCACTGCTCAGAAGCCAAGACAATCGGATCATTACTCGGATTTATTAAACAACAGTGTGGATCTGCAGCAGTTGCAACAATATCATATGATAGTGAATCAGTTGTCCACGTCACAAATACAATTTTCATAAACTGTTCTATTGCAACTGGATCATATTCAGCACGATGTAGCCAAGGAAAAACAATTGACAGTTTTTCTCCTAATGTACCATCGTGATTTCTAACGCAAGTAAATCCAAGACAGATAATCTGCTATCATGTCAGTGTCGAACATCAAATATCGTCTATCACGGTGGTGATAAACTGATCAATCAGGTCGACAGATTGATCTCAACAACGTAATTGTAACAGATTATATGTACTTAAGGTCGGTGGGATCAATTGTATTAGACAGTTTTGTTTAACAAAATGAGAATACGAAATATATTCACATGAATATCGTAATAGGTTTATTCGGAAATATATTCTCAATAATAATTGAAAATGTAGATGATATTGCAAATAAAATAGCCCCTATTGCGTTAGACGCATCTAAAGCTTTTGTCATGAGAGCCTTATCTTCATCGGGTACAGCTGTCGGACAGAAGATTATTGATACAATAAAGGGTGGACCACCGATCGCACACGATAGGGATATAAAACATGTACTTTCTAAAATATCACTAACATTAGAAACCACGGCAGCGTTGATGAAGGCGAAGAGATATCAGGTAACTAAAACACTACCTCGGAGTTCTAGCACTCGACCAGATATTGCGGCGTTCTATTGCGTGCTTTGCAACCTCAAAAGACAAATCGGTTCCCAATTTTGACTAAAATTTACGAGTAATAATTTATATATAAATAATTTCTATGGCCTGACCAAGGAAATACCAACAGATGACTCAACAGCATAATTTGAATATTTTGAGTATCTCCATGACAACTCAAAACAAACCTAACAAAATGGGTAATCGAACGTTTAACGAATACGTGTTTATGCTATCACATAAAGCCGTACATGAAGTACAGTGAAGAATAAGTTGGTGGAGATGTAGCTGTTGATACATAAGAGACTCTTTTTAATAACGGTTGGAGTTTGTTTAGAAGCGCTAGACATCAGCTATCTAATCAAACCATAGAATATATTTCTTTGTACTTAGCAATTACAAGTACTATACTTAACGTAGTTTAATTTAGCGACGATTACTAACGATCTTTTGCATCAAATGTGACATAGTTAAAATATACTTAAGATGGAGATGCTATTTAAAAAAAGGTAAAATTTAAGATACAGCTAATGTTAAAGATAATTTAGATTTTATAAAATCTTTTCTTATCGATAACGCTGTCGTGACTGGAATTGCTGCACCATCTGCAGATGCAAATGCAGCTGCTGTAAGAACGTCGTTGACAGCCGTGTCTGATATTGTTGGAATTATCCCATTTGGATCCGCTGATGATGGAACTACAATGTTAGTAATCGTAAACGGAATAATAAAGAGGTATCCATCTTACAACGCAGGTTACGTTAAACGAGGAAAAGCAACGAAATAAAGATAAACTCAAAGACGAACCGGAAAGCAGTCCAAGGTGGATTGAAATGTCCGTTTCTAGCAGGAATAGCAGGATGTATACATCCCAATCTACTGATGATAGGACGTGGGAGAGGACTAATGCTACCTGGTACTAGACTCTGAAAGCGTCACTGTTGAGCAAATTTGAGATACTATAAACTGAAAGATGCCAGCGGATTTCTAGAAGTGTTTTCTAAAGATGGGTTATCACTTCAACCCAAACTCCAAGGCATTTCAAAATCAGTTTCAGCAAGCTGTGTAATGAATATTCAAACGTTTAACGATGATCCATCATCCAGATCCTGGGACGCATTGGGTAGCCCTTTATAAAAACGTCTTTTTTTATTCGTTTGGGGTACAACCGAGTGATTGTATCTAACAGTTCGTGCAATCGTCCAATTATAGAATATAAATTGCTCTTCTAATCAACTACAGCTAGTTGGAACTGCAGCTTGTGGACATTATTGCGTTATGTTTATCAAGAAAATGTTCCAGTCCACTAGAGGATTGGTGATTTTCTAAAATTATTTTACACTTTACATTTAAACCAACTTAGAAAACGACAAAATTGCAATTTCATTTAGCAAGCAAATATAACAATGAATACGTATTCACATATTCAGAGCTAAAACGGAAAATACAAATGAAACTACGGAAACAACCAAAAACAACAGATTAATGCTGACAAATTTCTTTTTGATCTGAGGCCGGAAAGAAAGTATGTTTCTCAAACGTTCCCTCTATTACCTGCAGATCAGGGAATGCCAAGAATTTCTAATACTATTTTATTCGACAATAAAATTATAATAAAAAGACAAAGCAAATCGAGTGTATGCAAACCTGACTACGATCTCTTTATAGAACATGACAAAATGGTAACTTTTGGTTGTAATCAGCGAGCTGTTTTCGGATTAGGCTTAGATATTCACACGTTAATTGGCAAATTACTGAAACCAAGCAAAGGATGTACCCTGCATCATCATAGTTATACGGGGCCTTGAAATCATCTCGATAAACAATTTGATGAAAATGACAATCCAATCCCGTATCAGGAACCGTATAATCAGGTCGATGCAATCGAAATGCGTCATGACAATTTTACAGTGACAATGAAAATGATAAACTTGGTTGCGAAAGTATTATGCTTGATGAGCTAAAAAAAAATGTAAAGCCTAGTAGAATAAGATAGCGAAATGATCGTAAGCTAGTATAATGTATCATTGGAGCAAAATATTAACTTGGGTTTCAAACTTTGGCACATGAACTTCACAAACCTACAAAATGTTCCGTTAACGAAGGGTTATTGCAAATTCAGTTGAGTATTTATGTGCGATGTGTCAATTATTTCTTAGTCCAATGACAACATAAGGTATATCATGAACGTAGTTGATATTTGTTTTATTAACTACGCCAAATAAAACAGGAAAACCTATAACTAATGCGATGCGAGATATTGTAATAACCACAAAAAGAAAGCCTAATAAAGTATGGACCGATCACGGAGCAGAGTTTTTTAATAATCATTTTGAGCAGTTTCGGGACCAGAATAAAAATATTATCAAATATATCACCGGAAATGAACGGAATAGTGTAAATGTCGGCAGAGATAATCGCACGGTAAAAGAAAGACCTTTAAGCAGCTCACAGCCAAAACACTAACAGGTGTGTTTATGATCTGCCAAAGATTGTGTCGGATTATAATAACACTAAACACTAAACACTTGGAAGTTCGCTTATGTAGCTGAATATGTACAAAAGACACAAATTTAATGTCGGTGATTGTGATACAATTTTGTAGTGAAAAACAAACGTCTTAAAAGAATTCACTCCAAATTTATCCGATCCATTACGTGTAAAAATTCGACAACCTTTCTCGAACAAAAAATTCGTTTGAGACAGCTTGAATCTTGAATATGAAGTTCTTATTCGACGCGGTGAAGCCTTTTATGAGCAATCATCTTTACTCGGCGTTTGACGTGTAAATGACAGATTCTGACGTATGAGAACTTGAGAAATATTAAAAGCTATTTGTTCGATATGATAGACACACTATCATACAACGGTTTCACGTGTTGTTTGACAAGAGAGGGACGAAATATTCTGAAAATTGATATGGAAATAAACTGCAACCTTGTGTTAATTATTTGTTACTCTAGTTAATGTTGTAAATCCCTATCAGCTGGAAGAGGCAGTAAGAAATATGTTCCGCGGTGATGTTAAGATCTTAACTCGCTTTAAAAAGAACAAAAACTAAAGGATGATTTGATCTTGCACAGCATCATATAACTCGATTATATGTCAAAGAAATCTTAAATATGTAATTTGCTGCTGAAGAAATGGCGAGGTAGCAAAACTTTTAAATAGCAGTTGATTCGTAATGAAAGAAGATTTTATGTTCTCTTCGTTATGACGTGGCTGATTTTGTAATGCCATTGGCGAGAAATGTGACTGATTTTGAAAGAAGACAGAAATACTTTGAAGCTGCATAGATTGATAAAAATACCGCTTCTTCACCTGTGACAGATTTAGTTGCTATAACACGTTTAGCAGCTTTAAAATTATCAGCATTTCCAGCACCACCGAGCCTTTTATTCTCTTATTGTGCAGTTCTCCAAAAGGGTATAGGTTCGAATATTATTTATATGGTCAATAACTAGGCCACTTGGAAACAACCCATGAAACACACCGCAAACAAATCTGTGTAACTTATACAATTATGTGTTTGGTATTAGTTCTACTAGTCTTTACAGTAAGATAACTATGATTATCAATATTTTCAATTATTTCTTTTGTTTTAACATGTCTGATAATTCCTCTGTCGTTAGCATCATACAGATCGTAGACAGGATGACACTGAAATTGTTCTTATAATGGCAAGTTGGAGATGTTTTTATCTGATATGCTTCCATTTACCTGATAGATTCGCATACCTGTCGGAATATCATCACAAAAAAAGCGTGTATGTAAAGTCCTTGTTAAACATCTCGGTACATTTAGCATCATTTTCCGATTTCACTTACCCTGTAACCAGCCGGAGTTATAATCTCAAATGAAGCTTTCGTTTTAAGATTAATCACTACACCAAACAAATTTCCAACATAGCAGTTGTACTTCTGATGAACGTAGAACGTCTAATTCTCACACACCGTTGGTTTAAGTCCACTATGCATAATTAATTTCATGATATAATATCAGCAAATTTGTTTCTCTAATATACATTTTTGTACCACAAAATTAGAGAAATATAAAACAGCTGATATAGGATGCTGAAATTGAGTGATATCGCAAACAAGTTTATTCTCAACTAAAGGATATCGAGATGAATAAATTTCAACTGCTTGTGCTGTTTTCGATAACAGCTGGTTATTACATGATACCCATGTGCTAGCAAATTTCTCAGCCAAAAAATGTTATCATCAGCTTCTGCCCAAAATTAAATCTCGGCTTGCCACGCACAAAGGTCTGAAAATGATAGTACAATTTCATTTCAGCTTTCATAGCTAAATATCTCATGGGGATCACAACAGCAAGCTGAGGATATCCTCGCCAATCAGACGCCTACGTGAGCTCAGCTTGCTGATGAGCAACGTCAGGAATTTGATAATCATTATATCGCTTCAAATGTCGTCGATTTCTGAACAGGAAATATCTAATGTCATAGTCAGAAAATATATTTCAGGAAATATGGAACAAATCGATGAATACACAGCGTTAGAATCAGGTTGGAGATTTTATAAAATAACAAATACTTTTTCACACTATGAAATGTAATCAATTACGAGGTAACGCGTATGTCGAGCTGCCAACTAAACTAAAAAAGCTTGAAGTATTTTATTAATGTAAAACATTACGGCTATGACAAATACTTTCAATGCGCCACGTTATCGGTGTTATTTCCAGCACGAGATCATCCTTATCGATTATCAAATTATATTAGTCATGTTAACAATCTAAACTTAAGCAGATATGTTTTTCCTGCTTTTGAATATCAAATTCAAAAATTCGAAAAACAAAAACTTGTGTTATCAGCAGGTATTAATACAGTTGGTCTCGATGATGAAATAGCTATATCCCAGATATTTATACGATCGAGCATCGCAAACAAAACTCATGTGTTGTTTTATAACAATCATTACACGTGGATCAAGACTTTTAACGGGCTAGTCGGAAGGCAATATAACAAGCATATGGAAAAGAAATATTGCTGTTTCAAATCCTTGCATGGCTGAAAGTCTCAACAGGTACATGATCGATTTCTTAAGTACAGCGGATATTATAATTTACAAATTACAGACTCAAGATGAAAGTTAATTTTATGATATGTGCAGAGTTTGAATCTATTTTACTTCCAGTGCAAGGAGCAGAAAATAATCTTGATAAATCTTCGACAAGAATAATACAAGAGCATATTCATTGCGGAGTAGCGTATACAGTTGTCTCTACTGCTGATATCAAAATCAATAGATTTATCGTGGTGGAAATCCTGCTGTTTGGCTTGTGAAGAACCTTGTCGATGAATTTGGTTTTTTGCTGATGTTACTCCATCAGATTAAAAAAAGACTGCTGCAGTAAAGCAAGAAGCTCAATTTAATACAGCTGAAACGTCATATTTGTGAACGTAAACATGGATTTGACCGGGTCAAAGATAACTGTCATATAACGGGAAAGTATCGCGGTCATGCACATGACAAATGTAATTTGGGGCCACAAATAGCAGAGTGGTCTAAAGCGCTCTCCGTTACAATCACCGCCATCTCACCTCTGTCTGCGTGGTTCGAGTCTATGATTCGCCTAATGTAGTTCTGAAAAAAAACTTGATTCACTTACCATCGTTGAAGCATTCGGTAATAAAGATATACAAAACCTAATAAAATTAATAACAATTATAAAATAAAATGTTTCCCGGATAACAATGAAAAATATATGTTCGTAACACTCGGTAAGATAAGATGTATTGATAGTCTTCCGTTTATGGCTACATCGCTAGGAGAGCGAGTAAAAGGCTGTTGTAAGTTTGATATTTTGACTGAACATTTCGGTGATAAATCAAGTTTATTGATACGAAAAGATGTATCTCCGTATGAATATCTTGATGATTGTGGCAGATTTGATGAAATGTGTCTACGTGACAAAGATAAGTTTTATTCTCGATTAAATCTTGAGGGTGTTAGTGTTGATGATAATGCTTATCCACAATCAATATGGACTACTTTGGCTGAAACTATTTGGAAAATTATCATGCTTTATATCTTGTCAAAGATGTACTGTTCCTCGCAGATATGTTTGAAAATCTAAGAGATGTCGACACTGATAATTACTGTCTCGATCCAGCTTAGTATTATTCGGTACCCGGATTAAGTTGGGACGCGTTACTGAACATAGCAAAATAAAAATAAAATTGTTAACATACCCAAATGTGTTCGGTTTCATCGAGTGGAGAATACGCGGTGGAATAAGTTTTATAACAAGAAATATGCTAAGGCTGATAATAAATATCTACCGGATTATAATAACCTGGGAACATCAAGTGTTATATTATATCTCAACACCAAGAACCTGTATGGCTGTGCCATGTCAGAGTCATTGCCATATGGTGGTTTCAGATTGATCAGTGAAAACCGTTTTTAAAAGAAACTGATAAAATAGTAACAGTGAGATGCGGGAATCCTGTGCTAGTTATTTTGTTGAAGTTGATCTTGATTATCCTTCTAAGCTCTATGTTAACGATTATCCATTTAATACAGAATGAATGCTGATCGATTAAAGTTTATTATCTGATGAACAGAAAAATTATGCGCAGGGAAATCTGTTGTTCAAAAATTAGTTTCTAATTTACTTGACAAACGGATATACGGTTTAAAAAAATCTTAAGCAAGAGTTTGAGCACGGACTTGATCTAAGAAAGGTTCATCGTGTGCTAAAACTGAATAAATTACAGTGGATATAGGGTTATATGGACTCACACAATTCACGACGATGGCATAACAGAATTTGAAGGAAAAAAGTCCAACCTTTTTCAAGCTTATGTACAACAACGTATTTGGCAAGACCATGGAAAACACCAGAAGGCGAATCAATATTGAGATCGTCAATAACGTGGAACGTCGTAATGAAAGTGTTGCATCTGATAATTTTGTTAGTATGAATATATTTAATGAAAACATGGTAGAAATTTAACGAAGAAACTTGAAGTTAAACAAGCCAGTTTATGTCGGTATGTCAGTACTTTAGATTTCAAAGACGCTGATGTATCAATTTCATTAAGATTTGCTTAAGGTGATGTGGCCAGATGCAGAACTGTTATTTATAGATGTTGACTCGCTTATGTACAAGATAACATCCGATGATATTTATCAAGAATTTTTTGATAACCGATAACTGTTTGATCTTTTGGATAATATTTAAAAAATAAAAGAAAAAAATATAAACAATAAATTTAAAAAAGGTTTATTTCACTGCGATGGTAAATACAAATGTAATAGGAAAATTTAAGTGTGAGACAAATTTTGTTCCTATCGTTGAGTTCATTGGATTGCGTAGTAAATTATACAGTTTAAACTAGCTGATAATGAACTTAAGAGACGAGATAAGGGAATCAAACGAAATGTGATAGATACGGTAATAGGATTCGATAATTTTAAAGCTGCGTTAGATGGGTTTTCAAGTTATGTTGAGATGATGGTAATATGATCAAATTGTCATAAAATTGAGACTGATGTTTTAATTAAATCCGGACTTTGTAATTTGACAAAACTCGATACTGCTCTGATGGGATCGATGCATTTGCGATAGGATATAAACTGTCTGATAGTATTGATCTTAGCAAGGTGGATCTTTAAAATTTGTTATTATGGTAAATTGTATATGAATGTTATGTATAGTAAAAGTTTGTGTGAAAAAATATATAATAAAAACTGCAGTATTAATGATAAGTTGGCTTTTCTAAGCCAGACTCTATTTAGTCTGACGATGATGATGACTCAGTGATAGATTCTCACGTGGTAAATCTATAATGAAATCGACGCCATTGCCACCACAAAGTTTGTTTTTGTATTTTGTTAGGACTAGCATGCGGGGGTGGGGGTGGGGTTGGAAGAGGGTCTGGCGGGGTAGGAAAGATGCTGTCGTCCTTATACAAAATAGAAACCCCAATTATTACTACTACTGCTGCCTACAGTTTTAGATTTAAAGTTCGACGAAAGCAGCTGATGTAGTGTCCATTACAAAAATGCTATTGTAACACCTTGGACAGTGATAATAACGAAAACGACAAGACAAGGGCAATAAGTAAAGAAAAACAGATCAAAAACTGCATCTAACACTGCTGTTGTTGCTTATCTTGGAACTAGACTAATATTACCTGCAAAACGTGGTGCTTAGTGCTACTACTACCATGAAAAATTCTTCTTCTTCTTCTTCTTCTTCTTCTTCTTCTTCTTCTTCTTCTTCTTCTTCTTCTCTTTACTGCTGTTTAGAAACAGAGGCGTAGCTAGAGTGTTTGGAACCCGGGGACTTGACTCATTTTTATCCACCCAACTCAACTTCTTTCATACATGCTACGCCTCTGTTTGGAAATTCGATAAAGCATTTATGTCTTCAAAGTGGCTGTGTGAACGATCAAACATATACATTTGTTTCCAGGAAAGAAAGGAAAATGCACAATTAATTGTTAGCGAGAAAACAGGTAATAAAAGGGGTGTGAGGGTGGGGGTGGGGTTAAAGGCGACATCGTTAACAAATTGAGTGAGCAAGAAGACAAATTATAGCCACATGCAAATCTCTGAAATGCTTCTCTCTAAAGAGAGAGAGAGAGAGAGAGAGAGAGAGAGAGAGAGAGAGAGAGAGAGAGATTACTTTTGTTGGATTTCCTGAAGAACACCTGGATCATCCGATGCCAAAAAAACTCTTTTCTTGAGGACTGGTTGCCTCCCTTTGAGTTGGTCATACCATTCATCTACGAATGCCATATATTCTTCTACCTCGTGTTTTCCTGCTTCATGATTGACCTTATCTGTCCTTCTTACGTGGATTCTAATTAAGGATTACGAAAAATGTGACAGAATATAGATGTAAGTTTAAATATTTATTTATCGCGATTTGTATTACAAAAGGTACCATTTGCGGCTTTCTCGATGGAAATATGTCAAATTCATTGTTTAATTTCGTTCTTATAATGTATTTATTAAGTTTGTTCCTGTATTATGTTTGCCTGATGGCAAAGAAAAAATTTACTTGTATAAACTGGCTTCTCGGTTGAGTGCGGTATTTGTCAATCAAGTTTTAGACAACAAACATTCCAATAAGCAATCGCCCAGTCTGATCATTGAAAAAGGTATAACTGTACATGTAAAACTGTATTGATGACCACTACATGTTTGCCATCCCATCCCCACAAAATTTCAGCGGCCACCCTGGTCTAAAGCAAGCTAAAATACACTCACCCGGCTATAGGTGGTGTCCAATTCAATTTCTTTATTCCTTCTTCTATTGTCTTTTGCGTAGATGGTTGAAATTTAAATAAATATTTCACAAACTGTCCAATCCACCATGCTGGTGGGTGGCCATGGAAACGAAGTAGTCGATCTGCGATGTCATCCGGAACAGCGAGGGGAAGATAATCGACATTTATTAGCATGTCATTCTCCACTCCGACCAGTGATGAAACGTCGGGACGTAATATATTATGAGGATCTTGAAGAAAAGCGGAAGTCAAAGTGAAATCATTAATGTATTAGACTCAAGTCAGATGTCATCTAAAACAATATATACGCACTTTTAAATGAAAAAAGAATGTAAGTTTCTTTTTGTATGGCAAAATTCATAATTATGACAGTGCTGTTATCATACACGATGACAGGTTTCATCAGCGGCCGCAAGATAGGGCGTATAAAGCTCGAAATGAGAATGGTTTACTAAGATAAAAATGCTTTTACACTAACATAACATTTTCTGGAACTCGCCCGTCGCACAAAAACATGGAAGGCAACAAAGTAAAGTTACACAAAAAAGAGGGCGGTAACAAAGTACTGTTTCTAGAAACTAAAAGAAAATTTGAAAAAAAGTCGCGTTAAATCTGAAATCATACTAATCCTGACGGTAAACTCAAGACTAGCGCCATTAACAGATATTATCAACTGTTTCGCAGCTTATTTTGTTTCTGGAATTTTAATAATAATAATAATAATAATAATAATAATAATAATAATAATAATAATAATAATAATGAGGACTTTGTATAGCGCCTAATCTTTAGAAGCTCAAAGCGCTTTACAACATCGATGATGATATGAGTACACTACAGAAAAAAAGAAAAGAAAGAAACCCCATGAAATTTGGAAACATAAAAACATGCTGAAAACATACAAGATACAAAACATTATAAGGTCTCTAAGTTTGTTCCTGCAGTCGAGAAAGGTGAGTTTTAAGAGCACTCTTAAAAGGGACCACTATGTCTCTGTGTCTAATTTCAATGGGCAATTCGTTCAACATCGCCGGATAATGGTGTGCAAACGAGCGTTGTCCATATGACTTCGTTTTCATAGTGGGAACATTGAGTATACTATTGTCAGAAGAGAAGCGTAAGTATCTTGCTGGTGTATACACATGGTTGAGGCTGGATAGGTATGTTGGACTGGAGTCTGTCAGTGAAACGTAGCACAGAGAACAAATTTTGTGTTTGATTCTGTATCGAATGGATAGCCAGTGTAGGGTACAGAGCAGTGGTGATGTGTGCTCTGATCGAGGTACTCTAAAAATAATCCGAGCCGCTGTGTTTTGAACTCTTTGAAGTTTCTGGAGTAGATATTGTGACGAACCAGGCAAAATTGTGTTACAATAGTCCAATCTTGAAAGTACTAATGAACACACAAGTGTTTTATTGACATCAACTGAAAGATATTTGCGAATGGAACTGATGCGTCTCAGCTCAAGATATGCAGCCTTGCATATGTTCATGACATGTTGCTGCAGTGTGAGAGTACTGTCTAGAGTAACACCTAGGTTTCCTACTGACCGTGTGAATTTAATGTTGGTGTTGCTGATATTTAATGTCTGGGGTAAAGGATGTGATTGAGAAAGTCTTTGTGTTGTGATCAGAGTGGCCTCAGTTTTATCATCATTCATCTGCAGTTTGTTACATGTCATCCATGATTTCACATCAGAAATGCACCTCTCTACTCCATGGATGGTAGCATCAACTTCAGTTGGGTGGCTAGACTTGTATATTTGGGTGTCATCAGCGTACAACTGGTGAGACACTGTTTGATGATCTATTACACTTGAGAGCGGCTGAGTGTATAGAATGAAGAGAACAGGTCCATGTACAGACCCCTGTCGAACAGCACAACATACATCAACTGGGCTGGAGTGTATTCCATTTGCAGATACAATTTGTGTCCTTTCCACTTTATAGGACTTTAACCACTGTAAGGCTATATTCTGAATGCCAAATACATGCTGGAGACGGTGAAATAATATATCATGGTCTAGTGTGTCAAATGCTGCAGACAAATCAAGAAGGGTGAGAACTGTAATCTTTCCACTATCCAAAGTAGAGAGAATGTCATTAAATACTTTCAGAAGAGTAGTTTCAGAACTGTGGCAAGAGCGATATGCACACTGTACATTCCTTAAAAGACTGTTTTAATTCAAATGTGATACAAGTTGGGTTAGGACAACTTTTTCTCAGATTTTTTATATTAACGATTAGAAACTGGGTGGTAGTTCTTTAAATCGTTATGGTCAAGTGTTGGTTTCTTCAGCAGAGGCTTTACGATGGCAGTTTTGAAAAATGATGGGAATTCGCCCGAAGAGAGAGATATATTAATAACATCAGTTAGTAAAGGCAATAGTGGATCTAAGCTCAAGCAGCAGTGATGTTAGAACTGGATCACGTTCACAAGACTTTGGTGCACTCTCCATCACGATTGTCCATACTAAATCATTAGAGACAGGTACAAATGATTCTAATGGTTGTCGAGGAAATTCTGTATCATTAATGTATGGTGAAGATCAATTGAAATTGTGTTGTGAAGCGAATCTCTAATGGTTTGTACTTTGTCATTGAAGAAATTTGCAAATAGGTCCGGAAGGTCTAATGGAGAGAAGGTTGATGGAAGTGGTGTACATTTGTTCCTTGATATTAGTTTGTTAGTTATTTCAAAGAGCTCTTTGCAGCTGGAACTCTCCGTGATCTTAGTACTGTAGTGGGATAATTTGGCTAAATGGACAATGTTTGTGACGTTCTTCTTAGCGGCTTCATAGATTTGTTTATAAATAGTGAGTCTGGTGGAAAGCCAAAGCCTCTCTGCTTTTCGGCGATATATTTTAGCAGTCTGAAGCTGGTCCCTAACATTCCTATACCATGGAGAACATTTTATTTTATGAATACTCTGTATTTGGTGGCTGGGGCATGTTTTACAATCAATGAACGCAGGCAGTTAACGAGTTGTTCTGCTGTAGGATGTAAATAAGTTGTTAGATTTGATTGGATGTCATGCATTAATTCGGTTCTATTTATCATACGGAGGTTTCTCTCAGTAGCAAATAAAGGTGGGGGGTTAGGGACTGATACGTCGAGATGGCATACAATGCAGAGGTGATCCGATGCAAGTTCGTGAGATACATGCGTGGATTGCAGAATATTATCATCAGGTCTATGAAGAAATCAGTCTAAAATGTGACCTAGTTTATGGGTGGGTTAGATAACTGATTGTTTAAGGTTGAAAATATTAATGGAATATAGAAGTTTTGACGTGTATGGGTTTTCAGGAGCGTCAAAGTTAAAGTTGAAATCTTCAAGAATAATTAGGTTGCCACCTATCAAATGTCCATACTCCAGAAGATTCGGAAACTGCTCCAAAAAGAGATTCAGTCAGCTTGGTTTTTTTTACTAGAAGGAGGGCGGTAGAGACAGAAAAAATGGACTGACCATTGTTCTAGTGTGAGTGTTGTTTGGACTAGTTCAAACTATGTGTGGCAGAAATTGAAGATTGTGTTGTACTTAAAGGCATTTTATCATGGAATTCTTTGTGATGACAGCAATTCCACATACGCGAGAGTTACGGGGGAACGACTTGATAGAGTAAGCTGTGGGTGTTAAACCCACGCACTTGGGCTCATCGCCTGATGTTGTAGCCATGTTTCTGTCAGGAAGAAGACCGTTGATATTCTGGTCGTTGATAAAATTAACTATTTCTCTGCTCTTTTCCGGTGATCCTACTGATTGGGCGTTGAATAATGCAATACGTAGTGGTATCCCTGGAACAGTTGTCACAACAGTTGACGATTTAAGATAAATTTGCACCAGGTTATCAAAATTAACTGCTGAATTTTTAAATTGTTTATCTGTTACGGACGAAAGGGAGATAACTGGAATTCCTCTTCCTGTTCTACACCGGCTAGCTTTAAAACAACGTTTCTTTTTTCGCTTACGTTTACATGTACGTAATGATGAATGTAGTCACAGTTTGTTTAGTCCTGAGCACAATGTAGTATGAAGAGCCAAGGTGTGGTCATTTAATGCAATTAATGAGGGTCCATCATAGCGTAAGAGGGTTGACTGGCAATCACGTGATGGCGGTTTATTCGAAAACAAAAGACATCTTAACAGTGGAATAAGACAGCTGAGAAATTTTTTAATTTTACTCGTTTCCAAAACAAGGAGATGAAGAAACACATACGAACTGAACAGCCAATGCATGATGAAACACAATAATGTAGTCGAAGATAGACAACAATCACATATATCATGAAAAATAGCACAAAAAACGGAAGAGCCTGCGTCAAGCAGTTAAGCGATAGCGGGCATCTTTCCGGAACCCAATAAGAACGAAAATGAGTATGACGGAAAAATCAGAGTAGCGCTATTAACAGATATTATCAACCGTTTCGCAGCTTATTTTGTTTCTGGATTTTTACTAACATCTATGAAAATGAGTAAAGTTTTAAAAGTTGAAAGTCTTATTTAAAGTACTTTAATAAAACTATGTTGAATAAAGGAGTTTGAAAAAGTATTGTATGCAATGAACACTATTGGACAGTTACTGTATGATATTCTGTCATCTAAATGCAAAGAGTTGTTTTGATTGTTAACAAAATCAGACGCCATCAATGACTGTTAATTATGCACGGATTGTTGCAATATAAAAGTTCTGCAAATTACCTACATTGAGCCTCGTGATATTTTTCTTCCAGTTTGTTTCTATAACTTTTTCCATCATATATGTACAGTTTCATGTTATGTAGAAAGTCTGTAATGTATTGTATTTTCATTGCATTTCACGCATGTAGGACGATATTTCCCTTTGTTTAGCTGTGTCGAATGTTGTCATAATGCCAACAGCAAGGATTGAATAAATGGTTTATAGAATCCAAAACATTTGTAGGTAGATAATGTAAATTGAATTGTGTAAGAGATAGTGTAAAGTGATTTATGTGTAGGCAAATTACTAGCATATCGAGTAGTCGAGGCTTCATATTGATCTGTGAATTTTAAATATTTTCATATATTAATTACTGATTGATTTTGGTCGTTTCACGTTTTAAACGTTCTTATGTTTAATTTTATAAACTTATATACAATATACGTAGAGTCGGCTATGATAGAAGCCCTAACAAAATTGCAGGAGAAAACTAAAAATCAAGAACACAAAAAGGCAGGATAAAACTAAAATCAAGACCAAGAACAAACACAATAAAAATAGATCCAGATCAAGAACAGACTAAATATGGCAGAACAAAACTAAAAATCAAGACCAAGAAAAGAGTAAATAATACAGGAGAAAACTAAAAATCTAGTCCAAAAACAAACACAATAAGGCATGATAAATCTAAACCAAGACCAAGGACCCCTCAGACAATAAAGGTTTAAGTCCTTTTGATCCAAGTACCAATCTTAGAAAGAATACCAGTTAAAAGTACCACACCCACCACCACCACAGCATCAATAATAATAATAATAATAATAATAATAATAATAATAATAATAATAATAATAACAACATAGTCGCCAGCGATGGTGCTCTTCTATTTCACAACCACCATCATATTCACATTATTATTATTATTATTATTACTACTACTACTACTATTACTACTACTCTGATTACGACTACTGCTACTACTACTACTACTACTACTACTACTACTACTACTACTAATAATAATAATAATAATAATAATAATAATACAGCAACAATAATAATAAAAATGAAAACTTTAACGCTCTTTTTTATAATCCCCATTCTTCCTCGTGATCATATTGTCATTATTATTATTATTATTATTATTATTATTATTATTATTATTATTATTATTATTATTATTATTTTCTATTGGTGATGGTGTTCGTTGTTCGTGTAAGTTGAGATAAAGAAAAAAAGTTTCAGTATTAATCTATTGTGAAGTATCGATCAAGCTTCTTTCTCTTGGGGAAAGTATATAACTCCAAGGACGATACAACTAATGATTAGGCGAATGTTAAATTCCAAAACGCCCATGCTTAACTTTGAGATCCTTGTAAGTCTTAGCTTAATTTTGTCATAAATGTCAGGCCTGATACTGCGTCACTAACTTACTCTTATGATAACCAATGTTTCTTTTTACGTTTAGTCTTCTTAAAATTTCTCCATTGACTTTGAGACGCTAAATAGTTAATGACGTTTATACATGAACATATATGGTTAATTATCCTTTTTACATTATACCTCGTTCTGGTAATATGCCTTTTGCTTGAAGGCAGGGGGCACCGATTGGCTGAAACACGGTCTCCCATCCCGAGGGAGCGTACTGCCAGGACGTAGCAGGCATGACGACTGTTCGATTGTTTGCGTAACCTGTGATCAAGCAGTAGACTAGGTGATGAAGCTCGCACCCAAATCCACAGTTATTCTTTATCTCGCACACAAACAGTTTCGTATTGTGACAATTTTTGGGATGCTAAAAGTAAGACAAAATTACTATGACAGATTTGTTGGTACTTTCCTACAGTGATAATTTATCTGTTGAATTGCATAAAAGAAAGAACGCGAATTCCATTTAAACTTTGCATTCTGGTTTATTAGCAACTGAGAACTCATTTGACCTATTCTTCATTACCGAACCCTAGGAGAATTAGAAACGATTTGGAACAGGGACAGCTTACATCAAATTGATATCTATATATTTATTTCTGACATTTAAATAAAAGAATTCAGATAATGCATCCCTATTTTGTAAATGTTTTGGATCTACTCTACGCATGCAATATAAACCAACAAGAAATATTTAACTTATCTATTGAGTGACACAAATTTAGAACTTGCGTAATTCACTGCTCATGAACGAATGAGGATTAAAAAATTCGTAAATAACTAACAAAAGATTTCCTTTTGGATTCTAAGCATTATATGTTTTACACCTCATCTGAGTTGCCCGATATCTCAAGTAGCTGGATGCAGAATGTGATATTATAGTTGGAATGCTGATTAGGTTAAAGAGGCATTTTCAACACAGTATTGGCTGAATCACGATGCAGGTACTGGAGCTAAGAGGACAGTTTGGATTGAAGACGTGATATGGCAGTTGGCTGGCTTGATGTTCCTGTGGGCACGCACATCTAGCTTGTCGCCTTGATGTACTGGCATGGCGGCAAAAATGTAAAAAAACAATGTCAGTTTCTTTAATATATTTAGTAATAGTAATGACATGGTCTTCAACACTCCCGCCAACGTGCCGGTCGAGGTTTATAACCAGCGTGTCTCTTTTCGCAGATTTCGTGATAGATTCTTTTCTGGCCGATTACTACTAAAATGCGACAATATATACAATTTTTGGAAAATCACACCTTTTGTTTAATCTAGTGATCTGAGTGATAGGTGGTCTCTCATATAAAATACCCCATTGTAACTGTAGTAGCAGCTGAGGTCAGTACTTTGGGGTTTTATTCCGTCAGTGAAGGATCAATTACTCGTAGCTGACCGCGCGTTGGTTCGGAGTGTTCTGTGTGATCGCTGCTGACGTTGAGACTCTTCAATCACGGCTTTACACTTCATGTCAGTGTCAACTTCTTTTGCGAGCTGAGCCAAATCTCCACCATCGTCCACAAGCCCGGGATAGTCAGGCGGCACATAATATTTGTTTTTTCATTGGGTATATCTGGTTGTTTCTTGTTTCCTCGTGATTTGCTCTTGAGCATGTTGCTTTTAAGCATTGTGTAAGCTGAATGGTGTCTATCAATGTTACAGAAACTGCAAAAGTGAAAAAAGCAGCCGGAACGACAATTTTCTTCGTTTTTACCTGAATTAAATTTTATTACGAGCTTGCGGTCTATTTTCTGTGTCTACTTATTAGCGCCTATGAAAGAGCCATTGATGCCTCGCGCGTTATCGCTTTACTCAGTATGGATTGCACGTTTGCGGCGAAAGGATGTGAAGTACTAGAGGTACTGTTAATATATTAGTTCCAATTGGGCAACTTTGTTGACAACTCTACCACAATTAAGGCTGATTTTGTTAAAGTTTACCAAGTAAACAAATACGTCATTAAAATAGCTGGTACACATTTTAGCTTATTGGATGCTACGACAACTCTAAAAAAGCGCAGGAAAATACCATTTCCAGTCTTTGTAGAATCTTGTGGTCAATGCACTTAGACTGTCTCCTACAGGTTTGACATGGTTAATAAATTGCCTTTCAGATCAGGCAGTAATGTTCTAATCTCTTGAATGTTCTCTTTGATTCGTCATGCAAGTCTCTCTGTTGGTTGCAGAGGGTCAAGGTTCTCCAATGATTTTATAACTGTCTCTGTGTCATTCTCAAATTCATTCGACACACTGTTTTACCCTCTGTGAGATCTATTGTATAGCAAATTATCAAGTTAATCTAAATGACTAGCTAAACAAGCTTTTCTTTTCTTGACGTCTTTGTGCTGACGATCGGTTTTGATACATACACATTAAAAGATCATACAGCCAAATAAGCGAAATGGAACAAACACATCAATAAGAGAGCATCCGGTTCACATTTAATCTAATTGTTAAACCTTAGGGCATCAAAATTGTCAGTGTAAGCCAACATGTTATCTAGTGTTTCTTTAAGCAAGTCCGGGCTTGAGACTACAATTACTTCTACTTCATCACAACCAATATATGTATGGACTGGCAAAATGTTCAAATCATGGTTTACATAGGTGGATGAACTGCTGGATGGTACTTACAATCTGCGCTGTATATTGTTCAACAATTCTTCCGCCTATTACTGTTATAAATAAATACATAGAAGATAGAAAATCAATTTGTCAAACTAAATGGAAAGTTCTTGTATGCGTTAAAACATACAGATATGATTGGTATTATTGATGTTATATACCATTTTTTTCTTTTTATTAGTTTAATGTCGGTAGGACTTCTATCTCTGCTGTTAACCTGGAATTCACAAGCTTGACTGACATATTGATTAATGATGGAACATGTCGTTTGGATATCTTCGTCTCATCATGCATCCTTTACAGAATGTGACAGACTTTATTTTTCTTTTATAACCACGGGCATTAAAAATTAGATAGAATTTGTGAAGAATGTTTACTCATTCTTTTCGTCAAAGGCGTCGTTTTACGAAAACACGAGTCAGGTGTCACTTTCCTCGCTTTCGCTATCACGCTCTTTTACTTGCCCCCTCTCTGTCTGTCTGTCTGTTTCTGTGGTTGTTTTATTTTTTTCCATGTCTCGAATATCAGAGAAAAGTTTTCGGAGATAATATCATAACAGATTTTTTAGATCATTGGTGTTATACCCAGGAAATTTGAAATTAAGTAAATCAGCTTCTGTTATATTGTATGGAGTTAGGAATGTTTGTTTATCTCCATTCTTATCATTAATTATTACTTGAATTATGCGTGAACTCGCTATATCAAAAAGATGTTCTTGGAAACTCTGTCGTAGTCTCTCTAGTTGTGTTTTATGTAATTGATTAATCTCGCTAAAATAATCAATTATATTATTTATAGTAAATGCAATGGTAATAAATGAATCAATTTTTTTTCTTCTCAAAAACAAATCCCATTGCATGGTATTCCTATCGAGAAATGTAAATCTATCGGTTAATTTTGCATTTTTTATATCAGACATATCATCTCGATATGATGGAGTAATTTCGTGGTATGATTGTACATCTGTGACATAATCAAATTTTTTAGGTTCTGGTATTGGATGAGATGGTGCCTCAGGTGGGATTTCAGGCCATCCTAGTATAGTTTTTTATCGAACTCTGATAGATGTCTACGGCATACCCAGATGAGTTTATCTCAATCGCGGATGAAAGTGTTGGTTCATGAACTGTTATAGCGATTTTTGATTCTTTTCCCGTAATGAATTTTATTCTACGCTGTAACTCATTATTGATCTGTTCGATTTGGTAAGACTCAGATGGTAAGGAAACAACGTTCCAGTCTGGAGTCCCGTCTTGTTTATTTTTACTCGCAAACACCAAGGAATTATTCGGTTGCTGACCATCAAATGGTTTTGATCTAATATTAGGCCAACTGTGGTATACTCGTAATTTTGCTAGCGCTATCTCCTTAACGGGAATCGCAGTAGGGAAATTCAAACTGAATACAGGATTGGTTGAGGTTATTGAGATCATGGTGGTTTTCACCAGGGTGGTATTTTCCGCTATTCGTTGAAGTAGTACTTGCGATGTTGCCATTATATTCGTGTTGTTTTTCTAATTTTGGCATCACAGAATCGTAAACACGTACCATCGCGGAAAACTCACTATCGGATATTAATGTGTCATCGAGGGAGGACAATATCATCGAGGATAATTGCGAGTACGCGTTTGACACAGTATGGAACTTAACTACGTAATCCTGTAGTTAACGCTGACTACATGATGATATTTTTTTTATTATTATTGTTATTACTCCAGCGATTGTTGTCATCCGCTGATATACCAATTGGAACAGCTATCGGAGCAATCATTGTCACCGAAGATAGTATTATACCGGCTCCGGTAATTACACCTGATACCGAGTACACGGTAACATCAACGGCAGTAATTCTTCGCCGATATTATTTATTTTTATTTGGTATTCTTCGGTGAGTGTTTTGAGTTTAGTTTGAAATTCTCTGACTTGATCATAGCGATACTGCTGTGACTTTGTCATTGTTGTTTATTTACAATAACAGATTTCAAATTGCTAGCAATTTCAATTAAGCTGTTTACTTAAATCCGCCACAAATTCCACATGCCATGTTATTGATACCCTAGCCAAATTATTATCGGTGGTTGTTATCGTAAATCGTTCAGTTGAATCCTTATCGATGATCGTTGATATTGTATTATTGACCCCCGTTGAACTCGTCGATGAAATATTAAATTGAGTTGGTGACACTAGTGTTAATCTGTAAATACCCTTGACGATTGTGGTGAATGGTGATATTTAATATGTTAGTCTGAGGTGTCCACGCAAATGATCCGTGTTGACTCGTATATACCGAGTTTACATTTTTCTCATGAGGAATTTTGATTTTATCTAATCGGGTTATCATCGCAGGAAAATCATCCTTGATGGCCTCATGAGTTCTCTTGATCTCATCGATGTATGTTTTAACTTCAGTGAGTTTTATAGGAACTGTCGGAGTTTTGCCAATGAAGTTGTCAAGGGCATCATCAATTTTTCCAAAGTTGTTATGAAGACGAGTAAACGCTTCTACATAAATATCATACTTAGTTCGCAACGTAGTTAGGTTATCAACAGCGGTTTTTATATATCTATGAGCTTCGGTGTAGTTACAGGTGGATTTCCAAAGAAATTTAAGAGGGGTTTATCAATTTGGTCAATTATATTTCTTTGCAACTCGGTAAATTGCTCGAATTTTGTTATATAGTCGTTATGGTCCAATTGTAGATTTTGTTGGGCATCCACGATAGCTGAAACAAGTTCACCCGGTTTGAGCCTACCCTGATCGAACAATAACACGATAGTATTTTTTGCTGCGTCGCGTAGTCTTGTAAAAAATATCATCAAGGGATATATTACTCGTTTTCAGTTTACCCTGACGATCTTTAAATACGACTATTTCATTTGGATCCACACTTGCGAGGTTTATCATCTAGGATATTTCATCTTCGATTATTTTTTTACATCACCGGCTGCAGATATTTCCGTGGTGGGTTTTACCAGACCAGAGAGAGATCTTCCCCAAATATCAATCATTATATTCTAAGATCTCTCTAAAAAGCGATTACTCGTATATTCGTGTACGATTTTATGGGGTGGTTTAGTTGATGATGATAACGCGTCGCGTACATTCAATACTTCTAGGCCGCACATTGCTGGGTCGGTCATTTCTGTGTTGGTAGCGTGGAATACCAGACCAGTATTTTTAATTGATGTATATAACGCATAAATTCTTTAGGCGGCGCTAACCCATATGAATCGAAATAAACAATTGCACGCGGATCAATCGCGTATGCAACCCAGTGAATTCCAGGTCTGGTGCTATTATCGAGATTAATGATACCGGTTTCAGCGCTGTTTGGTTGTTGTGGTAATTGATCTCGCATAAAAAACACCTCTAAAGTTTGTATCGCTAGTTTTTTTTAGCAGCATCAAGGAAATCAAAATTTGACATCGGCGATATCGGAGTTAGTAAACTGTCCCCAACCTTAAGTCTTTTCCGCTGTACCATGAATGCGGAGTTCCTGGTAGTCTTAGACCCTTTCCTTTTCTTTTGTATCCTCGCCCAGTTGCTTTCTTTAGTGACATCCCTGCCGTGGTATCAACGGCTCCGAGGGCTGCAGCTTTTGACACCGCGGGAGCCGCGGCTGAAATTAGCGCTGGTAACGCAGCGAGAAGTGGAAATATACCACCTGCTTTTATCATGTTTTTGATCGCGTACGCAGAGGGAGAGAGAGAGAGAGAGAGAGAGAGAGAGAGAGAGAGAGAGAGAGAGAGAGAGAGAGAGAGAGAGAGAGAGAGAGAGAGAGAGAGAGAGAGACCTGAACACTTTTTTTTTATCCTTGATAGCATCATTGAAATGTTTAATCTGAGGAGCTGTCGGTGATAATTTATTCTGACCAGCAGACATCTGATTGTGTTTTAGCGATATCGTAGTTCCACATTTTTTAGTTGAATCCGATTGAAATTTTTTTAATCTGATCAGGAGTCAGAGTGACATTAACAAGACTATATGCCATTTTATTTAATAACAGATTGATCTAATTGTCTATGTGTTTACATATTTTCCACTGGTGCATCAACTACCTTCATTCGTCCACCAACACCTTCGAGTAGCATTGATTTGTCATTGAGAATGACAGCAAGTTCTCTGTAATTCGGGATAGTGATAACACCTGCTGCATTAGTCGGAAGAGTTACACGAGCTCGGAAATGTATGTCAACGACTGACTGTCTTGTTAAATCAAGATGTTCCAACGAAAAGTAGATGGGATATAGTTTTCTAAAATCCAATTGTGATATTTGCAGACCAGTATCTACAATATTATCACGTCCCATAAATGTCAACTAACGATGATACGCGCGTACTATTTGGTTTTGTCCGTAATTAAGTAGTATATCCTCGGATGGTTCTTGTTGACCGTTTATCCTCAACGAGACTTCAGAAACACCGAGTTGATCAAATACCATATGGCTGCGTGTTTGTGAACCCACTCGCGTCTTATCCTGTAACGCAATAAATATATGTCGTGGCGCAGAAACCCCCTGTTTTTAGGCCGGGTGCTATGTAAATATACCGTTAACAGAAGACTCAAAAGTATCCGTGGTCGTTGTTAGCCATGATAGCAATGATTTACCTCCATGATCCATAAATGATAGTAATTTTTCCTCTGCGGTGATTGATGGGGTCATTAATGACATCCACAGTGAGAGTTTTGTTATATTCACCTTGCCACGGTCATTATCTGGATGTGCAGGATCTGCTGCAACCCTCCAGATTGCATTATTATCAAAACTACTTCGCACGAGTACTACTGTATGTTTCGTTCCAAAAGATAACGTTTCTAATATTTCTGCAAAATCTAAATATATGAGATAATGGAATTGCACACGAGAATAATCTACGCTGTCCTTTCAACATTGTTACGCGTGTTGCAAACCCTAGGGTTCAATTATTATTAACAATAATAATAATATCCTCGATAGCAGCAGGAGCAGGAGCAACAACGGGTTTACCAACGGCGCCACGATCCATTGGCCGTCTTATAAAATGCGGATGAAGATAAGCGTGAACAGTAATATCCTTAGCGAACATCATAGATGGACCTGCTGATCTTGTATAATCATCAGAATATCTTGCTAATCCCACTATTGTTGTGGCAACATCAACACCATGCTCTATAGATTCAATATCTTTTCCATCAATCATATATCTATCACTACTAAATAATGTCATAATACCATTATTGACGAAACCGACTTTGACATCATCTGCATATGGTGTATCAGCTACAACATATGTTACAAGTTCTTTTTCTACTTCAATAAATGCTTCGACGGGTAGAAAGTATTTGCTTGTATCCTGGACCTAAAGTTCGATTCTTGATCGACTATTTGGTTGTATTGCATTATAGGAATAATATTGATAATCGCGTACAGAATCATCTTTGCGCACTGAGGCGTCCATATCAAACGCTGTATCAGGTGACGATTTGAACATTTTATTATATATTTCTCGATCTAAATCGCGCTCTAGATGACTTTGTCATTCCACTTCCCGCTTTCATATTTGCAGTAATATTTCTCTGAGTATCATATCCCTCATTGCTCAACGATGCTATTTTTTTATCCACTGCGTTGTTTATTATTTTACTAATACTCGCGTGCATAATCTCCGAAGATGGTATTTGTCCCGATGACTTTGGTTTCTTTCGTCCTCGAACTAACACTAATAGTTTTTCTTTGGCTGCAGAAAATGTTTTACCGGCAACATCACCAACAGCGCTAATACCCTTATCTCGAATAACATCAATAGCTTTCATCGATAATTGTTTTACGATTGGTGCTATTTTTGGAGCCATCCTTGTAAATAACCCTTCAGCGACATTACCAAGACCATCTCCATAGTACGCGTTATAAACAAGCAATCGTGAATTTACAATGTAAGTCATGTTTTGGTTTGTTGTAGTTGTAGTGTATGATCATCTTATTTAAATGCTATTTATCTAATCGTGAAATCCAAAGGATTTTCGATTAATCACCGGTGATGATCAATCACTTCGGTAACCATCCGCGAGTTCATCATATTTGGGATGAGATATGCACAGTATCGTTAGATATATTAAAATGTTTCTTGATTGGCTATTGCTAGTGAATACAACAGTGATAATGTGTGACGATCATGGTTAACCACCACCATTTTTCCGTTTATCCCAGCATGATTGCTTGAAGAATTTTGTAGATCATTATGAAGAAATTAATACCGATTATAGATCACTTGATAAACAATTATGTGAATTGAAGAAACTAATTAGATTACAACCAGATAAAATCCAATGTGAAATTGCGCGCGAAATAATTTCAGAAACCCCATTGAATGATTTTTGGGAAGAGTGGAGACCAAACGATTTGATAGTGGCAAGTAGAAAGATAGTCAGAGATACACTTCAGATGAAGTTATTTGAAACACACAAAGAAAAATTCGCAACACTTCCAGTGTCATTGTGTTATAGGCCTACGGATACACGAAGACAAAATATCGAAATTGATATTCCTGGCCAGACAGAGAAGCAGATTCTCATGTTAAATGATATTGTGTTGGTTGATATCAGTGCTCTCTAAGATGCATTGCGTGCTGAAAAATCCCCATGGGCGCTAGGTTACGCAGCGACGATACATTCTTCGCAGGGACTGACTATATCCGATACAATTGTTTGGATCGTAGATGATCGCATCGAGTGGTCAAATCTAGTTTACTTGGCAGTATCCAGAGTACGAAGAATAAATCAACTTCGAAGAGGTGTTTTAGATACTAATGACACCACAATCAATGATATTGTCAGCGATGATATAATCAGAACAAAACCTCGCTGGTTATAAACAACAGGATAAAAAAATAAACGAGAATTTGATATTGGTGCTGAATTTATAATTACGCTGAAACAACAACAGAATAATCACTGCGCGAGTTGTAATTGTATAATGCGTTGGTGTTGGTCGGATAAAGATTCTCGCCAATTTACCGTAGACAGAAAATATAGCAGTGTTGTTCATACCAGAGATAGTGTGATGTTGACCTGTCTTGAGTGTAACAGACGAAGAGGCGCTAGTTAAGTCCACGCGGCGGTAATTGTGTATCCTCGGGTATCACTTGTAATTGTTCTCGTGTAAACCCGCGCTGAGGTGCAGTTGAATCCAATCTATAGATTGCGGGTCTACCCGTGGATCTCGTTGTGCTAGATATTTTATGTGTAGTAACACTCCAAATAGGATCAGTAGCTCTCTTTGTACCGCCTTCAAGCTCTCCTGGTTCATATAAATATCTCACAGTGACATTGCCGAGTATTCGTTGTTTTGAAAAATCATTTTCTGGTTTTTGTTCACTAATATACTTCTTTTTTTACGGCGTTAATAGGTTTCATATTAATTGTTCGAGTAATTTAATTATTTAGCGCGGTAATTACACCTGGTAATCTCTTGACCCATTCACGAGATCGTGTATCCTGGATAAATTCTTCCGGGTATTGATATCCAAATAACCGCTCAGCAAGTGTCCTATTAAATCGTTCAACAATTGCTTTTTCGCAATGTAGTGCAGTATGTCCTTGCCTGATGGTGACATGATGATTCATTGTTGATAACATTGCACCCTGAAATTCCTTGTCAGGATCAACTTGTAATATATTTGGCCACTGTAGACCACATTGTGGTCCAAGACCTCGTCGATAAATCCTTTCAAGCGCAGAAGCTACTTCAGTTGATGACTTCGTCGCTAGCGGTTCTGTTTGTTTGTATCTACTCACAACATCAACTATGGTTAGCGCATACTTGTATGTCAGTTTATTAACAGTATCATGCGGCAGAAATAATATATCAGCTTGATGAACCTCATTAGGGATGCTGACATCAAAATGCGAGAAGTTAATTTGTTTAGGCGGTGGTACATAATCTGCCATATCGCCTGTTTGGATAAGCAATCCGCCGCGATGATGTTTTTCACTTTTGCGCCGTTAGCGAATTTATCGATTGCTGATTTACCCCTCCAGTATCATCTTGGGGAAATATTAAATAGATTCCATGTTGTTATTAATTACAAGCACCCAGCATTAATTTACTTTTCATCGACGATTTTTATCAACTATGAAGCTATATTTTTCTTTAAAGGATTTATCAGTGATAGAATTTAACGAATGAATCAATTTCACATCTGCGATATGTCTGTGTTGCAGATTGCTGCTTTTATAAGTAACATCATGAGTATGACACGCCTTATCAATAGAGTTTATTGGATATTCACCACGTCGAGGTTGGTTTTGAGTCTGATGTCAAGTCTGGTTCCAGGTCCACAAAAACTATATCCCGGAAGGTGTTTTTCTCCTGGATATTTTGCCCATGGTGTTCCTGGTAATTTTACTAACTTGGCTGCAATATCACCTTCCTTTTCTTCAAAAGAATTTTTTTTATACCGCATCGTTCATACTTGCCAGTGATAGATTCTCGGTTATTTTTAGTTGTAACAGGCATTGGGTCAATTGTTGATGTACGCGTCCTACATTTCACACAATATAGATCCATAATTTATTTATAATAACATGAATGTAATTGATTTTTTGGCGATAAAAACACGAGATTTAGTTAAGAATCATGCAGCGCTACTAAATTCCATTCGCATGATTATAATTGGACCATCTGGAAGTGGCAAGTCACAGTTGTTAATTAGTTAAATAACGAGATGGATGAAATGGGATAAACTATATTTGGTAGCCCCGAGTGTAGACGATCAGCGATGTTACGAGGTATTAAAGGATTTTAACGAGAAAGCGAAATCGGAAATCGATGAGGATATTTTTGAATTTATAACCGATATCGAAGAAGCACCGAGTGTTGATTCTCTTGAAAGAAGTATTGACAATTTAGTCGTATATGATGATGTGATGTTATATAGACAAGCAAACCCTGCCAGGATATCTTCCAGAGGTAGGCATATACATACTGATGTTGTATATGTCACTCAGAGACACAAATACCAAAGGTGATCAGGGATAACTGCAATATTCTTGCTGTATTTAACGGAGTTGACACACATACGCTACAAAAAATTTACCAGACCTGGTGCAGTGGAGATATGGATTATAATCTCTTTAGAAATTATTTTAGTCACGCTCAGTCAATCCCACATGGATTTGTAACGATAAATTTGCATGACCCTAGATCAAGATATCTTATAGGGCTTGATAAAATATTCGGTTGAAATCCTAAAGGATTTTACCATAACACTGAAATAATTCGTAACTGTAGCAGCCTTTTTTTGTGTGAAATAATTTCGGTTTGTCTACAATAGTTTCGGTTTGTCCACCCTGCTGAAGGACCTAATTTGACAAATAGAGCTCTAAAATCGTTAAGGCTCCATTTGGCAAAAGGAGACTTAAAATTATTTGCTTAGAATCTAACTCAATTAGAGATGTCGATTCACCCCCTCTGCTGCTAAGCATGACATTGTAGGGAAAAGTCCATGACATACTTTCCTTCACTCACCTTAGATAACGACATATGTCCTTCATTCGCCTTAGATCTACCCCTTAGAAATCTGTACTCAACCGAGTTAACGCGGTCTTTCAAAGTTTGGTATGCGGTGTACGTGGGACAAGTGGATCAATAGCGTAGGTCCTAATGGAACGTTGTGCGTCAGTTGCTCTGAGACTACGCTTTTCGCAGCTCTCATTTACACACAAGCATACTCGTATGTTAATTATACTATTTTAAAACTATATAATAGTGTAAATGGTTCACTCCAAAGATGAAAAAACAAAGCGAGCAATATGTCCTGCTATCTTCTACTCATCTGAGACCAAAGTAATCGTAGTTTACACTAAAATTCTAGAATATTACCTGCAGACTATTTATTCGTTTTTGGATAATCTCTCCCAATTCCATAGATTCCTTTAATCGCCATTTATCGATATCGTCCACATTCTTTAGGGCATAGAGATCGTTTACAGCTGACCTATTAAAGGTATATATATATATATATATATATATATATATATATATATATATATATATATATATATATATATATATATATTAATGATATGATGTAGTAATGTAACTGCATGTTGGACTTAATCTTGTCCAAAATCATTTTCTACTTGACCTGATCTATTGATGGTTTTATTTTGCAAACAACTAATTTACATATCTAAAATATTTGCTATGTATATGAGCTTAATATTACAATCACTATAAATGTAAGTTAACATATTTATTTGGATCTGTGTCTAAGTTGTTGGAGTTCCCCAATAAATATACTTGACCTACCTGACAATTCCGTATTCTGTATATTGATTTTAGTAACAGACCTCCTAGTTCATACTAGTTTTGTCTAGTAAACGTCAGGGTCGTTCTAGAAGTTTATGTTCTATTAGGTAATACTTTGAGGGATTTTTATTTTAGAAACTGCTAATTGTGACTTGAGATCATGTAGAGGACCATATAATTTTTGTGCTAAAAGATCTTATCATAGTCATTTGTATTATTCTTGTTTCCGATTTTCGTTTGATCTGGACTTTTTCTATTCAAAATATTAATTTCAAGTGATTCTTCTCTAGAAATACAAGTAATTAAAAAAAATAATAGCATTATTGTAAATAGAAACGTTAATTTAAACTTAAATTTAACACAAGAATTTAGTACTTGGATGGCATTATTGTGATCCACAAAACAGACTGTTCATGAACACGACACGTGCCACCACAGGCACATCAACACCTTTAGTGCTGGATTTAATTTGGACTTCCACTAAAGTTTATTCAGAACTTTATTAACATAATTAGGACCTCTGTCTGTAACTCAAGGATTATCTGGAATTAGTGTCGCAATACGAGAGAGAGAGAGAGAGAGAGAGAGAGAGAGAGAGAGAGAGAGAGAGAGAGAGAGAGAGAGAGAGAGAGAGAGTAAGCAAAGTCGGTTTCGATAAAAAAAAGTAACATGTTTAATTCATGAATTAACGGGAATTGTTATTTTTTGTCTTCTGATTAATGTCTTGTTTTGTTTATTAGTTGGGAAGTGAACTTCATTACTAATCTAGATAAGCTGGAAAACTTAGAAGCCATTGTCTACTCTCCAAATTAAATCCATTTGTGTAACCGTCATTATAAGCGTATTTAGACTATAATTATATGCGTATTTACAGGGGTGTAATTCTGTGGGAACGGAGAGCCTTTTCTTTGTTGCGAGTTCCCTTCCTTTCTTTGCGCTTGGCATTGTCCCCCCACCCCAGATCTAAGTAACATGCGTTTCCTCCCTTCTTTATTGCGTTTACTCACTTCTTGATTTAGCACTACACCACTGCTTTTATAGCACGTGGGTGAATCACAGTTTGAGATACTAACATTATTGGTATATTACTAAATTGTTTTATACCTACACTTGGGAAGCCAATATATACATACATACATTATACAATCTCGAAGTACCTTCTTATAAACATATTGTAGGAACTTGATGGATTACGTGAAATTCTAGCCAGTCATATGGATTATCCGCCTCGTTTCATAATTCATATACTACTGTAAGCAGAGATGTTCATACTTAGACTCGTCTGGTGTCGTAACTGGAGACAACCCCAATTTAACCATGACTTTGCAAAGAAGCGAACCAGAGTAACGCATACGGGGAGGTTTGAATCACAGTTCCACTCAGATACATGTTCTAATTTTACAGAGACGCTGGTAAGGTCATTATTGGGTCAAAACACACAATCACATGAGCCCCAAAAGGCCAACGACAACGATGCAAAGTATATGGTGCTCTTGCTAAACTTACTGTTCATGCCTTTAGCACGTCCATCACTGACCACTGATATACACTTGACCTTATTTATACAGTCTGGCGGAATATTAACAATTTCATTATTCACGATGACCACCTATTATGTGCAAAGTTCAAGGAAAATTATCAATGGAAACAAGTACCGCATAGGTTGATAACGCACGACGTCACGTGTTTGAAGCCTTTCAAAAAAGAAACGATCTGGATACCCGACTGGAAACTCCAATGATATATGCAAAACTGGGTTTGGCAGATGATCTTGCTGAGGTTTAACGGCCACCAAGAGACCAACCCAGATATTTTGCTTGATCAAAAAAAGCACGTTTTGTTTGTCATAATCAGATGCTGAGAGGTATGGGGTAAGATCAAAAAGTTGATTCGGACTCAAATATTTTTTAGAAAGATTTTACTGTCTTGTAACTGATTGTTACTTTTCACTCGAGCATCTAGACCTAGTCAACAGTCCGTGAAGGACATATAATTCAAGCAACGCGTAGGAGGAAATTATAGATGCGTGATTCTCTCCGACAAGACTCTTGTTGGAGGGTTTGGGAGGCTGAATGATGGTAATTGACTCGCCGGTGAAGAACTCGTATTTATCTCCACAAGCACATTGTGGTTTTCACAAACTCGTACATTGAACCTGGTGCACTTTCAAATGAATTGTCGTACCGGGATAAACTTCTCACGCTGAATTATAGCTAACTCCAAAAAATCTCAGCTGCGATTGAAGAAAACACGGAGTTCATTTGAGATAATCTATCTAGGAACGTCCAATTGATTTTGAAATCGAAACAGCTCGAGCAACCAAACGTCATCCCTCGAGTTTTTCCCGGCCGAGATTCCCAAGTGTTGTTGGCAGCTGTGGCTCTCGCAAGTGCAAAAGAATCTGTGTAATGGCCGTCTGAACGCTACTTGATATGACTCAGAAAAAGACGGTCGCTGGAAGCATTGATTGGAGGAATCTCCCGTGAATCTACAACAAAAGTAAAAGATTTTTGACAATCCGGGCGGATGTGAAGGGAAAGAAGTCTTTAACTGATACTCAGTTGACAGCCGTAGTACGTCCGTTCCAATTTACTTGCGTTGACAAAACCAATTTACCTTAATGAATGTGTCTTCATGCAAGATGAACTTGAATCTATGATCCCACGCATGTGGGAAACCGGCATTGCCAGGTTGGATTCGTCACCAGTACTGGAACTCATTGGCTAGCAAATATGATACCGCTTCAGATTTTTTTGTATTTTGATTCGCACGGGCTCGCACCACAACATGAAGTAAGAACATTATCTACGTGGGGGTTGGTTGTCCGGAGCCTCACTGGCACAAGACTACAAAATGGTTTAGCGCTGTTTTATCCAACGCTGACGCTGAAAATTCAAACAGTCCGCCCAAAATATAAATCACTGCATGTCAAATTTGCGTTGTCACTTATAAAGCTATGTTTGGTTGTGTACGATACTGGTTTGTGAGCGCAGAGAACTGATGGAGAGGTGCCAACTGGATCTAATTAGGTCTGCCTCAAATGCCGATTTGAAAGAGCTGACCCGTCGCATTGTTGGTGGTATTGATCCAAACGAGGTTAATATTTTTAAAGATGGAATTGTCAACTGCAAACGTTCAATGTTGTCATTAATGATGTTGCATTGAACCGGCTATGAGCATTGCGAAAACCCTTGTCGAAAGAAAGAGGGAATCAGAGACTTTGGCTTGTCCGTTGAATTTTCGAAAACACCGTCGACGATAGCAATACTGCAATGAACGTATACGTGTATGTAAATGTGCTATTAGGCCTACCCTCGCCAATATACGTAGTAAATTCATGTTATGTATTAAGTGTAAAAATTAACCAGCGAAAGAGAGAAAACAATGACGACAGAGCAGACGATTGGCTTGTTATAGCTACTGTTGGTGATGGTCTTGAACAGATCAAATCTTGCATCATAAAAAGCGCAAGTCAAAATCGTACTTGTTCATCTTATTCACTATATAGCGGCAGCTAGGGTACTTGGAAATATTGATAACTGATTACCTTTGTGAAAGGCTATTTTTGACGCGTACCATTAAAGTCTACAATCTCAACACGATTTTATTATCATTTGTGCCCATATATAAAATTCAGGTATAATGACTATCTATCCCAAAGGGAACTAAAGGTTAATCTTTGGCTTTTGTGTTTAAGATTTATAATTACATACGTGTTGAATTCTGGAATTCGATGACAATTTTGCATAATTTACTGATTGAATGTTGGATAAGATGGTTAGAGATGAAAACATTGATAGTAACTTTGTTCCGCTTGTCGACGAATATCTACGTCAGAGTGGAGTGAGAAAAAAAAGTCATACACTAAAATAAAATCTTGCGAACAGACAAAACGAAATCATAAGGTAGGACCATCCTCGTGTGTCAATACCAAATTCGATGCCATCTGGGAATCATTGAATAAACACATGAAAATCCTACAGTCGTCGTCAGAGATTGTTTGGACAACGAAAATTAAGTATTATTCACTGACATGTCCATGGCAATACCTTTTTCGGTAAATTATATCGAACCAATTGTAATTTCTCAACCGGCAAACGAAAAGACCAGACTGCTCTTTAAAGCAAAGACGTCCTTGTCAATTTAACAGTTCTTGCACGAACATGACAGCAATCGTAGACCACAAAAAGCAAACGTTTAATATGCGCATTTCTAGGCGAACGTGGCCAGAAAGATAACTATTCACATCGAAAACATTTTCTATGACTCTACGGCAGTTGTAGCAGTGCAACAACTAGCTTTCTTTAGTGTGATCGGGAATAACAACGACAGCAGTTACCGTAGGCATAAAGCAGTACCAGCAAATAGATCAAACTGTACAAGGTGGCTATCGATGATAAAACGATCTCCACGACTGAGTTTGAGAGAGTCTTGGCGGAAATGACGTCGTGCACACTAACGCTTTTGAAACTGAATCTACAGAGGTAATGGATTTGCGTGCAGCAAAAATCGAGAAACGGTTTCGTGTTACTCATCCGTGATTCAGGGATGCTTGAATAATGGTAAAGCCATGGGCATCATGGGGCGAAATCAGCATAAAAGAAACCTCAAACCAAAATCTGAAATTACCGTTCTAGGTGGCTTTCAAAACCAGTGATTTACGAAGCAGGACGTTTTACGCCGCCAATTTGGCGCCGGAAGTTTTGACGCGACCGGTTTGGCTTCGGCCACTTTGGCGCCGAGCAATTGTTATTCCTGTTGAGTGAAATAAAAAGTGAAAAATAAAAGTAAAATTATTCTAATGATCAGCCTGTGTGTTATTAAAATATCTTTAACTAAAACTATAAGTGAAACGTAAAAGTGAAACGTTCTTGATTTGTAAGTTTTATTCGAATAGCAACATAGGTCTCAAAGCTGACTGTTCAGTGATTATTGTGTTTAGTCCATTAGGAAATTATGAGCCAGTCCACGTAGATATTCGTTAATGTTTCTTGATCAAAGAGATGTAGTGTGTGAAGATGGGCTTTACATTCGTTTTTTAACTCGTATCGCCAAAATGTTTTAAGCTTGTCGGCACTGTATTTATCAAAAACGTATTGATATCAATCGTGCACGTACTTTTCTTGACCACGCTTCGATTTCATAACGCTCATTTCCGAAAGAAAAAAAAAAACTTTTACGTTAATACATTTGACAGCAAACTTATATAAACAAACAGCTTTATAGAAGTGGGTTTAAGAAAGTATGGTTAAATCAGTAATCCTTTGCGTGGAACGTGGAAATCTTTTACCTTATGATTTTTTTCGTTTTCAAATATGAATAACACGTTAGACATCAAAAGGTTAAATTGTTAATCCTTAAGTGGTCATGACTCACAGGACAATAGACCAATAGGGTCAATTATCTTAAGCGTCCTGCTTATACTGTTATTTCTTAATACTTTTGTAAATGCCAACATGGCCTCTAATTATCTTAATGATAATGTGTCATTTTTTTTGTTAATAATCTTTTCGGTGACAAAACGTCCGGCGCCAAAACGGCCGACGCCAAAACATCCAAGCGCCAAAACGGTCGCGCCAAACCGGCGGCGCCAAAACGTCAAGGACCGGTGATTTATGGGGAGATTCTGCACAGGCAAAGCATGATAGTAACGGGGAAAATTAAAAAATCTAAATCTACAACTCTCTCTCTCTCTCTCTCTCTCTCTCTCTCTCTCTCTCTCTCTCTCTCTCTCTCTCTCTCAACATACACAGACGCACACGCTCACAGAGATCAGAACAATAATGATACGGAAGCGTGTCTGGTTTTCATTTGTAAATCAACACAATCTAATTTTGTTTTGCGTGACAAATATTTTCCAATCTTAATAATGCTATATTGAAATAAAACAACAAACCTTTAAAATACGCTTATAGCTCTTAACAAAGATTGTTTTCTTTTGAAA